>JAPPVO010000017.1:117730799-118138299 GCA_030407325.1 Camellia japonica
CCGGATGGCTTCCATCAGACGCTTTGAATCTTCGGCCATCCAACCGCACAGTTTATGCATTCCCAGATGACCCCTTTTATACAGTTTAACCCCGCAGATGATGAACTGAACTGCCATTCTTCCTGATTGCCCCTTGTCTTTGGCATTTACCCTGGCGGGTATGCTTCTTTCTCCAAGAAGTTCCAGATGTCGTAATACCAGGGGTTTTCGTCCTGAACTTCATCTATAGCGGCAATCGACTCGTAGGCAGGTGCAAATTTCTGGTCGATGATGACTGGACGCATCCGGACTCCACACGGGATGTCTATCATAGAAGATAGAGTTGCTAAAGAATCTGCGAACCTGTTGTTCTCTCTTAGTAGATGAGTAAAACTTAGCTTCTCAAACCGAGGAATCAGCAAATCCAAGGTCTGGTGATACATCATCATCTTTTCCTCTTTTACTTTCCAGTCTCCTTTAGCTGAGACACAACAAGGTTCGAGTCCCCAATGACGTCCAACCGTCTTGCCCCTAGTTCAGGCCGCTTCTAGACCAGCAATGAACGCCTCGTATTCTGCTTCGTTGTTCGAGACTTTGAATCGGAGCTTGAAGGCTAGAGGGATACGGGAATTGTCGGGTGCTATCAGCAACACCCCTATCCCATACCCGTATTGATTTGATGCTCCGTCGAAGTACATCGTCCAAGTTTCGTCGTCGATGTGTAAAATGGCTTCATCTGGGAATAAATACTCGACTGCTTCACCCCCTTCTACTGGATGGTCGGCTAAGAACTCCGCCACTGCTCTTCCTTTGACCGACTTGCGCGTTACATACTTTAGATCAAATTCGGAGAGCAACAGCAACCAACGAGCTAGCCTACCTGTAAGTGCTGGTTTCTCGAAAAGATATTTGATGGGATCTAGTCGTGAAACCAACATTACAGAGTGAGCTAACAGGTAGTGCCGCAGCTTCCTGGTAGCCCATACCAAGGCTAAGCAAGCCTTTTCCAGTGGAGTGTAGCGGGTTTCGTACTCCAGCATCTTCTTGCTGAGATAGTAGATGGCTCTCTCCACCTTGTCTTCTGATTCTTGTGCAAGCATGCAGCCCATTGTAGTTTCAGTTACTGACAGATACAAAATCAACGGTTTCCTGGTTCTGGCGGTGACAACACGGGCGGGTTCTGTAAATATTCTTTAATCTGTTCAAATGCAGCTTGACATCGGCCGTCCCATTGGAATTTCTTGCCTTTCTTCAGGAGACCAAAAAGTGGTTCACAAGTTAAGGTTAATTTTGAGATAAACCGTCTTATGAATTGCACTTTACCCAGAAAGCCTCGCACCTCCTTTTCAGTCCTTGGTGGGGGCATTTCTAGGATGGCCTTGATTTTGGAAGGGTCGACTTCGATGCCTCTCTGTGTGATCAGAAACCCCAGCATTTTTCCGCTGTAACACCGAATGTACATTTCTGAGGATTTAGCCGCAACCGGAATTCCCTGATCCTTTGGAAGAACTTTTGCAAGGCGGTGTAGTGGCCCTCTCTTTCTTTGGACTTGACAATCATGTCGTCCACATACACCTCAACCTCTTTGTGGATCATGTCGTGTAATATTGTGGTCGCGGCCCGTTGATAAGTAGCTCCAGCGTTCTTCAACCCAAAGGCATTACTCTATAGCAATACGTCCCCACGGGGTGGTGAATGCAGTCTTTTCCCGGTCTTCTGGCGCCATCACTATCTGGTTGTAGCCTGAGAAGCCATCCATGAATGAGAGCAAAGCATGCCCTGCTGTGAAATCCACCAACTCATCGATATGCGGTAAGGGAAAGTCGTCCTTCGGACTAGCTCTGTTCAAATCCCTGAAATCCACACATACCCGGATCTTGCCATCTTTCTTCGGCACCGGAACAATGTTGGCCAACCAAGTCGGGTACTCTGATACCAGCAGGAAGCCTGCGTCGATTTGCTTGGTGACCTCTTCCTTAATCTTGAGAGCCCAATCCGGGCGGATCCTTCTGAGTTTCTGTTTGACAGGTCGGGCCTCGGGGTCAAGGGGATCCGATGCTGTACAATCTCAGGATCGATTCCAGGCATGTCTTCGTAGGACCACGCGAAAACATCTTTGAAATCTTTTAATAAAGCGACTAAGCGCTCGCGTTCCTCCGAAGACAACGTGGACCCGATCTGGACCAGCCGCGGGTCCTCCTCAGTACCAATGTTCACGGTAGTGATTTCATCCATTAAAGGTTTGACAAATCTCTCTTGCTCTTGCTCAATTAAACGTTGCAAAACCGGAGGAACTTCGTCCTCGTCGTTTTCATCAAAGTTTTGAAAGTCTGAATTAATGCAATAAATCAAGGGCACAGAAAAATACTCAGAAACCACAGTCACCTGATTCTCATTAAGCACATCCAAATCGTCCGATTCATTTACAACAGACTCAAATGAAAAGGAAAAAGACGACCTAGACAGGACTGTGGCATCCGGGTGATCATCCCCAGGATTACCAGACTCAGACTCAGTCGAGCTGGAACCTGATTCCGACTCACAAGACTCAGTGGAATCAGATTCCGGCTCACTACCTGACCCGGTGCTGCTGGACAAAAATCCCTCCTCGTATTGCCAAGTGAGAGAGGGTGCGATAGATGCATCCAAGATAGCTGCTGGTTGGCTCGCAGCCGTTTCATCCCCAATCATGGAAACCGCGAAGTTATCCCCAAGCACTTATGGTCGATCGGAGGATCCGAGATTAGACATGCCAGCGCTACCCCCGTTTCAAATTCTGTGCCCTCAGGATCCACTGCCTTACACTGCTTAGCCTCAGCTGATGGGTCTGTCTGCTCTGTGGCAACGTCATCCCCGGATAGTTGCAGGTCGAAGAAGATCTCGAAGCCTGGCACGCGCTTCTTCTCCGCGTTTATCCACGGCTCTGGGAAGCCGCAAAATGGAAAGTCCTCCCCCTCCCGGACAAAGCGTCCGTTCAGGGTACCCTGAATGGGCCGATGCATTAATTCAAAAGGCTTCCCAGCCTGCTTTGCTCTGGCTCTTCCGGCCATTTCTTTTCCCTTCCTCACCCAGTCCTCTTTGGTGGGCAGATAACCCAAGCCAAAGGTATGAGGGTTGTGTGGCACTTCGGCCAATGCTGCGACGCCTTTCGGCCGCTCCTTCCCAATCCCATCCCGGGGATGTGTTGTAGCTTGTTCATGAGGTAGACGGATTGAGCACTGACGTACACCCCCTCATTCACAGCCATAATATTCTGCACTACCCGGGCCTCAGCCAAAGTGAACCCTGATAAGAACACGTCTTCTGTGCCATGCTCGATTTCTAGGACGGCGTAGATACCTCCGGAGGCGGATGGATTGATGAGTTCCCGAACACAATGGCTACTCCCTTTCCATAGGGGTATTTCACCATCTGATGTAGAGTGGAAGAGACTGCCTTCACTTGGTGCAACCACGGCCGCCCCAAGAGTAGGTTGAAGGTTGCGGGAACGTCCAAGACATGAAATTCGATGTCGTGTTGTCCTGGACCAACCTTGGTTTGAATCTTGACAGTCCCCATCACTTCCCTGCTAGTATTATCATATGCTCTGATCACCTGAGTAGTTGGTGTGAAGTCCGCGGGCTTCAACCCAATTGCATACGCTGTTCTGGCTGGGCAGACATTGATGGCGGACCCGGTATCAACAAGTACCACCGGTATCCACTTGTCTCTACATTCCACGGAAACGTAGAGGGGTTTGTTATGATTTGTGCCCTCAGGCGGTAGTTCCTTGTCTGAAAAGGTTAATGCCGGGGAACCTCCTCCCGGAAAAACCAGCCCAAAACCAGCTGCTCTGGTGTAGTGTCTATAGAGAGTTTGGCCTTGTCCATGGCAGATAGGACGGCCTGTCTGTGCACCCTCGATGCCATAAGCAGTCCCCAGATGGAGATACTGCTTGTATCTTCTTCAATTGCTTGAGCACAGCTTCTTCTTCAATCTGTTTCTCCTTCTGTTTCTCAGCTTCTTTGTCTTTCCCAGACGCCTCAGGTTGGTCCAAGTGCTGGGGCTTGAAATACCGCCCACTTCTTGTCATATGAGCGACCTCGTCAATATACCAGGTATCATCTGGTTGGTTACCTCCCCAGTCTTCATCTGTGTGGGCAAGACACAAGTCATCGTCTTCCCACCACATTCCGTCGGCAGCCGACAACACCTGTCCGGCTCCGGTGTGATCGTACTCGCAGTACCTTCAGTCTTTATGCCCGCAGCATTTCCTGTTCCGTGCACACAGCACTCTCGACCCCCACATGGCCTTAGCTTTTCTGATTCTCTCGGAATCCTCAAATCTTTGTTGTTCCAACTGCGTCAGTACAGCTGGTTGTTCAATACTCCCTGCATTTACAATCCCCAAGTTTTGAGCGAAATTCTTAGTGTCGGCGCTCTCCGGCAGTGTATTCTGACTCTCGGCCCTTCCGGCCACCATTGATACTCTCGCCCCTGCCGGGCCACGTTCTGGTTGATATTCTACGACGTCTGGTTGATCATCTAACCATCCGACAACTTCTGCCGACTCCTCATATTCGAACCAGTTGATTGCTGCATCCCTGATTCTTGGTCACTGAAGAACTGGAGGTTGGCAAAGTCCTCTCCACAGCTGTTAGATCATCTGTTCCCCGTTCAAATCTGTCCCCCTGAATCACACATAACTCTGCTCTTTCTGGCAGCCCCATACTTAGCTCAGACTGGCCCACTGACTGGATGTATTCACTTGGATCATAGGCTCCTTCAGCAAGATTCCAGACTGTTCAATCTCAGACTCAGCAACCCCACTTTCCTCTGAAATCTGCCCTGTCCCATCTTCGGTGGTCACCACCATCGGCTCAGATTGGGTTGTGGAGATGTCCATCATGCACAAGTCAGTGCAGACAGGAAGGATCACCTCCGGCTTAGGTAGGTGGGATGGGGTGATATAGATACTAGGATCGTAAGACACGACCCCAGTTTGGATGAAGTTGATTCTGTTGGGAGGAGGGGCTTGGTTATGTGGTGGGAGGGGATTTGTTGTGACGTTGGGTTTGTCGGGAGGCGCGATCACCTGCTTGTCAATAAGATCCTGGATCTCATGACGCAATCTAAAGCAACGGTCGGTGTCATGACCATGCTGTTGGTGATACGCGCAGTATTTTGCCGGGTCATGAGAGGGAGGGAGTGGGTTTGGCAGTGGCCTCGGCTCTAGGGGCGTCAAATGCTTCTTCCTGATCAATACCCCCAGAGCTTTGGACAGGGGCATATATAGGGGTGTGAAGGTTCTTTGGCCTCTGGGTTGATATTTGGTGTTTTGGGTATTGCTTCCAGATGCGCCAGAGAAAGGCGTGGCTGTCATGGGTTTTGGGGGAGGGGGAATGGTGGTGACCATGCTCACCTCTGAAGCTCGTGCAGTTGCAGCGCCACTCGGGCCTGCGTTGTTGTTACGGTTGAAAGTCCTTCTAGGTTGCTCCCTATCCTGGTCGATCAGACCCTGTTTCATGGCATCCTCGATCTGTACCCCCATCTCGTGTAAATCTGAGAAAGTTGGAAAGGGGAGTACAATCATCTTCTGCATCAATTTCGGTTGGAGATTGCGCACAATCATCCTGATTTGATCTTTGTCTGTAGGCCTCAAAGTCATCATCGATGCCTTCGCTCTCCATCGAGTTACGAAATCTGAGAAAGTTTCTTTAAGCTCCTGCCTCGTTGTTTCGAGATCACGAGTCGTAATCTCGATCTGGGTATTGTACGAGTACTGTGCAACAAAGGCCTCAGCCATTTCATCCCAGCTTCTTTTTACCTCATCCTCTAACTTCGCGTACCAGATAGCGGCGACACCCGACAGGGTTCGGCCGAACAGTGAAAGCTTTTGTGGTCGGGTTAGGCCCATTGGCCGCAGGATGTCTGAGAATAGCCGAAGATGGACCATGGGGTCGCCGGACCCGTCAAAGCGGTCAATTTGCGGCATCTTAAATCTGTCTGGCAATGTCACGGCCACATCGGTATATCCATCTTCGATGTCCGGAATTGCCTTCACCCCTTGTGACTTCTTGAAAAGCTTCTCAAGCTTGCTCAGTTTCAGAGCTGTATGGTCTATCTCGAACTCGAAGGGAGAGTCCGGATGGTTGGCAGGTGTATGGGTCTTGGACAGTTGAGGCGGAAGTGGGGGCGGAGCCGGCCCCGTTGGAAGGTTCGTGTCCTCCTGAATATTCTGGACATTGGGTAAGGTGTTCTGGGTGTTTGGTAGGGTATTCTGAACAGTAGGTGCCTGCTCGGGCAATGGGGCCCCTGGAGGAGGAGCTTGATGTGAAGCAGATGCCGCATTTTGCTGTTGCAGCCTAGTGATTAGCTCGGCCTGCTGGGCCATGACTGTGGCCTGTTGTTTAGAGAATTCCGCTTGGCGGATGGCATCCTCCTGCATCTGCCTCATGCTCTCTTGCATTTGACGCATCATTTCCTCTATCCCGGCCATATTCTGTTGGTCTAGCTGACTGACCGGTAAGTGTATCTCTATGGCGGAAACAGAAACCTCAACCTGACTGTTTGCTGCTAAAGTAGCCCACTGCCCTGGTAATCCCTGCTCTGACACACTACGCCTTCTTGGCCTTCTTCTAACAATTGGGGGTAGAGAGTGGAACACTGGATGTCCGTCAACCAGATCCTCAGATCGATTGAGCCGACGACCTCTCGTCCACAGTGCTTGGGGAATATCTTCTGGGTTGGAAGCAATTGTGCTAAAAACTGCCCTAGCAAAAGATAAATAAAGCAAAAAAGGAAATAAATAACCAGATAAACGGGCAGCATAACAGCTTAAAATAAATACATACACACAGTCGGGCATACAACACACGGTTGATAAGCTGAATACACACTGTCCCCCAAATACTGATCACTGTTCCTGAATCACTGTTCCCCAAAGACTGAATCTGATACCCGCAAATAACTGATTCTCAAATACTGACTGATGCCCGCAGGCCTGATGCCCAAACTCATACACTGATACATGCATTCTTGTAGAGACGCACTCTAAAGCACATAACAGATAAGTGAGAGCCAAAACACCCCTATGTAGGGGTAGGGTTTCCCTGTCCTATTTTGTCAGGACTAGGGTTTCACTACGCACGCAGCGGTTTCAAACAACCTATATCGGGTAAGCAACCTGTCCTAGTTTGGAATGGTCACTACGGATTTCGATATGCACTAGGTCGAATGGTCAAAGAGGGTGCCCCGGTAAAACCGGGGTTTGTGTTCCCATACTGGCAGAGCCCACAACCGGTCAGCCTTATGGTCATGCCTTGACAAGACAAGCCTCCGGCAAACCGTTCAGGAATAGCAGATGGCAAACACGGTGTCCTAGCGCACCAATGCAAATGCAATGCAAAGAAACACACAAGTGTAGTCAAAACCAGATATCATGAGTTCGAGTCAAGTTCTCTAAATCCCCAGCAGAGTCGCCAGAAACTGTAGACGTCCCCGAACGCCCCGGGAGGGTTAAGTCCCGTTCCGTTCATATTGGGTCACTACAGTTCAAGGACTCAAATGTCACGGTTCTTAATCTTGAACCAAAGAGTCCAAATCCGGCAAATCGATTTTGAAAACAGATTTTTTTGAAAAGAAGTGCCAAACATGGACTGCTTTGCCAGATACAGAGTCGCCACCTAAATATTTTTTAATGGGAAATTTAGGAAACCCTGACTCGGTGCCAAAGGCCACGTGTCCGTCATCACCAAAGTTGCCTCGGCTCGGGAACTTGGGTACGATTGGGGAAGGTCACTTTGTGAGCACCCCCGCTCGCCCGGTCAAAGACCGGCCTCTACTAACCATGATATCTGATTTTGAAAACATTGTGCGTTCTTATTCCGTTATTAGCCTAGGTTACTATGTGATGCGCACAGCATACAAGTATAGACCGGGTCGCCTGAATTGGGACAAAACATTTCATGTTTATTTTTGAAAGATGGTTTTGCTACCCGCAGGTAAGCTTAAAAATGCAGATTTTGCCACCCTTGGGTGGGCTTAAAACACTTGATGAATTGTTCCAATCCAAATAACCCAACCTCCACCCACAGGCATTCAAGGCAGTTATATCACATAAGCAGTTAGCCTCATGGTAAGCATGCTATTCATGGCAGTCACTCACACGCATGCAAGGATGCTAAAGCATAAAACTCACCGAGTACTCCAAGCCAAAACAGAAACTCATTAGAAATCATGCATGATCCTAAATATACAGGATTGCCTAATGCAACACATGCAAAAATGCAACTATAGCAGGCTCGGCTATTCTAAACATGGCATATGGAATGCTACATCTAACATGTATTCAACTTGAAACTGAAATACAAATGCAGTTAGTATGATGCGCCGAGCCCGGTGCATGCAAAACAGATGAATGAATGCAAACATGCTATCATACTGTATGCTAATTGAAATATGCCCTAATCTAACCATCATAAGCAGGTAAATAAAAGGGAAGAAAGACGTGGGATTGGAAGACATACATCACACTCACCCACACTTATTACAATTTTGCCCTCGCACAGAGGGTCCGAAAAAATATACAGTCCCGAATAAAAGAATAGTACAGTCCAATAATACAGTCCAAATGTGTACAAATTCCTAATTAATTTACAAATTAACTAAGAAATAATAAAACTGGCATGCAAGCCAGGGACTGCCTTGATTCTGATGAATGATGCATGTTTAGGCTGCCTTGCGTGGAAATCCACTGGGATGCCCCAATTAGCCTCTGTTTGCAATTGTTCTTGGAAACGTGCCAAGCCTCGGAAGACTGTTGATTCTTGATTTTGCTGCAACAGAGAGCAGGAAAGGGCATAGCAATGTATTTTCACAAATGTATGCATGTCTCGATCCTCGTGCCACCAATCACGCATCTCGATGCATGATGGCCGAGGAGTCGAATTGCACAATTCAATATGGAATGAATGCACATGAAAACACAACAAAACCTAACTCCATCATAGATGATCCGGAGTGTCGGTGACTAGGGGAATTGAGACACGTTCCGTCACTCGGAGTACGGAACGCACCTCGTTTCCCGTGCTCGGGCTAACTCTTATCCCGAGCACAATGCAATATGCATGATATGCATGAAATGCAACTAAGATACATCCTAACATGCAACATGCTATGAAATGACATATACGATGCACGAGGTAACATGGCATACACAATGCATTAATATACAACCTAGCATACACAATGCTATGGAATGATACGGCATACGCAATGCATAATGGACTTGCACCAACATGAGTGGACCTCAGCCACACTCACATAAGAGGCCATCAAGATGAAAATGAGACAACTCGAAATGCGTGCACACGTGCACGCAAACCGAGGACCGAACCTACGGTACGGAATGCCACTCTAACAAGACATGGCAAGGACATGAAATATGGAATACTAGCATATGAATTTCAGAGGCAAAATGAGATGCAAAACAGCCCCGAAAGATGATAAAATGAAACCCGATGCATGGAACGAGTCCCGAAACATGAAATTGGGCGCATGAAATGGCCTATAGCTATGCAATGCATACCTAATTTGAATATGAAATGAAAATACAGAATCAAGGCAGCCCCGATACAAGCATTTTTACAGTTTAAAGCATGGCCAAAGAGTGAGCACAAGTGGGACTAAATTAGCATACAAAAATGGCTCCGCAAGGGAGGTAATGAAGCAAGTCACAAATGCTGGCCCCAAACAGAGGAGGGGCCTTCTACAATATTGAAGAGGGTCCAAAAATATGATGTATTAAAGTTTATGACAAACTCCAAAAGCAGATACAAGTATGCTCAAAATGCTATGCAAGAAATAGGCCAACAAAGGGGCAAAGAAGCAAGTGGTGCATGGAGGTCTCAAACAAATGAAGGCCCTTCAACAATGTTGAAGAGGGACCCAAAATCAGGCTTTTTACAGTTTAGCACCAGCCCCAAAACAGTATACAAATAGGCTCAAAATATCATGCAAAATGAGGCCATCAAAAGGGCTATAACATGAAGTATACAAAGGGTGTCTCAAACAGCCATAGACCATTAATGAAACATGAATAGGGGGTCAAAATAGGGCCATTTTCAGTTCGGACCAAAGTCCAAAAATAGAGACACAATAGGCTAATAAATCATGCAAAAATGGGGACCAAAGAGGGGTACAATGGCAAGTGGTACATGGAGGTCCCAAACAGTGGTGAGCCCTTCTTCAATGTTGAATAAGGGCTCAAAATAAGCCTATCTACAGTTTACATCATGCTCCAAAACAGATTACACATAAGCCAAAAATACTATGCAAAATTATGGCATAAAGAAGGGTAATGAAGCAAGTGCAAGACGGGGGTCCCAAACAGGGTAAGACCCTTAATGAAACAGAAAAATGAGCTCAAAAAAATGATATTTCCAGTTATGGCTGGAGCTCAAAACAGTAAGAAAAGAGGGCTAAGAAATGGTACAAAAATGAGCTAGAAAAGGGGGAAATGGTGCTTACCCTTGAAGACCAAGCCTTGGCTGCCTCTTGGACTGAAAAATGGTGCCTCCTAGCCTTTGAGAAGAGCTCCAAGCTGCTGGAAATGGAAGTGGTAGTGTAGTGCTAGGTGGTGGTGTGAAAAAGGGGTAGAACTTGGTTGTTTTTGAGGGTTAAAGAGAGAGATGGAGGGAGGTATGTATATGCAAGCTCAAGGCAATTTTTCCAACCCTTGGACCAATGCTGGAGGCCAGTTATATAGACCAAAGAGGGGGAGAAAATGAGGGAAAAAATGGGGGGAAAACAAGCCAAGTTTCCCCCCAAAAGTTGTCCCCCCCGGATACAGATTTTTTGGGGGAAAAAAGTATATAGCTGTAATGTACTCACCCTGAGAAGCAAGGCCGGCCAGGTTTTGGAGCTGCAGGTGGCCGGCCAGCCACCCCCCATGGCCGGCCGGCCAGGGGTCAAAAAGGCCAAGGTGAATTAATGGCCGACCACCACAAATTGGTGTCCTCCCATATGCCCTCAACACAGCCCTGTGGTCCAAAATTGGAGGAAGTGAAACAGGAGAGAGAACAAGCCATTTTTCAAAGGGGTTCAAAAGGTTCAAGTGGAATTACTGGCCGGCCATGTGATATTTGTGTCCTCCCAGGTGTGTACAACACAAATATGTGGTTTGGAGCTGAAGAAAGTGGCCTTAGGGTGGTCAACATTGGCTTTGAAGTGAGAAAAATGGGCGTCGGAGGGCGATGAAGGAATATAACTGGTTGCTGAAACAATTACTGGCCTCCCACCCTCTTATGACCTTCCTGGTGATGAAACAAAGGTCCCTACCAAAAATGAACCAAAACCAATGCAAAATGAAGGTTCGGGGGCCGAAACGCGCAGTCCGAGGCCCCGAAAATCGACTGTTAGGCACCGGGAGTGGTGTTTGACCACGAAGTTGGTCTCTCAGACCACAGTGTCCCTCAAAAGGGAGTAAATAAGATGCATGCCGAAAACCGGAGTAAACGGAGGTAGTTAGGCGGTCCCGAACCGAGACACACGGCCTGATGGCTCCGAAAACCGGGAACCGGGCTCCGAAATGGAAAAACTGGCCTACGACCACGAAAAGTAGCCCACGGCCACTGAGAGATGATCTACGAGACCTCTCCCTCCCTCTGGGAAAAGAAACGGAGAAAATCGAGCCTGGTTCGCAAACCGAGGCAAGGCACAGAAAAGTCCGGAAGTCCGGAGGCAAGGCTCACGGCCGAGACTCTGAGACCTCTGAACGAGCACAAAATGCAACATCACCGAGCGCTCAATCGGTGACGTCTGAGTCTTAAGGTCGGTCAAAAATGGGGTGTCTATAGTATGGACCCAAGAGGTGTCTCGCACATATTCTAGAGGTGGCTCACACTGTAGCACTTAGTTCCATACAGCACTTTGTTCCATATCAGAAATACAGAATGGCCTCTGGCCTAACAGATCAAACAATGAATGATGGCCATCATAATAGTAAACAGAAGTTCCAAGATAAGAACTGACAGAGATATGTATGGCAGTAGCAGTACAGTACAGTAACAGTAAGTTGCTATGGATGCCACGAATACAGTCCATAATTAAGACATTCAGTTCATTCAGTAGACCGTATTTCCTTCAGAAACAGTTCAGTTGGTCGTTCATAAAATAATCATAATTGAACACATCTTTACAACATTGCTACTCATAGAGTTCTGGGCTACAGATGAGCTAGAGCGTCTCTGTAACGACCCCAAAGTGCGTATAGAAAGTTATCCTTATTTAATTAGGGGTTAATGTGTTAGAATTGAAGAACTATCCGTTGGTTTATGCCCTTGAAACTGAAATTGGTGACCTTTACCAAACAATCTGAAATTCTTTCCCTCCGCTCGAGCGGAGTAGTTGGCGCTCGAGCGTACTTTTGGGGTTTCCAGCAATTCTGCAGACGGCCTGAGATTCTGGGAGTTGTGATTCTCCGCTCAAGCGGGGGAGTTTACGCTCGAGCGGACGGCTTTGTTAGTCTGCACGCTCGAGCGCAAGGTTGGGCGCTCGAGCGGGTCTCTTGGTTGAGTTGTATTTTTGAGGCACATGGGTTTGTTTTTGGACATTTTATTAGTGTATTTGGAACTTTCTTATTTTATTTTGGAGTATTGGTTGAGGTGGTAATATGATGGTAAAGTAAGATTGGACCAAAAGCTTTAATTAGAATAATTTGTCTGCGACCAGCCGTCACTCTTTTGTCCTTTTCTTTTTCCACACTTTTAATTTCGATGTGAGGTTAGAACCATTGGAAAGCTTATTTCCGGGGCTTCAATTTGGACACAAGAACGACCTAAAACGGAGTCCGGATGGGAGAGTTACGCATGTTTGAAATTTCGGAATCTGTACTGGGAGCAGGTCCGCTCGAGCGGGAATAGGGACGCTCGAGCGAGAATAGCGGGACAG
This sequence comes from Camellia japonica, assembly GCA_030407325.1. NCBI lineage: Eukaryota > Viridiplantae > Streptophyta > Magnoliopsida > Ericales > Theaceae > Camellia > Camellia japonica. The sequence continues at coordinate 117,743,709 of JAPPVO010000017.1, forward strand.
CAACTTAAAAACGGGTTTTTGTTATCTTTTTCCACATTTTCTTTTCCCCTCTTCTCTCCTTTCTCCCTAGGTCCGAAAACCCTAGGGTTTTGATCCCAAATCCACACCATTTCTCTAAGTTTTGATCAAGATTTTCCACCAAGGAATGAAGAAGGCATGAAGATCAACATTTGCAACCGATTGGAATTCCAAAATTATGGAGGAATCTCACCAAGGCTTGCTTAATTCTTGAGGTAAGGAATCTTGAGAGTTAAATTGATGGGTTAAAATGATGGACCATGTATCCTAGGTGTATAATCATTGGAAAAATTGGAATGAAAAGTGATGGGTTAATAAGTTTGAATTTTTCTTGAATTTCAATGTTTTCTTGAAACCCTAGGTTGGGTAATGATGTTAATCGATGATTTGGGCCCAAATTGGAAGTAGAATCATGAAATTAGTAGGTTGAATTACATATGTGCAAGTTTAATTGGAATTTGGTGATACTTGAAAATTATGTTTAAAATCTGCGAATGAACTATGGTATAAACATTGTAATTCATGCGGTAATGTGAAGGGGAAAATTGGGAAATAATCTATTAATAATATAGATGATATGAACTTGGTTTTAGAATGTTGGAATACGATTCAAGGATTTATTTTGAATTATGTTGTATTGTAAATGGTGTTGACTTTGTTGAACTATGTTGTGTTGACTACTATTGAATTTAATAGACTATGATGAATTATGTTTGAATTACGTGAATTGTGTAGGATCAGCTACAGGGGCGGACCAAGCACCTGAACACGGTGAGTAATAGTACTCGATGTATCTTAAACCGTTAATAATTATCGTTATTGACGTTATATCCCTCGTCGTAAAATTATGTTGACATGTATGCTATGTATGCTATGTAAGAAATATTGGGAAATTATGGAAACATCAAAAGAGTTTGAGAGTTAGGTATGCCATGTGAGAAACAGTGTGATATTATGAAAGTATCAAAAGAATTTGTGAATTATGAAATGACGTGGCCGAGGGCCATTTGTGAAGTATGAATTTCCAATTTGTGAATTATGAAATGATGTGGCCGAGGGCCATTTGTGAAGTATGAATTTCCAATTTGTGAATTACGAAATGATGTGGCCGAGAGCCATTTGTGAAGTATGAATGTGGCCGAGGGCCATTTGTGAAGTATGAATTTCCAATTTGTGAATTACGAAATGATGTGGCCGAGAGCCATTTGTGAAGTATGAATTTCCAATTTGTGAATTATGAAATGACGTGGCCGAGGGCCATTTGTGAAGTATGAATTTCCAATTTGTGAATTACAAAATGACGTGGCCGAGGGCCATTTGTGAAGTATGAATTTCCAATTCGTGAAATATGAACTTATGTGGCCGAGGGCCATTTTGTGAAATGTGAATCTATGAGATCTAAGGAACTTATGAAATGTGAATCTATGAGATCTAAGGAACTTATGAAATGTGAATCTATGAGGCTGGAAGCCAACTTGTGAATATGAAGTTAAGAGGCCGAGGGCCAACTTGTGAAACTAAGAATCTAAGTTATGCATCCAAGAAGCCAAAGGCTAATTTGTGAATATGTGAACCCATCAGGCCTAGGGCCAAATTGTGAAGTTGTGAACCGACAAAGTCATTCTGCCAATGAATTATTATATGATCTCTTTATTACTTACACTATTATATATGTTACAAGTTTAATTGAGTATTAGCGCATTCAAGCGGAATAAGAACGCACGATAACCAAATGGAATAATGATGCTTGGGTATTCTGAATCATATTGCTTTGTTACTAATGAATCAAGACTATTGTGAGGTAAATTGTTCTGTCCCTACAAACAGTATTGTGATGGCACATGTACAATCTGTGGAGTATGCTATATTTATTGTTAATCATTGTCGAAACTGACTACGTTAACTCATGTAAATGATTGAAAGGATTTGTGTGCCTCTGTATAACCTTAAGACTAGTCAGTCCTGATAATATCTGAAGTTATTCTGCTTTGTGGGTTGTCCCAAGAACTATTGATTTATGGTAGGGAACTGTGGTATCTACGTATTTCTAGAAGCATTCAATCTGTGAAATGTGTTCATCGATGTCTATCAATTAATAGCAACGTTCTGTTAAACTTATATTATTTATGCTAATTTATATGTATATATTTCTGGGCCTATGATCGATTTGTATGTGTAGACCTATGGCTGTTCTGTACATATTAGGCTTAAAGTCACTCTGTTAAGAAAACTGGACCCATGACTGTATTGGAAATAATTACAGAATGTAATCAATCATATAGTTTTGTACTTTATTATGCAAGTTGATCATTACATTATTCATGTACTATTATTCACTGAGTTTCGCTCATTCTATATTTTGTCTGTTTCTGTACGTAATCAACCGGGAGTCCAGTCCTGACCCTTAAGACTCGTCTCTCTTTTGTCAACTCAGTGTGTCCAGGCACTAACTGAACCCCATGCATTTTGTAGAGTGTTGTTAGGTTATTGGCTTATGCTTTGGCAGTCTTTCATTAATATTTTCATTATATGCTCAATTGTGGAGCTGAGTCGAGATATGTGTGTGCACATTTTCCGTTTATTATTTATTTTAGTGTGATGTTGTGATCCTGGCATAATAGTGGTAGCTCAATGGAATAGATTTTTTGTTATCAGATGCTTCCGTTCAGGCCCCTCATGTTATGCATAACAGGCTAAGTGTCTATTTCTGAAGTGGTCATGCCCGAACTTTTAGGGGCGGGTTTGGGGTGTGACAGTCTCCAGATGCCAACCCTACACAATTACAGATTGAACACACACTAAGCTACACAGTTGCGAAAATCAATAACTTAATCCCTAATTTGCCTCGGTGTGGTTCTACATCAATATCCTCCTTAAGATGCATGAAACATGCCCTAGGAATGCCTAGGATGGAAAGAGGATGCAAAGATGCACTCAGAAAACATTTTCAGAATTTTCAGAAAACAGGGGTCCCGCTCGAGCGTGACTAACTCCGCTCGAGCGGACATGCAATAAAAGGTTTTCGCTCGAGCGTATACTTACCCGCTCGAACGTACTTCAAAACAATCAAAAGTGCTGGGAGCACGAATTCCACGCTCGAGCGCCAGTCACCCCGCTCGAGCGTGAGTCCAAATTCTGGAAATTCCAGATTTGAACCTCAAGCTCAAATTCAACTTTTGAAACACCAATTTCGATCCTCTTGGGCTAATTTTCTGGAAAACATTTGTAAATCCATAGAATAACATGATTCAAAGATTAATTTGAGAAATCAAAGCCCAAAGTTAGTTCAATTAAACATGATTTCAAACCAAAATTCAAGAACATGATGAACATGCAATATCCATGAATTCAATCAACTTCAAAGCTTCAAACACTTGCTCAAATGAGGCAATTCTTCTTAAAACATGATGAAACCATGGACTTAAACATAAACATGTACATGCATGCAAGATTTCTATGAAATCAAACCTCCAAGCTCAACAATGTATACATGCATGCGTGCTAGAAGCTACAATTCAACATTTTTGAACCAAAGCTTGACTTTAAACCTCAATATAACATGAATCATGTAAGAACTAACTTAAATGTAAGTTCAAGAAGATGGTTCCTCTACCTTATGCTTTCAATTTGAGGTATAAAGGCTCAAGTTTGCAATTCTTCTATGATTCTTCAAATCTCCAAGCAATTCAAGATGAAATGTTGATATCAATATTTCTCCTAATTCTCTCTCTCTCTCTAATCGGCTATGAGCTCAAAATGGCTGATGAAATGTTATCTCTAGAGGCTCAAGTGATGTGTAAAGTAGGCCACTAACATAGCAAAATTGTAATTAAGGCCAAAATCTTGTAATTACATTGTTTGATCTAATTTAACCATACCAAATAACATTTTAATTAAGAAAAATTTACCCATAAGTCCTAGTTTTTGAAACGTTGAACCATTTAGTCTTGGGAATTTTTTTATGCTCCATTTAGTCCCATTTTTACATCAGCCTGATGTAAATGATGTAAATGATCTGATGTTCATTCTATAATTTCAAAATTTATTGAAATCTGATGAACATTAAATTTTTCATCCTAAATTTTCAAACATTATTGAAATTTGATGAACATTAGATTTGAAATCTAATTTAACTAATCTGACTTGTGTTAACATTGTATCTGATGTTATTAACATTGTAATGGGACCTTTCAGTCATAAGAAATTTGTAACTAAATCAGTGAATAAGTTATTAATTTGGATTTCATACCATACATTTTAATTAAATATACCATTAAATCATATTAATTCCAATTGGCATAAAATACTAATCGATTTCAGATTCGGCCGCCGACAAGGCCTTCAATTTGCAATTTAATGCATAAAACATGAACAGATAGTTCAACAGTCAAACAGATAGACATGCATTTCAACAGATACAGTCAATCAATCAGTTTCGGAGTTCAGTCAGTCAGTTCGGTATTTCAATCAATTCAATTATCAATCATGGTCAGTCTCAGTTTAGCAGTAATCAGTGACAGTATCAGTAATCAGTGGTCAATCAGTGATCAGTGATGAGGGTTGTTACAGTCTCCCCTCCTTATAAAGAGTTTGGTCCTCCAAACTCGAATTAACATACGACAACGGAGATGACGCTTAACATAACAGTAACTTTCACTCTTTCACAGGAGCATAATCATATTCATAACAGTTTCATGACCCAATCTCAATCTTAGCAGTGCACAGAAACAGAATCATAAATCGCATACAGAGATTAGGGTTCGAATTATAATGGAGTCTTATACCTAGTCAGGTTTTAAAGTCAGGAACAGATTCAGATACAGAACAGAAGCTGAGCCCTCGTGACGAGGCCTCCGGTACGGGTAACAGAGTGCAGACAGATATAAGTTCCATAAGGAACCTCCGATACCGGGCAGCTAACATATATCACATAATATTAAGAGTCACGAATACATATCAGAGGTTGAACACTCAATCAGTATACAGCATATAGCATTTCAGAAAACAAAACTTATTTCGTGACACAGAATCATGAATACAGTTGCGCACAATTTTTACTGTATTATTGTGCACGTTTCTTATATCAAGTGCTTATCGGGGTTATAGATTGTACTGGCCTCATTTTCAAAAGTAGGTCCCCCGCTAAGTTATAGAGATTCGACTCATTCGGTTCCGAGCCATACATTCGGTCTTGTTCAATTTGGTTCTCAGTTCGGTAATCCATCACAGTCAGTCCAGTTCATTCGGGAGTTATCGGGAACATAAGGCGAATTTGTACATTACTCCCATTACAGTAGGCAGGGTTCTGAAGTAATCATTCACATACTATTCATCAGTTTCAGTCCTCACAGATTCGATCATACTACGTATCAATACGGAAGCAGTCATACTGATTACATATACTTCCGGATAGTGAGGGTTTATAATCAAAACCAGTTTGCTGTCAACAAATCCCATCAGTTCTGAAGTACGGTAATCGCCAAAACTATCATTCCCTAGTCAAACAAGTTCATAGTCATACGGTAATACCGGGTGATTAATCACATGGCATGTACCCAGTTTTCCCCATATTGTAAGCAAATCAGGTAATAGCTCTCAATAAGAGTTTTCTTAAGTCAAATCGATGAAAGTTCGACTAGGTCATTTCAGACGCAAGTTCTGTCCAATCATATCAAGTAAAAGTTCGAAGCACAAGCATCAAACAGAAGTTCCATTAGTTACACAAAGGGTTTCATCAACCCACGGTTCTATCAGATCAGATCAGGTAACAGTTTCATTCTTATCATTTCCAGATGAGGTACATTAGTTCATACTCCAGTCATTTCGGTACATAGTCAGTAGTTTCACAATCACGATTCACAGTCAAGAGTTTATCAGTCAGAATCTTTATTCAGTCGCACAATCCCAGAGTAATAGTCCCAACGGTTAAATTATTGAACAAATAACATAACAATCATTCCGAGCAAAGGTATTGTCATGTATGTGCATGTTCAGAGTCTACTAATATTCCCGATACGGATTCACAAGTTCAATGTACAATACAAAATAGTTTTCCCCAGATACGATAGTTAAGGTAGCAAGTCATAAGTCTACCCAGTCTAGTAACATCCTTAAGCAAAGGTATGCGAACATGTACATGAGTCCAAACAGTTTTCATAGCATAGGTAATTGTTAACATAAGGTTTTACGGTGTTGCACATAGTCCGCATCAAACAGTAAATCTCGAAAGATTCATTAACCACAGTCCATTCCTGACAGTCCTAACAGTATTACAAGCATGGGAACATATATACAGGTGTGAGTCTAAAATCAATTATCATGTAAGCATTCGTTCGCAAATTCATACGCAGTAGTTCATCTTTACAAACCAATATGGGTTCTTAATTTCAGAAGTCCCACACACAAACAGTTCACGTATATAATTCGAGTTCAAGGGTCCGTTCATTCAATGATGTCCGTCAATACATAACGGTTCAGTCCGAATCATAGTTGTACAGATTTCTCGAATTACAGTCAATCATAAGGTATTCCCACGTTCGATAGTTCTAACACAGTTCAAAAGGTCATACCTAACAGTCACATTCAGTTGTTGCAATACGACACAAGGACCTAACAACAAATTCTCGTTGCTCACAAGTCCCTACAATTCTCATAGCATAGGGTTCATAAATTCAGTAATTCAATTGGTTCAGTCAATATGTCCACAGTCTATATCAAATTAGGAAATGTACGATCTCCACACAAATGTTCGTATAGGCAATTCCACATAATTAAGGTAATACATGCGTCAGTCATTTTAGTGTTCCGAGCATTTTCTGGAACTAGGGTGGAGATTTAGGCTCATTGAATTACTGGTCATTTCCTCTTCAAAATTTTCCATTCTTTGCAGTCAGTATCCATCAGGTGGGTAAATTTTCCCCCATATTCGACCACAGTCTTATCACCTTACTCACGTTATTCAAACTCAGATATTTCCCTATCTTGGATGCATTGGGGAAACACATTTTTCGAAGAAAACTTCATGTATTTTCTCGGTTTCTAAACCCAAGCCTCAGCTTTCAGTGGTTCGATACCTCCCAGAAATTCTGGTGGCTTCAGTTTGTTGGGTTTCTGTATCAGTGTCATCAGTTCATATTCAGTTGGTTCAGGCACGTATGTCTGCCTTTATTATCTCAGATTTTCGATTAAGGCTTCAATCATTCATTCTAGCCTATTAGTCCTCAGATCAGAAGATTCAGTTTCGTTCACAATCCTCGCCCTTTCCCTTGTTTACACACAACAGGGTGATTATCAATCCAGGAGAGGTTCTTACTGATTTCACGTTTTATTTCATATCAGACGTGTGTATGCTTTCAATTCAACTCAGGTACGGTCACATGACCCTTTACTACCACACGTCCATAATCACATAGATTCCATATTCGGTATTAACATTCACATTACATGTTATACCACCTAACTTCCTTAAGTATACATATAGGTTGCGTTCATTTCACCATAGACAGTACGGTAATCATAAGCATAGACAGTTGCATACTTAAACACATTAACACATTAGCACATTTATTCAAATCATGGCCACACACACTTCTCATGTTCATGCAATGCCCTAATTACTTTTCTAGGACATCCTATAGCTCACTTGGACACGTGTGTGCGGTATAACTCGTGGTAAAGTATCGCTCTGATACCACTCTGTCACGACCCAAACCCGCCCCTATGGGTTTAGCACCGTAACCGGCCAGTAATCCGTGATTACCGAAGGCCTGCTTAACAGTAGAACAGTAAAACAGAGTACAGGGGCATGGCGGAAGCCAATACAGTAAATAAACAATGTCCAATGAGCTGTGACAGTCTGTATGCAAAAAGACTTTTCATACATATATACAGTCGGTGACCAAACAGTATGCACATCATAACAGGACAGTCTATACATACATGTACATTCAGAACAGGGATCTAATCCCTATTAAACAGGACAGTAACAGTCTATACAGTAAACAAAACAGTTACAGAGACAGACGGGGAATATTAAAACACCTCTAAGCCAAAGCTTGAACGGGCTTGGAACCTCACGGTGAGGCACAGTGGTTGACTGACAAAACAAAAGCTTGCCTGACGCTCCTAGCAGCGGTCCGGTGCCTGAACACCTACATATATATATGAGCAGTGAGCTAAAGCCTAGTGAATAACATAATGCGTAAAGAGGTTAGCAAAGAATGTTCCTTCAGTATTTTAACCAGTCGTTTAACTTGGTAAATCAGTTATACGATCGGTGGCTTACATTTCATGCCATATCAGTCATTTAGAAATCATAGTAATCGTACGTGGCACATCCGTTAGCAGAACAGTACAGTAGTAGTAGTGTCAGTACAGTGACAGTATAGTAGCAGTAACGGTACAATGCAGTACAGTAGCAGTAACAGTAACAGTGCAGTAACAGTAACAGTAACAGTAACAGTAACATTTCAGAAAACAGTACAGTTCTTATGGACTCAAGAGGTGTCTCGCACGGGTTCTAGAGGTGGCTCACACTGTAGCACTTAGTTCCGTACAGCACTTTGTTCCAGGTTTCACAGATTGGCTTTAAGCCCAGATTTTACATATGTATGGACTCAAGAGGTGTCTCGCACAGATTCTAGAGGTGGCTCACACTGTAGCACTTAGTTCCGTACAACACTTTGTTCCATATCAGAAATACAGAATGGCCTCTGGCCTAACAGATCAAACAGTGAATGATGGCCATCATAACAGTAAACAGAAGTTCCAAGATAAGAACTGACAGAGATATCTATGACAGTAGCAGTACAGTAACAGTAACAGTAAGTTGCTATGGATGCCACGAATACAGTCCATAATTAAGACATTCAGTTCATTCAGTAGACAGTATTTCCTTCAGAAACAGTTCAGTTGGTCGTTCATAAAATAATCATAATTGAACACATCTTTACAACATTGTTACTCACAAGTTCTGGGCTACAGATGAGCTAGAGCGTCTCCAGATGCCAACCCTACACAATTACAGATTGAACACACACTAAGCTACACAGTTGGGAAAATCAATAACTTAATCCCTAATTTGCCTCGGTGTGGTTCTACATCAATATCCTCTTAAGATGCATGAAACATGCCCTAGGAATGCCTAGGATGGAAAGAGGATGCAAAGATGCACTCAGAAAACATTTTCAGAATTTTCAGAAAACAGGGGTCCCGCTCGAGCGTGACTAACTCCGCTCGAGCGGACATGCAATAAAAGGTTTCCGCTCGAGCGTATACTTACCCGCTCGAGCGTACTTCAAAACAATCAAAAGTGCTGGGAGCACGAATTTCACGCTCGAGCGCCAGTCACCCCGCTCGAGCGTGAGTCCAAATTCTAGAAATTCCAGATTTGAACCTCAAGCTCAAATTCAACTTTTGAAACACCAATTTCGATCCTCTTGGGCTAAATTTCTGGAAAACACTTGTAAATCCATAGAATAACATGATTCAAAGATTAATTTGAGAAATCAAAGCCCAAAGGTAGTTCAATTAAACATGATTTCAAACCAAAATTCAAGAACATGATGAACATGCAATATCCATGAATTCAATCAACTTCAAAGCTTCAAACACTTGCTCAAATGAGCCAATTCTTCTTAAAACATGATGAAACCATGGACTTAAACATAAACATGTACATGCATGCAAGATTTCTATGAAATCAAACCTCCAAACTCAACAATGTATACATGCATGCGTGCTAGAAGCTACAATTCAACATTTTTGAACCAAAGCTTGACTTTAAACCTCAATATGACATGAATCATGTAAGAACTAACTTAAATGTAAGTTCAAGAAGATGGTTCCTCTACCTTATGCTTTCAATTTGAGGTATAAAGGCTCAAGTTTGCAATTCTTCTATGATTCTTCAAATCTCCAAGCAATTCAAGATGAAATGTTGATATCAATATTTCTCCTAATTCTCTCTCTCTCTCAAATCGGCTATGAGCTCAAGAATGGGCTGATGAAATGTTATCTCTAGAGGCTCAAGTGATGTGTAAAGTAGGCCACTAACATAGCAAAATTGTAATTAAGGCCAAAATCTTGTAATTACATTGTTTGATCTAATTTAACCATACCAAATAACATTTTAATTAAATATACCATTAAATCATATTAATTCCAATTGGCATAAAATACTAATCGATTTCAGATTCGGCCGCCGACAAGGCCTTTAATTTGCAATTTAATGCATAAAACATAAACAGATAGTTCAACAGTCAAACAGATAGACATGCATTTCAACAGATACAGTCAATCAATCAGTTTCAGAGTTCAGTCAGTCAGTTCGGTATTTCAATCAATTCAATTATCAATCATGGTTAGTCTCAGTTTAGCAGTAATCAGTGACAGTATCAGTAATCAGTGGTCAATTAGTGATCAGTGATGAGGGTTGTTACACAAACAACATACACTCACACACATTCGGCCTAGAGGAGAGAAAGGAGAGCAAGAGAGAAGTCTTGAGAGGGAGAGGAAGGAAGAGGAGAGCAATCTTGTTCAAGCCTAGCAAGTAAGCCACAACACAACCCTCTCTTTCATTTTCCTTTTTCAAATACATGCTCTTAAGGGTTCTAAACATTGTTTTCAGATGTGTTATTAATGATTTACTTGTGTTAAAAATGATAAGAGTTGAGCCATGATTCTACCTCTCTTGTAGTTTCCCTCATTTCGGTACAAAACTATCTTTTTCATACCGATCTCTCAAACTTTCCAAAGGCACACCTTTAAGCAAATTTTCTGAGTTTAATATATGTTATTTAGCATGTTTTCATCACAAAAGAAATGAAAATTTTCCCTTAGTGGATCTCTTTTCTCACAAATCTTCTTGTTTTGGGTATTGTGCCTTAAGAATCTGTTTTCACAGCCAACTTTCAAAATTTCTAGAAAAATGTAGAAAATTATTCTGGACCTCTATTTTATGTCAAAATCTTCCTTAAGGAGTTATCTTTCAACTAAAATTGGTTTCATTGAAAAACAGTGAGCGGTTTGTAAGAAAATCAAATTTTCGTAATGGTTGACGAATCTGGACAGTGCTGGAGTGTTTCTTAAATAACTAAAAATCTAGAAAAGCTATCCCATTTCTGAAATATGTTTTGGAAACTAGATTAAATGCTCTATGAACCATAGGAAGGCCGAGTCCGGAAAAATCTAAAATAGCCCTTTTCATTCTAATCCTTAAGTGATATTGAATCTGGAAATTCTATTGTGCACGGGTGTTTTATGCTCTTGTGTTCATGAAAGTGCTTATTAACTTATGATCATATCTTGGCATGATATTGTATGTGTTATGGTTATGTTCTTATCTTCTTCATCTTAATGATGCATGCTTATGTGAATATTATTATCTTGTTAAGTTGGTCTAACCTTGATTTAAAACATTTAACTCCACGAAAAACTTAATTGGGATGGTATTGGGTTTTGGATCACTTGAGTAATGAAAAGATGATAATATGTGATGTCTGGATTATTGGGATGCGTTCCCTATTTAAAAATCTTGCGCAAGTGGTTTTCGGAACCCTTGAATGGATTGGTTGTATTCGGACCCTAGGTGGTTTGGTGTAAGGAGGGATTTGGGCAAAGCCCATTATAACCGTCTCTTTTGAGGCCCTGTGGTTGGCGTTACGCGGTACATAACCGTTGGTAGGCATCTGAGGTAAGGTTTGCAACAAAGCAGCAAAAGAGGGGGCATACCGAATAATCCGCATCCGATTCTTGTGGTTAGGAGGACGAAGTCTCTTTAGGGGATTTCTAGTTTACTAACATCTAATCTTGTAACCCTTTATTTATTTAGTTGAGTATCATGCTTTACTACTTGTTGTCATATTTGTGATTGTGTATTGGACTGGGGAAAAAGGGACGGGGTGTGCGTTTACTAGGCATTCAAAGCTCACGGCGAATCATGCCAGGTGCCGAAGAGGAGCTTATAGCTGGAGACGACGAGCCTGAAACCTTCGAAGACTTTTGGCTATCTTAGGAAAGTTAGAAATTTCCCTTTTGATATTTTGTAAGGCTCATATGAAGATTTAAAATTTCTTTTTGGGATGTAATGTAATGGAACAAGCTTTTGAAATTAAGGATGTTTGTGGTTGTTATGTACTTATATTCTATATATATATATATATATGTATGAACCTTATCGTTGCTTATGAGACCTTGTGTCAATACCTTTTAAGATCTGTCAAAAGGGTAGTGCGCTGCCTAAGAAAGATGGACTTAGAAGGGAGGCTAATTTGACTCCTCCAACAATCTGGGATCTTACTTGGTTATTGACCATAGGACTCATTAGTGACTCTCCCTTGACTACAACCATTAGTGTGGATTCGGGGCGTCACACAAACAATAGACAATAGTTCTAAGGATTGGAACTGACAGAGATCTCTGTAACAATAACAATATCAATAACAATACGCTATGGATACCACGAATACAATTCAAAACAGGATCTTCATTCAATCGATAAAAGTAACCATTCATAAACAATATAATTTATCATTTAGAAAATAAATACAATTTGAACATATCTTTACAACATTATTACTCACAGTGGGCTTCTTGATACACGTACTATTTGTTCGGCATCCGACCTAAACAAACAAATTTAAGCACAACAACTCAATGACATTCATATCACTAGCCAATTCTATTTAATTCGGTTGTTACTTATTCAATAACTACTCATCTTTACTAATTCGGTTCTAATTTTTCATTTATTCAATCTAATGCACTCGTGAGATGCAAATGATCATGAAAACACTTTAAAGCCATGCAAACAGAGGCCTGGAAGGTGGAAAAGAGAAGCGAAAAACAAAAGCCGAATTACCCTAACTGCCACACGTGCGGGGGTCTTTGCCGCACATGCAGGGCCACCTCCGTACTTGCCTCTCGCACCTGCAATTTAAGCAGAATGCTCCTCAAATTTGCCCTATTTTTTGCATGTGCGGGGCCCTAGGCCGCACGTGCGGCGATGCTATACAACTAGTCCGAAAACTACTCTGTTTGGGCAGTACATTTCTTTGCAAATTTAAGCTCATTTTCATGCAATTCACCTTCAAAAACTTAACTCAACACTTTGAATGAAACATATTTGGTTTGAAACAAAATTCAAGACTTCAATTTAAAACTCAAATCCATGTAAAGGTTTAAATTCTTAAACTTTAATACAAACTCATTAACTATACAAATTGAGCTCCAAGTTTTGAATTCATGGAGCTTCCTTCATAGTTCTCAAAACTCATGCAAGAAACCAAATGTAAAAAGAAGGTTTTTATGGAATTATGCCATGCAAGGTGAAATTAAGAGTGAATTCCTTCTTTTCTTCTATATATCTACTTGCATGTCTTAATTCTAGGTAATATGAGTAAAACCTTAATTTGATCATCAATTCTCATAATTTAACCTTGAATCTTAGATGATGATGCATGCACAAGTCTCTATATCATGAATTTAAAAAGAAAAGCTTACCTTGCTTTGATAATTAGGGAGAATTCAAGACAATTCTCTACCTTCTTCCTAAGTTCTTCACATCTCCTTTCTTCTCTTCTTACTCTATGTTGAACTCTCCAAAAACTCTCTCTCTCTCTCTCTCTCTCTCTCTCTCTCTACGTGTATACACCCAAGCTCACCAAGGTCCACTACTCTACTCTCTTAACTATCTTCTACTAAATTAATCAAGAATTGTCCCTTATATGAGTTACGTTTTAAGTTTCTATTAATATTCTAATTAAATTAACCAAGGCTAATAAATCAATTCTAATTAAATTAAATTAATCCATATCACAATATTATATCAATAACACTAAATTAATTTATACTAATGTAGATTAGGCTCTAATTCCTATCTAATTTTCTTAATTCTAACTTGTTAAAATTAACGAATTGGACAAGTTTAATATTCACTCTAACCTATCTGTCTACAATAACACACTTCAAATAATCACATGGTATAACATTAACACTTCAGAACATATAATTACATACATAATTAGTAGTAAGCACATAATCAATTTCATTAATTTGTATTAATTTGCTTAATTAAGAAGGTGGTTATCACTCCATCATACAGAGTGAACATCGGTGCTTTAAACTTTTTAGGCAAAGCAGTCCTTGCGATGCGTCGTATGAAATGATCGTGTTTATCTTCTTTATTTAAGTCATCATCTCCTTCCCCTCACCTGTGCCGCACATATAGACTTCCCTCAGATGAGCTGAACACGTCAACTCGCCCCTTTTTCCTGGGTTCCTGAGATGATGAGTCGAAGGTGCTGGTACTGTTGTATTTCTGATGTCAACGCCATAGAGTTTCCTTCCTCTTTCCCTGGCAACCGACCCTGGTCATGGTGTGGTACGGTTTGTTGGGGCTTTGCTAACTTCACAGCCAATTCCTTGCGTAGACACTCGTTATCTGCCACTATATCTTCCAGACGTTGCTCATTTCACTTTGCTTGGTCCATTATCATCTGTATGGTTTCCTGTGTCGAGGTCGAAGGCAATGATGAAGCTAGCGAATCAAAGTTCAAAGCTCTTCGTGCGGTGATATTTTTCAGACCAAACATGGTTCTTGGTGTAACATCATCCGCCACAAGCAGAGGATCATCTGTTGTTGTGTTTGCCATGGACAAGCTTGAATATTTCCACAGACTGCGCCAATTGTGGTGAAGGGGTTTGGAAATACTCTCTGATCCAAACAGAATTCCTTGATCCTTGAATTGATACTTGAAATGGGAACAAACACTCTGGTCGGGGATACCGGAATCAACACTCTGACGAGCAAGTTAGTATTCTCTTAAGTTTTCTTTTATCACAAGTTATCACCTTTTTTTAACATACCTCCATTTTGGCTGATGCTCCTCTTTTTTATATTGTTCTCTAGGGGCCCACTCTCTTATTATGGACACTCCACCCTCATAGCTAGGCCTCCAGGCATTCCACTGGACTTGCGGCTAATTCTACCTGTAAGCTAGGTGCTACTCGGCCACGGCTCTGTTCAAGTGGACCCAGTCACAAGCCGAATCATATTCACCCATCTCGGCAATCCTGTTTTGAGGGTAAAGCCTAATTTAAACCAACTTATATACGGCTCATTTTGAACTCGGCCCCCACAGTAATGCACCTCCACCTCCTGATTCTATGCTACCATGGTTTCCATACTACTACAAAAAGCCTTTTCACCAGTCCAATCAGTCATCATCATCTACATCTCTTTGACGATTGAAGGTCGTGATCCATTTCCTTGGTTTTTTTCTCTTTTTTGCATTTTTCTTTTTTAGTAAGACTATATATTTTTTTAATGTCAACAAGATATTTTGTATCAGAATTAATGTTACAAATATAAAAATAAATTTCTTGTACATAAAATTTATTGAGAATGATCTTCTTTTTTTTTTTTTTTTTTAAGCGAAAACATTATTGTTGTGGCCAGAATTATAAAAATGTTATTGTCATATCATTTTGTATAGATTTTTTAACCAAATTTTATTTTGTGAATTCTATTTTAACTAGAAATAAACCTGGTATTATGGTTAGACAATATAGCGGAAGGAGGCACTATTGTTTTTAGAAAAATGCTTGAGAGTATTTACTACAACATATAAGAGTTTTAGAGACTAAATATTTTGGTCTCTAAAAGTGAAAATTTTGTTGCAAAAGATATTTATGGACCAATTTCTATGGTTATGTGGATAGTTGTTAAAAGGTTATCCCGAAAAGTCAAAAATAAGATTTTTAGCGACAAAATTTTGAAAATGTCACTAATAAATAGACTTTTAAGGACAAAATAATTTGGTCACAAAATGGTTTATTTTTTGAGAAAAAAATTGGTCCCAAAAGGATAATAATTTATCACTAATATCTAATTTTCGTTGTTAAAAATATAATAACGACACTTTTCGTAACAAAAATATTTGGTCCTTAAAAAATAATTTTATTCTTAAATTTTGGTTCCTAAAACCTTAATTTTTTATAGTGATTAAAAAAAATTAATTTCACTTACAATGGTATGACACGACATGCTATAAGATAATTTTAATTTCTGATAAACGCATCTCAACTTCTTTACCACGTTATTGTGATGAATTTAAAATTTAAAATTATGAGTATCTGGACTTTTGTGATGTTTTTATTGCAAAGAGAGGTGAAAACTTAGTGATGAAGTTAGAGACATAAGTTTGTTGAAAATGATGATGGCACCAACAGTTCTTTGTTTATTAATGTAGATAACATTTTCCATTTTTGTCTTAAATTGATTAGTTTTCAAAGCATTTGGTTGTCACATAAACTGTGTGGACGATTATAGCCTAATCAAATGATGAAATCATTTGTTTGGATGATTATTTGAATCATTATGGCATGTGAAGCGGAGTCATGATAAGAATTATTACAAAGGAATTGTACCCAAAAAAAAAAAAAATCCAAATAAAATACAAGTTTTCCGTTGTTTAAAATTTGCTACAACTCAAAATTTTTTAAAAATAATATATAAACTTTAGATCTTATTTTTTATATCAACATTACAGAAAGAGGTATATGTTGAAGAGACCAAGCCCAATTCTTCTCCATATAGCTTTAGCATGATAATAATACCAAGTCACCAATTTTTTTGTACTATTTATGTCGCTTGTAATTGATATAAAACATGAAAACTGAGGCCCTTGAAACCAAAATAATAAGGTAAGTCTAATGGATTGAGCGCTCAATTACTCCTTGTCAACAATGCACGACGAACAAATTATAATGAAGTAAAATCGAAAGTGTAAAGATTAAATTATTCAAATTAATATTACAAAGAACAAAGTGAAATTTTGCTCAAACTAAAAGATCCATTAGTCTAATTTACCCTAAATCCTTTTTATATTCGTAATTAATCTCATAACAAAAGAAAAAACCATTTAAAATTATTTTTTTTAAAAAAAAAGAAAAAGATTTATGATGGGCTAAAGCCTATGCTAAGGTAAAATGGGTGTTTCTCATTGATGTGATGGTTTTGCAAATAGTTCCATTAACTGGATAGTGCAATGTGTAGGTTTTTTAGCCAACTGTTGTCTTTCATCTTTTGGTTGGGTGTTTCTCATTGATGTGATGGTTTTGCAAATAGTTCCATTAACTCGATAGTGCAATGTGTGGTCGTAGGGTTTTTAGCCGGCTGTTGTGTTTCATCTTTTGGTTTTGCAGATATAAAATTTTGGTGCAAGGTTGGCATGATTTTGAACACACAAAAGACCAACACAGACTCCCTGGTTTAGGATTCTACTGTAGGCAGAATGAATAAGATAGAGATCTTTAAACGTTTCTTTAATTTTACTCATAATGATTTGATAAGTTACATAATGATTTTTGATTTATTTATCACAAATTTAATTATGTATAACTTAATTCTCTTGTCATATCATTGTAGGCAAATTGTGAGTCTCTAACATTGTTTGGAATATGAGTTGATTTTTTAATTATTTTGGCCTGAAGCTAAAATAACTTCGTTTGGAATGAACTTTTTAACTTTATTTTACTTTTATGAGAGAAAAAATACAATGATTATAATTTAAATGTGACAATTTCTAACTTGAGGCTAAAAAGCCTATTTTATCCTTTTATAACTAAAATAATCCTAACTTCACCCAAACCCACATGCCAAACGACCACATAATAAACTCCATGTATTTATGCAATGGAA
This sequence comes from Camellia japonica, assembly GCA_030407325.1. Taxonomy (NCBI): domain Eukaryota; kingdom Viridiplantae; phylum Streptophyta; class Magnoliopsida; order Ericales; family Theaceae; genus Camellia; species Camellia japonica. The sequence continues at coordinate 117,761,431 of JAPPVO010000017.1, forward strand.
AACCATACTTGTTTTGCCAAATTTATCAAAATAACCAACTATTTTTCATAGAAGTACACACTAAAGATTTTTCTACAATGCACAAACATCAATGATTAGCAGTTTACATTTAATACATAAGTAATTTGGTGCAATTGAAATCTTTACAAATTTTGCATAGAATGGGTAAGCAAGAATTTTCCGTAGCAAGGGTAGCAAGAAAGAACTGCAATTTGCAAAAACTCCTTGAAACACAAGCCACCATTATTCTCTATTGACTATATAACTTGCAGTGGTAAGTAACACACTGTTTACACTAGAATATAACTAAAATAATGGACATAGAAGCGATTTTGGTTGATTGCAATAATTTGTCATGAGAAATAACTTTACAACCATGCTATTGGTAAAGCAGACCGCGACCGTGAATATTCACCTCACATAATTAAAATCAGCCACATATCTCATTTGAGTGGTACGCCAATACACATCTTGTTATGTTCCCCATAGATGCGTATGTTTCCAGTTTTTGTATGAAGAAGAGAATGGATGTGTTTAGGAGGCAACACCAACAGCTAAATGAACTCCTCTCTCCACTTCCACTTCCACTTCCACTTTATGCTTTCCCTCAGGCCTCTTGCCTTTTGGCACCTTGCTACACCCTGATACTCTATGTTTCTGCAAATTCATATCAGTTTCCTTTGTGTGCTCTTTAATGCCAGTTACCTCACTATTGATTTCGTCTCGTGGAGGATGGACCTTGTCCATTAATGGACTTTGAGAGGAAGCACCGGTTTCAGAGGGCACTGATGTCAGACTGTTGTTGGTTGCTGCTGAAGCGTGAGGCGGATCATATGTTTTTACAGTTTTTTCAGTGTTGAAAGGGTCTTGGTCATTTGTCACCTTTGAATAAGATGGAGATCTTGCAGAAGATCCGCCCACTGGAGTTGACTTACTTCTTAGTTTACTGGACTTGGTGTTACTTGACACAACCTGCAATAGAAATAGATAAAGCTGTAGACATCAGATTTGCGTTCGTTAACTTGATACTCTCATCTTTGAAAACATAAGAAAACATTTTTATTTTTATTTTTTTGGCTTGTTTAAAAAAAAAATAAAAAAATAAAAAAAAATACAGAGCAACCAGCTCAAAACTATGCAAGGCACTAAATAATGCCCCTACCAAAGACACTTCCATTTAGACCAACAAAGGTATAAAATATTTAAAAATTATATAATATTAACTATTATAATATATAATAATAATAATAGTTATTAGTTATAATATATAATAATAATAGTTATTATAATAATATGAATCAAGGATAAAGACGGGGAGACAGAAGAGACAGAGGGAGACGATCGCGATTAGCGAGAGAGAGGGAGACAGAAGCGATCGTGATCGAGATCGCGAGGGAGAGAGAGAGAAGGCGAGAGAGAGAGCTCTGCAAATGCGAAGCCGAAGGCGAGAGAGAAAGCTCTGAGTTGAAGTGGACTGGATTGTCGAAATGGACTGGATGGAGGTCGATTGGCTCGAGATCGAAGGCTGAGAAGTCGCCAACCAGGTTTCTACTCCTTTTCTCTTTCGTTACTCTTCTCCCGTGTCCCATGGCGTGTCCAGATTTGGACACGCATGTCCCCGCCGTGTCTCCGCCGTGTCCCTCACAAAAAAATTAATTAAATTAAGGGGACACGCCAGATGCCGTGCCCCGTACATGTCCCCGGCGTGTCCCCGTATCTGACACCGCCACGGCTTCCATTTTGGCATGTCCATGCTTCATAGGGTCTGATCATAGAACACAGGCGATTTCAATTCAATTCATGACAACAAAAAGCAAACAACCTTGTCAACTTTCTAAAATGGTGTACTATCTTTCTGTCCCCATTAGCTTTCTTAATGGTTCTACGTATTTTTGCTGCAAACTTTCACCCTTTTAAATGTAAAAATGTTTCTTTTTTTGTTTCTTTGCAGAACTTCCTAGTTAAAGTTTTCATTTGGAAAGTGAGAGAAAAAAATCAATCCATGAATATACACTAGGAAGGTTATGATCCCACAATTGACTTTGTAGAAAATGAAAAATAAAAAATAAAAAATCTTAATGCAGTTGTAATAAAACTAAAACCAAATATCAAACAATTGCAATATGATTCCATAATAACTTGATGCTGTAAGCATCAAGCGTTTGCTGTATTTTAGAGTAAGCAAACTATTAGTAAGAAAAAAGATTGATGAAACAAAAACCTTAAGACCTGATAATATATACTACTTTTAGTTTGATATGTCTAGGGATACATTAGTTCATATAACCTCTGAAAATCTGTAATTACAGTTGAAAAATTTTAAATTCCGGAAATATTAATTTGTGATTATGCATCAATTTTAACCAGTAAATGGCAATCCCAATCAAACAATCTAAGACAAATCGATACAACGATTTTACGTGGAAAAACCACAATTGAAGCGCCTCCAATTGTGATAAAAAAAACTACAGGCAAAAGCCACAAAACAATCTACTAAGAAGACACAAAGGAATTATACAAGTGTACTCTCAATTACCTAGCAAATCCACGCCCGAATCAAACCGACCTCTATGTATCTCTTCAAGCCCCGTCTTCACCTTAGAATTGTCTTGCCCAACGTTGAATCCACAACGCCGATGTCGAATACACGACGATGAGCCACTTAGGAATCCACCAAAGCTTCAAGCCCAAATTCCCCAAAATCTACCGAAGAACAACTTTCAATTTTGTGAATAAAACAAACTAAACAAACCCTTTGATATAATCCACTTAATTCATGATTAAACTCTCACAGATATCAAAGAAAAAAACAAAGAAGATCCAGATGAAAACCCTAATACCCAAGAAAAAGATCTAGAAGCCGTAACCCTAAAATCTAATAGAATCACATATTTATAGAAAACAGGGCCGCGATTGTCGCTTGAGCGAAGGAATGCTCGCTCGAGCGAGGAGACTAAAACGCGTGTTTTTCCAAGTGTCTCGCTCAAGCCACCAAAGTGTCGCTCAAGCGAGAAAAGCATCTTCTCAGTATTTTTACAGTCAGTGAAAACTTTTAGGACCAAAGATTCTTCGCTCGAGCGCACATTCCTTCGCTCGAGCGAACAAACAACTTTGATTGCATTTTTGCATTAAGCTCGATTCCCAACATAGTCAGCAAAGTGGCAAACATGATAGGATTAAGATCACAAACTCCTCTGCATAGGCACAATTCGGGTTGGATTCGCATCTAAATACTCAGTCTCACTTCAATAAAAGATTGAATAAAATTACACTAAAAGGAGTTTTGTCAAACAGGATTGACAATAATAAAAACCTAACAACAGTGAAAGGTTACGTTGAGGGATTTGGGAGGAAGGAGGAAGGAGGAACGAGAAAGGAAGAAAGAAGATTGCATATGTATCCACTTGTCTCATATTGATAATTGAATAGATTAAAGTGAAGCACAATTTAATCCAAGAAGCATATGAATATAAACTTTTGTATGAACTTACTGCTAAACCTAATTTCTAATTTCAAAAATTCAGGTCCTCTATGCATAGCTCTATTTTCTTCAAGTGAAAAACTTTTCTAGAGAAAGAAAGAAAGAAAAAAGTATAGCATAAAAAACTGCTCCCAAGTCTATCTGGGATATATTATGAACATCATCATAAAATTAAATGAACATCTATGAAGCATTGATGCTTCAAAATGGGTGCCATGTCCGTGTTGGCCACGTATAGGATACCAACACTCCGGGGACACAACATGCCAAGTGGTGTGTCAATTTTTTAATTATTATTTTTTTTGCAGGACACTTTGGGGCATAGTTGTCAAATCGAAATTCGTATTGTGAATTGAAATGGCTTGGTACTGAATCGCAAAGCGAATCGAATCGAATCGAATTGTGAATCGTAAAGATTCGGTCACTTTTTCTAAATTACTTAAAAACATATATCTACACATTTAGATATTAAATATATCTTTTGAATATGAAATATTTATACTTAAATCAACGAAAATGTTATTTTGAATGATAATCACGTAGTTTAATAGATAAGAAGTTAACAAAGGTTCCTATATAAGATTATCATCTTACTTTTTTTTTTTTTTTTTTTTTTAAATTTTTAATTTTTTATATATAGATATTTCTTATCAACCGTTCTTAATAAAGATAATAACCAAATAGACAAAATCAATTTCTAAGTAATAATAATTAACAACGATATTGATATTTGGACAATAAGCATACATAAGTACCAGTGAGCAAATAATAAGAAAGAATTATTTAGAATCTTTTATTTTAAAACCTAAAACATTTTAAAATGTATAACTGACCTCACACATGTAATAAGATATATTATGATTTTTTAAAGGGGAAAAAAAAAAAGGAAGAAAGGTTAAAAATATGTTGAGTTTGACTGAATCTGATTGGATCTTATTAAAAGCTCCATGATCACTAAAATAAACAAAAAATCATGTACATATATTAGTTATTTTAGTATTAAACGCTATTACAAATCGTATTATGTCATTTTCACTAAAAAGATAGAGAAAAGAAGAGTCGAAAATATGTTAGACACAATAATTTTAAAAATTGCATGAATCATAAAAAGTAAATCGAATCGAGAATTGATTGTGAATCATGCGATTCACTAGAGATTCACCCATAGATTCGTATCGATTTTACAAAAATGGTGAATCAAATCATGAATCGAATCGTAAGATTCTAATAAGAGAGCTTTGGGGACAAGCATGTCCTGTGTTTGGACATGCCTCATAAATTTATTTTTATAATATAAGAAAGATAATTTGAGATCAAAGTAAAATATATGAAAATTGAGAGGAAAGTGAAAATAAAAAAAATAAAAAATACAACCACACAACATTAATACCTCTTATATCTCTATGCTCTAAATTTATATTCATATATATATATAGCAAAAATAAAAAATAAAAATTCCATACTCGATGTGTCGTGTTTGTATCTGTGTCCGTATCCATGCTTCTTAGATGAAAGTCATTAGGAAAAAATTAGAAATATTTTTTAAAGATTAAATTAGCATGGAAATAAATGGAACTGTATTTATGAACTTTTCAGTCTCTCCGGATATGAGAAGAGAGCATGCAAAAAGTCAGTGTTGCAGAATTATTACATACCTTGTTATTATCTGAGTCACGTTGTACAGGTTCATGATAAAAAGAAGGCATGGGTGTTGCTTTGAATTTAAGGCTTTTCCGAAATTGTTTAATCTCAGCTTCAGTCTTTTCCTGCAGATACAGTAATTTCCCATCAAAGCAACTTCAAATTATTCTTAATGCAAACAAGTAGTCAATATATATCATTTGATTCAATGTGACTTAAGTTATTTTTCCAACAACTTATCATAGTTTGGTTGCATTCCTAGTATATTTGCTAGACTATTTGACAAACAGAAATTAAAGAAACGTTCCCAATCTGAGGCATCATAGCAACTTGACATTGATACAAAATCAGCTTATTCACTGAATTTTGTTTAGTCACAAATAACAAAATATTTATGTACCAGTTTTTTTGCTTGGATTTGATTCAACTCAGCTTCCTTAGCTTGCATTTTTTCCTCCATCTTCATGTAAAACTAAAATAAATGAAAACCATATAAATAAGCCACATAAACCTGATTCTATTTTTATTCTGTTCAAATACCCGAAGAATAAATAAAATTAGCATGCTATCCTTGCCTCTTTCCTCCTTTCTGCTCGTTCATCACATTTGAAATGTAGCCCTGGTGAGCTCTGTTTTGTGCCTGGTTTAGTTGAATTCTCAGCTTGCTTGGGCCTGCATAAATAAAAATAGCTGACCATCAGACCTCCAAAAGTCAAAACGTCTACGTAATGAAGCATTGCATACAACGTAGCTCACAAACCTGTTTTCTGTTTGCCGTGCTTTAGGGATAACCTTCTTTGAGGCAAAAGGCTTAGGTCCAATAACCCTTTTAGTGTTTAATTCCGTTTCACTGCTAAAAGAGAAGCATCTTTAAGTTCCGTACCCATGGAAGATATGAATTTAATTTATGCATAAATTAAAAAGGAATAAATACCTTCTGTTATCCTGAATTACTTGTAACTTATAATTTTTAGAATCCTGTGAATACCAGCCAATAACCATGAGCGAAGAAAAATATTTTAAAACAAGGAAACCTTACTTCAAATATCAATAGAATAAAAACTAAAAAATGCATAACTAACGTATTAAAATGATTAAGTGCTGGTATTAACATCCTTGTTATCCAACCACTAGTATAGTATTTTCAATGGCATGATACAAACCAATACTTGCCTCTGGTTTTGAAGTTCTGTGTACTGATCGTGTCATTAGAGCAGCTGTTTGTGATGAATTTTCTGCTTTTATAGTCCTTGAAACTTCTCTACCTGTTCTAATAGGTTTCTTTGCAGGGTCTTTAGATGGATCACTTGAAATTCTTCTCTGAACCCGAGTAACATTGACTGGAGATTTTGACTTAGGCTTCATAAGTTTGCTTCCCAATTGGGCCCCCACCTAGAGTCAGGAGATCAAGCAGTGTATGTCACAGGAGAAGTACATGGGGCAAAATATAATATCCCATTCAAGAAATACAGAACAACTGTTTTTGACAAACAAATAAATATAGAAAGAAAGATTTGCTACCATAATCACAAGCTACCACACAAACCTTGGGAGAAGACTCTAGTTGGTGTTCTGAACTAGCACTACCATCTTTCATGGTGGTGTGATTATTAGTAGACAGATGTATATCTCTACATGTCAAATCCACAATTATAACTTCATCATTAAGGTTCTCTATTACTTCATTTCCTGGTTCATCATCAATAACAGGTAAGCTTTGAGTTTGAGGTTGAGTTTGATGTGCTTCCTCAGTGTTAACCAGTCCAGAAACACTTTGCACAACACTGGAAACATTGAGAGCAGGTTCAAACTGGGGTTCAACATATGAAGCTCCAATGTCTTCTTTATCCAATTCCATCACTTCACTGTCTCCATCATATTCTGAACCATCAGAACTCCTGTCAAATTGTACAGATTGGCTACCCTCATTAATGTGCTCAAATTCTTCTCTGTAACCTGTATTCTCTGTGGTGTCATTTTCACTAGTTTGGTACTCGATACCAGTATGGCACTCAGATGAACTTTGGCTCAGAAGCGCCTTTCTTTTAAAGTGAGCTTCAAAATAAGCCTTCTTCTCAGTAACTGAACCTGGTTTTGAATATTTCTCCACCTCTTCAAGATACCTGTTGTGTGAGAAGGATGACCGCCTTTCCCACGATAAGGATTCAGCTTCAAACCTTCCAAATGAGATTGATCCAGAATGTAATGAATCTGCCTGCCCATTTTTAGGATAACCATTGTTAGAAAGACTTAGAGCACAACCAAGACACTATAGATGAAGACCATATAAGTTTAATTTATTTATCAGTCATATTTGCATTGATGCAAAATATATGTAGAAACAACTGCAAGAATTGTCACTATGTGTGCTTTTGTCATGAGTCAACTGAGACATAATAGTTTATCAAAATAAATAAACTGCAAGGTTTCAAAAATTCATTTAATTTAATTAAAGATGTCATGGATTATAAAAAAATAATACTAACAAAAAAATAATGCCCATGGTTAATGGTGTCCTAATCATTAGCAATTGTACCAAAAACAAGCCAGAATTTTTCATAAAAATAAATAAACTGCAAGATGTCAAAAATTCATCTAATTTAATTAAAGATGTCATGGATTATACAAAAATAATACTAACAAAAAAAAAAAAAATAATGCCCATCGTTAATGGTGTCCTAATCATTAGCAATTGTACCAAAAACATGCCAGGAAAAATATATATATATTCTCCACAGAAAGTTTTTCTTGGAATCAACTTCCCATCTTGGCTACTTATCAAAGAAAATATAAAAATTCCAATCCTGGCTGAGCATGTAGCTCTTGATAGCGTAATGGAAAATATGACAATTGGCACTTTATGGGCCTATTAATTGATAAATATGGAGAGAGTGATTTTTATGAAGGTTTATGGAAGTATGCTAAAGTTCAAAAGCTTCGGCCAGTATCTAACTCTAGAGAATTGAATAAACTAAAAGCTAGATGTGACCAGTTACCATTGCCACACCCGAACTATGAAAAAATAATTATTTTCCATCTCCCTTGGGGCACTTTATTGTTAAGAACACATGGAGAGGGCCATTAACACCAATTCAATGGACTCATTTACCATATGGCCTTATAAACCAATTTCATGGTATTTGCATATAGCATGGCTGGCTATTAAAAGAAGGTTGACTACTGAAAATTGGTTAATCACTAAATGTGTTCTAGCTCAAATTAATTTTTTTTCCCCAAAGGCAAGTTGAATCTCTTGATCAAGCTAGTGTTTTAGTTGAATCTTGTGAGCATCTATTCATTGATGTCTGACAACAAGAGTTATTCAACTGTTATTCAGCTCACAATGGAACATGGGATTAAGTTGTTCAATGATTGAGTAGGAAGCAAAAAAGGAATTCCTTCCTAAACATATTGCTCCAAATGATAGTAAGGATATTTGTTCAAGGTTTTCTGGAAGTCAAAATATCAAAGACAAAACTACTATTCATTGACTTTTGATGTATCCTCAAAACGTTCTGTTAGAAGTACTGGTCAGTCTGGAGTAATTATTGTTCTAATATAGATCTGCATTAGTCTGAAACTATGGGCCCACGTTAAAAAGCATTGTATTTTGCCCCGCTTAAAATCGTAAACTCCATTGTTTTAAACCAATCAAAATTTGTACTTTGTTCACATACTTTGATAATATGTGAACAAAATCGGACTCTAGATCTGCACGTGAGGTCTTCGTTAGACATCTTTGTTATATAGATTGTTTTGTAAAGAGTATTCGTTGCTTATTTCAAAGGATATGATCTGGGACTGGATGTTTCTTCTTATTTTTTTGCGTCAATAAAATTTCTTTTTACACAGAAATAAATAAATAATAAAAATAAAAATGCACTCATAGCACAGAACATGATATCAATTGTAGAAATAGAATCAATGCCTCACATCCAATCCAAATAAAAAAAGCACTCATAGCACAGAACATGATATCAATTGTAGAAATAAAATCAATGCCTCACATCTAATCCAATATCAATAAAAATTGCAGAAGTAATAAATAAAATAGATACATCAGTGTCTTAAAACATGGATATATATATACGTTGATCTTTTTAAGTACAGTTGATTTGAGAAAGAACATGAAATCTAACACACGCACACACACAAAAAGCGGATCATTGAGTAGAGAGTGACGATTACGAAAATGTAGATCCTTCATCATTTCCAAATCACAGTAAAGATCGTAAAAATTGCGTAAAAAAAATAAATGTAATTTAGTATACCTGAAAGCTAAAACTAAAAGGTTCTTCGATTTCACCAGCCATGAACAGACAACTCGAGAGCTTCAATCGCACATTCCTCAATTATCTGCAACAAATCAACATTTCAGACCACCCACTCAAACAGACAATCAATCACCAAAAACACTTCTCCAAACAAATGAAACCACAAAAATTCTAACCAATTAGCAGCACATCATCAACAACAACAACAACAACAACAACAACTCCATTGTATCCTCCGTCACACAACACTGCGATAAATCATCCAGAGAGAAAGTTACAGAGATCAGGCGCGAAGTTCAACAATGTGAGGAAAGGAATCTAAACCAAACGTGAAGTAGCGGAGACTCCAAAAATCAACAAAATCTAGAGAGAGAGAGAGAGAGATTGGTTTTGCAAGTCTTCTTTTGCCTGGAAGATGAGAGAGAGAAAGAGAGAGAGACTGGTAGCGAGTTGTTTTGTGATCAGATGCTTAAAAAGGTGCATCGATCATCATGGTCTGTTCCCCCTTTTTGTCTTCTTCTGCTGACCCCACAATTCCCTCTTTGTTTTTCGTCCATATCAGCCGTTGGATCATAGTCGTTGGAATGGATCGTACGGCTCAGGATTTTAAGTGGTCGCTGGGGACAAACAGTGGATTTAGAGGTTCGATCACCTGTGGGCTTGCCTTTGCTTTAAGACGACTGCGTGCAATGAACATACGTATGAAAAGGCAAAATGAAGTTTTGTTTATTTGTTTATTTTATTTTATTTTTTTTTTTGGGAAATGAAGATCTATCAAAAAGAGATCTGTGAAATTCATGTTCATAGGCCCACTAATCATAAAAAAAAAAGTGGGCCCAAATTATTGGCAACTTCTTTGTTCATTGGTGGAACAGGGAGGTGTGATGATGGGCGAAATAGTTTTGTTGTTCTGTTCTTGGGAATCACATGGTAGATTGAACTTTAGGAAATTCCGTATGTATTTTTTTTATGATTAAAGATTAGGACCCTTTTCTCTCTTTCCTTTGATTCTTTTTCTTTTTTAATTGGTCATTTTTTTTTTTTTTTTTTTTCTTCCAAGCACCACCTGTCACGTGTGTGTGGGGTAATGGGGTTGAAGCTTGAGGGGGTCTAAATCACTGCTGTTTTTTTATTTGTTACTGTTAAATGTTACATAATTTTTTAATAAAATTATAATAATTTATAATTCAAAAATAAATTTATTAATCAAACAAGGTAAGCTAATGCATAATAAATAATACATAAACAAGGTTAGTTAATGATTAAATTGACAAATTTTTAATATTAAAAGAAGTTGAAAATAATAATTTTAAGCATGAAAAAAAAATAAATGCATAATAAATAATTAGCCACTCCAAATCTTCATATCTATATTATATATTAAGTAAAAGAGGGTTTTTTAACCCCAAGCCTTGTGGGAGATCCAATCTCCCAATCTAAATTTTCTGATTTTTTGATTTAAAAAAAAAATCTTAACATTTATTAACATCTCCCAACTCCCAAGTCTACCCTCATAATAACACTTTAATGCATTAATAACAAGTATAAAAAAAATTCTTTGAAATATAACACATATGAATTCCTTGAAAAGTCCCAACACATATGATTATTATCCCTCATAATAACACTTTAATGCATTAAGAACAAACATAAAAAAAATTTCTCTAAAAGTCCAACACATATGATTATTATCAAAATATTAAACTTTAATATAATATAATAAAAAACGACATTTAATTCCTTGAAAAGTCTAACACATATGATTATTATCAAAATATTAAACTTTAATATAATATAAAAAAGGCAAAAAAGAAGACATTTAAAAAAAAAATTTAAAATCACAATTCACATATATAGATAATTGTAAACACAATGAAATAGGAGGGCATTCATGTCTACACATTTTTTTTTATAAGATCTCCTCCATTATAATAAGATAACACTTTATTTCTCTCATCTTATAATCTATATATATATATTATATATTATATTTATATATACTTATACTCTATATTAAGCAAAAAGGGGGATTTTTAACCCCAAAGCCTGTGAGAGCTTCAATATCTCAATCTGAATTTTCTATATTTTTTATTTTTTATTTAAAAAAAATCTCAGCATTTATTGATTTGGTCAAAATCTCCTGATCAGCATTTATTAATTTTTTTCAATCCACATGTTTTTACACATGCCTGCATTTATTGATTTGGTCAAAATCCCCTAATTAACATTTAAAATCTCATCATACAAATAATTATAGATACAATCCATGTATAGTTACTGCAGTATCCTTTTTAACTTCTCTCATACACTATGGTTAATGATAAAATTGTTAAATTATTTTTATAAAAAATCTTAAAAAACATAATTTATATATTAAAAAAAATCTAAAACAAATAGAAAATATCTATAATTATCCCGTGCATAGCACGGGTGATAGGCTAGTGAGTAGTATATATCGAAGGGAAACTTTGTTATGCCGCTCCCACAAAGGTTAGCTAATGTTTTAGAATATTAAATATTTTCTCACGAGGATGTGAAAAATTATCGCATGTTTAAGAGTAATTATTATACAGTTTCGGAATATGACATTATTTATATGATATTTTAAATTAATAACTTAACAAAAATTTTTGCAATTGGTACATGTTGATTCATTTTTATTTGGTAGTTGAAAAAAAAATTAAAAAAAATTTTAAAAGCACAAAAATAAAAAATATTATCATTTAGCTATCCATTGTCTTTCCCTCTACTTTGTTGGGCTTTTTTGGCTTTCGAGGTTATTATTGTATTTTTAATTTTAAAGCGTGCCAGTTAAGGATCAATCAGTCCTTACAGAAAATAAATTGCTAACCATTATCAGATGATTGTATTTTAGTTCTTTCAGCCTCAATGAAGAGGACTTTTACTGGTGATTTTGTTTAGGAGAATTAAGCAAACAACGATTAAATGAAGAACAATTGTAACATTTCATTAAGTAAAAATGAAAGATTTACAATGATTTAATTCAGTCTCGTAGAGGTTTACAACAACAAATACTTGAAATTACTCCTACGAACGAAGTCCAGTGCAAGAATTTGAAGTACAGAAATGTAAAGAACAAGAATGTAAAACTGAAGGAAAATAAAGTTGAATAAAACTGATTTTTTGGATCTAACTCTGGGCTTCTTTCTGGGACCTTCTCTGCTATTTATACTTCTCAATGACAACCGTCGAAATGCGTTTCTAACCGTTGAACCATCCCTCAATGATCGCTGATCATGTTTCCTTACAGTTAGCTCCACTACGCCATATCTGCAGTTAGGCTTCCCTCTTGATTTTGAATTTAAATATATGAGTAACCATTAAAGCCACGTCATTTTGCATCTCTTTACTGACCCAGTGCTATGCAAATCTACAATAACCAATACTAACTGCCATGTGTGTGATTACGGTTGAAGATTTGAATTGTTTTCCCGTATTACCCTCATCCTACCACGTGTTGAACTGTGATGGCCTATACAAAATATGTAGCCAACATTACCCCACGCACTAATATACCCAATACTTTGTGATATTAGTAGATCAAGGTATTTTATCCACGTCTTAGAACGTGCATGGGTTTTGCATCTTCAGAAATGCAACCGTCATTCATCAATGAACATTTGCATTAAATTCTCTTCTATCCTTTGAACTTTCTCACTATCTCAGTATTCGAAAAGACTAGTTCAGCTTTCATGGCCAAGCAGACTTTTCCTTACCTCGATCAAGCATATGAAGAGTTGTTTGATAATGCTGTTCGTCCTCGAAAGAATCTTCATGCATTGATTAGCCACCTTTACCCACCCTCCTATATTCAAGTCATGGAGGCTTTTGCAAATTCTCAACCTTTGGATTACGAACCTTTTGTCCACAATTCTTTAACCCAAAATTTTGCAAACATGGATATTAGAAGCTCTTCTTCTGACCCAAAACCTTCTGTATGGGATAAGGGTACAGCTTCTTCTTCTTCTGGTTAGAGAAGCTGGCCAGAACCTGAGGAGTCCAAGTTAAAAGAGCGAATCAATCATCATTTTATCGAATTTGTTGATCCTCTAACTTTCCCTCTCTTTGCTTGGAGTTCAGTGGTTTACCCATATGTACCCATCGACCATCGACACCGTTTGGAAGACAACTCTACTCGTAGCATGGTACACGTCTTCCATGCCTACGAAGATAGTACAAGCCACCCGTCATCCAGAAGAGGCTCAAGGATATAGCCCGTCATTCTTAGCCCAGAAGGCAAAACTTTGCTCTTCTGACTGGCTCAATATCGTCAATAACCCTTAATTTCCTCCCTCTTTCGAGATGGAAGCTCCTGCACCTCTTCTCCCACAAAATCCTCACTGGATGGAGGAATTGAGAATTACTCTCTTTAAGGACCAGTTTCTCCCCTCCTGTAACCCTCTATCTCTCCCTACTAAATATCAGCGACAACAAGCCCAACTTCTGCTTGCGATCTTTTCTCAGTTTCTCTTCAATGTTCTTGAGGACGATGTTCCTCTCAAGAACTTTCGATAGGCATGTGATGTTATGACCCGGGGTCATGTCCTCAACCTTATCGCCCAAGCAGAGCTCCAAATGTTTTTAGACCAACTCCTACTGCTTCTTCATTGGCATCACATTTTTGTGGCCACCACTCGATCTTTGGATCAATTCTCAGCCCGTCGAGTTCATACCCGATATGAAACAGAGAGCCTCATCTATGAATATGATGATTTCAAGAATAAAGACTCTGCATACTGGGATGGCTTGGACATGGATGAGATAGAACAAGGGTTGAAAGAAACAGAGTTTGAAATAAAGGCTGAAAATTTTTTTTATCAAGTAAGAGCATATCAACTTCAGAAGCCTAGCCTAGAGAAAATAGATGATAGAATAAAGAAGGAACATAAGTTCATTGACCATAGTTGGAACAAGTTCCATGACCTTGTCATTTATTCTATTCCTTATTTTTTATGAACTTGAATATGTAGCCAAGGAAAGCTTTTGATGTAATTGCTTTTGTCTTAATAAAGCTAAGATGTTTTCTCTTTATTTAGCATGGTCTGATTTTACCACGTTTGTCAAAAACAAACAAACTTAGGGCTTCGAATTCAACAATTTCATCCTTCGAATCTTGATTCGATCATCCCCAATGAAATACTGGAAACCCAATTTGAACTTTTGAACTTTTCCACCTTATGGAGTGTAATTGACAACTTTGCCGATTTTCTTTCAGAATCAGAGCTTCGAATTCACCATTTTGCCCTTCGAAACTTGATTTGATCATATCCATTCCCCAACATATGGTTACTACAATCGAATAATTTCAAATCAACTAATTTTGCTTCGAACAAACAGTCTATACCTAGGCATTCCTGCACCCTTAGGTCGGGAATGTGCTTCAAAGTTGACTTCCAGTTTTCGAAGCTGTTTGTTACTGATTTTGCCGCCAAAACTTGGCTTTGAAGCCAAAAATTTGATTTCGAAGCCAACATTAGTATTTGAGATACATTTCCCTCCCAAATTATCACATTGAGGGGAACCTTTGTATCCATACGTTAACACTTCTTTATGAATTTAACCCACTTAAAACGATTGGGTATATTTTCAGACACAAAGGCTTTAAAACCCTTTTTACTTCGTGCTTTGAATCCACTCGTTTGCCTAACACACAAACCCTTCATCTCTACTGACCTTCCTTTTCTTACTGGTCGTTACCAATGGAGTTTTCTTCCTTGAAAGTACCAACTGGCGAACGCATAAGCCCAACAATGGCTTTGAAAAGATGTATTAAGGAAGAAATTGCTAAATTTAAAGCTGTGGATCGAGTGCCATAGACAGACGCCTCTTTGTTTCTCGTCACAGCGAAAAACAAGAATATGTCCTAGGCCCTATCTTTCGAGAGGTTCCTGCCCAACTTCCCGCTTTGTAGCCTCGTTTGGAGGACCACTTTCTTCTCTATGAAGGAGGCTTGATTGGGGAAATTAGAGGATGAACCGATCTCATCGTTGTTGGCCAACATTGAGGGTTGAATGGGAGGAGTGGTATGACAGGGTTGTGCTTGCAAGAGAATGGGACCTACAAGAGCTCTGTGTTCTCGATACCCTTTGGTTTATCATTCCTGAAGACCCTTTTTTGATTCTTGCCGCTCTTTATTTTTGGAATATGGCCTTTAACTTTTTTCAGTTTCGGTGTGGTATGATGGCTCCCACTGTTCTTGATATCTGCCATCTCTTAGGGCTTTCACCACTCGATACTCCCTTTACACCCAGCTATCCAGACCTTTCGGTTAAATTTTCTCTTCCACCTTTGAATTCTTCCTTCAGTGACTTCGTAAAGGCTAAGAACAAAAATGAGGGCCCTGTGAGTGATCGAGAACTCTTCTCTTTTATTTTATATTGGTTGTGTAAATCTCTCTTTTGTACATCTTCTCAACGAATCAAGCCTAAGTTTGTCCCACTTGCAAAGGCCCTTGTTTTGAAGAAGCGAATAGCCTTGGCCCCTTATCTTTTAGGCCATGTCTATAGAGCCTGCTCCCAATTCTGTAAGAAACCTCTTGATATCAACCAAGGAGGTCTCCTCTGGGTGCTTCAACTCTGGCTCTTTGCATACTTCACTGATTTACATCCCAAGTGCTTGAAGTTCTTAGTTCAAGACCCTAGCATTTACGGAGAAAAGTATGCTAGAATTGCCCTTTATCCTGCTTCTTTCGCCTACTATCTTACTTTTTTTCACCAACTTCCTATTTCCCCAGCTGCCACCTTCTTTTACCCCTTCGATGCCAATAAAGGACCGACTTGGCTAAGGATATTCTTGGCTGATAGACAGTGTTCCATCCTATCGCACAAAGATATGTGAGCCTCTATTTTGTTGCCAAGGGAACTTTTTATTGGTGCTTTAAACCCTCGAGCTTATAAGTGCATATCTGAGGTATACTGTCCCTCCCAGTTTCCCAGGCAATTTGGGCTTACCCAAGGAATTCCCATTCCACTCTGCAGTCTCTCGAATATCCATCTTACAGCTAGAGACCTAAGAGTACCCAAATCTAAACTAGATGAGACAACATTTAAACTGTTGAAAGATTTGAGTGAGTTTAAATTTACCCCCTTCCTTTCCTTTGGTTCAGTTTTAAAAAGATTTCAAAATTGGTGGACAGCCAATATAGAAGTGCATCTAGCAATACATCCTCATGATTTACTAATAGGGCTATGTGTGCCTTCTAAGGCTAAACCCAAAGAAACTGGGACCATCCCCTCTCTTTTTACAGCTACCAAGACTATTCCTGCAGTCTCACTCTCTTCTTCTAGAGTTACCAGAGCTACTTCAAGAAAGGGTATGCATTTTTGGGTTTCCTTTCTTTCAAAATTTTCTGTTTGTTTTCTTCATATTCATACTACTTGGTTTGTTTTCTTCATGTTCGTACTACTTGGTGTAGGGTCTCCACAAGAAGAATCTCCCAAAAGAGCTGAAGCTCTAGCTGTTCTCAAAGACAAACACCAGCAGAGAAAGAAAAGAAAACTAATACTCACTCTTGAAGAGTCTGAGTCTCAGATTGAAGAGAAAGAGACAGAAAAAGAGCAGGAAATGCCACTGCAGAGAAAAAAGAGAAAGAAGATAACTGTCTCTCCTTTTGACTTGGTCGAAGACCCTACTCACGAGGCAGCTGCCAAAACAGTGGAGAAAGAACACTCTAAAGAAATAATTGTTTTCCAGAGAGCTGAAAAAAGGCAGTAGCAGCAACTACTAAAGGATAAAGCTGCTGTTGCTGATACAATCCAAAGGGAAACTGTGAGAAGGCAACACACTGCTGAGTATTATTCCCTTCGTAGTTCTTCCATCATTGCCACCACTTCTGAAACCAGTAATTTCCTTTCGTGTCTCCACTTTCCTTTCTTAAATTCTTGATATTGAGACTTAACATTACTTTATATTTCTTTTTTGCAGCAACAACTACTCTGCCTTCTCCTTCAACAAGGACTCCTTCAGTTTCATCTGAAGTTGAAAGACCTCAAAATGTGGAGCCAATTCAAATAATACTCCTACTCCCTGGTCCTACATTTTTCATACCTTTCTTGAGGCAAAGTATTCCTGCATCCCTATCTTTTGGCTTAACTCCATACTTTCCTCATCTATCTTTCAACTCTACTCAATTTGCACTCCCTTTAAACCTTGATGTTCCTTCCTCTTCTGAGGAGATTCTAGCTATTACTTCAGCTATCACTTCATCTCTAGTAATAGTTGATTCCCGTAGAGAAGACACTGGTAGCTCACCAATTCCTTGTCCATTATCTCTACCTAGCTTCAGTCCCTCTTCTCTTGACCTACTGGTAGCTAAGACTATAGATACTGGTAGGGATACTTCATTTTCTCCTCCTATCCATATGCAGCCATCTCTTCCTCATATCAGAGCCCTTTCTGTGCCAACCATGTCAACAGAAGAAGTGGACATTTTTGAAGCTAGACTAGCTAGCCTTTTTGACGTATCTTCCACTACTTTAACAACTAACAATGAAACGAAGCCATTAGTCCTAGCTGATTCTCTCTTAGAAATTTTTGAGAGCTCTTCCTCCACTAGTAAGACTTCCCTGCCTTCATTAGACTTAGATAGCTATTTGGAGTTGTTGACATTCTTCTCAAGGATCCTCTTCGAAGCCTTACAAAGGCCTATAATCAAGAATGACTTCCTTTAATGCTGCAAAATTGTTGAGTAATCCAGCATGACTATTTCAAGTCATTTATCTTAGGCGGCAGCCACCATTGACTTTTACATCAACATCTGCCATGTCACCAAGGCTACAAAAAAGAAATTGCTGAGAGATCAGAGTTTTGTTTCCAAAATACATGCTGAAGTGTCAGAATTGAAAGAGTAACATTCCTTTGTCTCCCAATTTCGAGCTCAACTATTGGAGAAGAAAGCTCAGCTTGAAAAAGAGTTATCAGTAGTTAACCAAGCTTTAGATCGAACTGCCACCAAGCTGCAAATCACTAACCAAGGACTGGCTGATCGAAAGCAGGAGATGGCTACAGTCATTCAGTTATTCCCATCTCTTAAGAGTAGAGAGTCTATTATAAAGGAACAATTGAAACATTGTACTGACTTTTGGGCCAATCTATGGCTGCATGTATTCAACTCATTATGAAATAAAATCCTTATTTATCATTTGAGTGTTTTCATGTTGTTTTCATTTAGCACTTATTATATTCCTTGTGTTTCCCATATGGTTGGATAATAAGGCTTCAAATATCTGTCATTAATCTTCTTGGGATGTACATATCCATTCAAAATTTTCAAATGATATGCTCCCAAAGGCAAGACTCTATGAACTTGATATGGTCCTTCCCAGTTAGGTGACCGTTTGCCAAATTTTAATCCCTATTAGGAGTATTGTCTTCCATACCAAATCACCTTCATCAAAGCTAATGTGCTTGACTTTCTTATTATAGGTTTTGGCTGCTTTCTTCTTTTAGAAAAAAATACTATTTAACGCCAGAATTCTAGCTTTATCTACGTTCTCTAATTCCAAGCACATACTTTGATGGTACTGCTCAGGAACTAACTGATCTTGACCTCTCACCCTTAAGGACTTGATGTTAATTTCTACAAGTAACACTACATCATGCCCATATACTAAGGCATAAGGAGTAACTCCTGTACTTGATCTTGGAGAAGTTTTATAAGCCCATAATACATCCAACAGTAAGTTATGCCAATCCCTGAGATTGTCTTCCACAACTTTCTATATTCTTTTCTTCAAAGATTTATTGGATGATTCTGCCTGACTATTGGCTTATGCATAATAGGGAGTAGAATTAATAAGACTAATTCCAAATTCTGTCACAAAAGACTTTACCATCTTCCTATCAAATACAGTCCCATTATCAACAGTTATAATCTGTGGGATGCCAAATCTGTGGATCAGATCTTTAATGAATCCAATAACTTCGGTCTGGTCTACAGCCTTACACGGCTTAGCTTCGACCCACTTAGTGAAGTAATTTGTGGCCACTAAGATGAAATAATGATGCTTCGAAGAGGGTAAGTGTATTTTCCCTATCATATCTATAGCCCACCCTCTAAATGGCCAAGGCTTCACAACTGCATGTAGATCAGTTATAGGTACATGTTTTATTGTGCCATGCTTTTGGCATGCCTGACAACCTCTAGCCTATTCTATGCAATCTTTAAGGATGGTTGGCCAATAGTAGGAATGTCTTCGAAGCAGCCATCTCATCTTCACACCAGGCTTATGAGCACCACAGATGCCTTCATGAACCTCAGCCATGGCTGTCAATGCTTCCTTTGGACTTAAACATTCCAATAATAACCCGTCTGCCCCCCTTTTGTAGAGAGCATTACCATACATTATGTATCGCATAGATTGTAATTTGATTTTCCTGCTGGCTTTCGAAGATGGGCTAGCTAGATACCGCATTATTGGATACCTCCAATCTTGTTCTTCTAAGTCATTATGATTGACTTCTAAGACCACATTCCTTTTATTTAAAGGTGGTATTAGCTTTTGATATGTTGTTTGGCTTATGTTCATTTGAGTGTTATCCCTTCTCTTGAAATTCGAAACTTTCTGAGCCATATCATTAGTTTTATTATTCAAGAATCTTGGGACATAAATTACATTTGCTATCTGAAATTGAGAAAGCAAATGTAATGCAACAACATAGTATGGCAACATGCTTACACTTTGACATTTGAAAATTCCTTTCACCTGGTTAACCACCAATTGAGAATCTCCAAATATATCAACTGCATGAGCTTGTAATCCAATAAGTATTTTCAGTCCCATTATTAAAGCTTCATATTCAGCTTGATTATTGGAACAAGTAATTTCATCCACTCAGAAACCATGTGTGGTTTCTACCTCTTGTGGTAACTTAATCACCACACCAATTCCAGTTAGACCATTGGCTTTTGATCCATCGAACCATATTTGCCATGGTTCAACACTAACCATACCAAGTTCCATTATCTCTTGGCTTTCCGTTTGACATGGATGGTCTGCCAAGAAATTAGCTAAAACTTGTTCTTTTACTGCCTTTTGGGGGACATATTCTAAATGAAATTATGATAAAATTAGTATCCATTTACCAATTCTTCCTCTCAACATAGGTCTAGATAACATATATTTAACTAAATCTATGTCTGCAACACTAAGGTAAATAAGTGAGGCAATTACGACAGTTGTACAAAAGATAGTATCTTAATTTTATTGCGAAATACAATGCAAGGCACAACTTTTTACAGCTGAATATTTACATTCACAAGAATTTAGAAACCTACTAAGGTTATAAAATGCTTGCTCTTTGCCTTCTTCATTGTCCTGAGCTAAGAAAACTCCCAATGAATCTTCTGCTGTAGCTATATACAACTTCAAGGGCTTATCACCCTTTGGTGGCATCAGCACTGGAGGGTTGGCCAAGTAGGCTTTGATTCCTTCGAAAGCAATTTGATGCTCTGCTGTCCACACAAATTCCTCTTCAACTTTCAACCTTAATAAGAAAAAAATACTTTAGTTTTCCCTGCAGTATTAGAAATAAATCTTCGAAGAAAATTAACCTGTCCAAGGAATTTTTGTACTTCTTTCTTACTTGATGGAGGTTTGGCTTCAATGATAGCTTTGGCTTTGTTCTGATCAATTTGTATTCCCTTCTTGTGTACTACGTAGCCCAAGAAGTTTCCAGCTGATGCGCCAAAAGCACATTTGAGAGGGTTAAGTTTCAACTTGAACTTTCTCATTCTTTCAAAAGCTGCTTCCAAGTGAAACAAATGTTCCTCCATGGATTGGGACTTTACCACAATGTCATCAATATAACACTCTAAATATCCTCCAATGAGGTCATGAAAGATAGTGTTCATAGCCCTTTGATATGTAGCCCCAGCATTCTTCAGACCAAATGGCATTTTAACCCATTCGAAGGTGCCAATGTTCCCAGGACATCTGAATGCTGTCTGTGGGTATCCTCTTCTGCAATGCAGATTTGGTTATAACCAAAGTGCTCATCCATCATTGATAAAATTTTATGCCCGCTGAACTATCCACCAATAAACCTACTATGGGCATAGGATACTCATCTTTTGGAGTTACTAGATTCAGGTTTCTGAAATCGATGCATACTGTAGACACCCCATTTTTGACCGACCTTAAGACTCAGACGTCATCGATTGAGTGCTCGGTGATTGCGCAAGTTGTGCTCGTTTCGAGGTTTCAGAGTTCTTGGCTGAGAGCCTCACCTTCGGACCTCGGGACTCTTTGTACTTTGACTCGGTCTGCGGACTAAGTCTTGTTTTCTTTTCCCGGAGGGAGGGAGAGGTCTTGTAGACCATCTTTCAGTGGTCGTAGACTTACTTTTCGTGGTCGTAGGTCACTGTTCCCGTTTGGAGACTAGTTTTCCGGTTTTCGGAGCCGTCGCCGTGCGCCTCGGTTCGGGACCGCTTAACATTCTCCGTTTGGCACGTTTTTTGGAATACACCTTGTTTCCTATGTCTAGAGGGACACTGTGGTTCGGGAGACCACTTTTGTGGTCATACGCCACTTTTTGTGCTCAACAGCCAGTTTTCGAGGCCCCCGACCGCGAGTCTTGCCTCCCGAACTCTCGTTTTGCATCCATGTTGGTTCGTTCTTGGCACGAACCTTGTTTTCCTTGTTTGGAAAGTGGTACAAGGGTGGTAGACCAGCTTTCTCCTTGGAAACCACTTTTCTCCCCGCCAGCCGGTTTTTTCTGGTCGGAAACTGGTTTTCTTGGTCTTTGGGCCACATTTTCTCTATTTTCCACCCCACCATTGGCTTGCTTTCAGTGTGGAGGCCGCCAATTACCCTGCCGACCACTTTTTTTTTGGAAACCAGAAAAAGTGGTTAGCCGCCACTAAAAGTAGCAGGCCGACCAGTTTTTCTGGTCGGCAGCTTTCCTTCTGTTTTGGCAGATTATGTGGATACCAGCTGTGCCAGCTGGAGGGCACAGACTGTATCCTCCATACACGTGTATGGAGGGATTGCATCCATGTTTAGCTTCTCCAAGAAGCTTGAACCCTTGTTTTTTCTATAAGGGAGGCTCTCCCTCTCCATGATTAGGGTTCAGAAAATTTCCTAAGGCTTGAGCATATATCTCTCCATATATCTCTCTCTTTCTCTCTTGATGTTGTTGTTTTGACTTCACACTTGTGCACACAACCTCTCTTACCTTATTGCTGAGTTGCTGGGGGTCTTGATGGAGCTCAAGAGTTGGTTTTAGCTCAGGAATTTGCTGGTTTTTGCTGAGCTTCAAGGGTAACCTCATTTCTCCCATTTTTAGCTCTATTTTGATCATTCTCTTAGCCATATTTGCATGCTTATTTAGGCTTTGTTTTCAACTGAAAAAAGTCTTGTTTTAAGTTGCTTAAAATTTTTGTTTAAGGCTCTTTTGGTGTTGAGGGTCATCTACCCTCTTGCATGCTCTATTTAGCCTTGTTTTGTGCCATGCCATGAGACCCTTGTGTTGATCTTTGCTTGGCCTTTTAGCCACTGAAATCCAGCGGATTTTCAGTGGTTGGCATGTGGTTTTGAGGGCCTAAATCAGAGAGGGGAGACCCTCTCTCTTTTGGCCTTGTTTGTTTGCATTTTTGGCCTTTCAAAGGAGCACATACTTTCATACTTCCAAGGTTTGGTTCAGGCCCTTTTTGGTGACTTTTGGGACCTGCCTAGACTCTGTCTATGGCTGGTTTGGTCACCTTGTGTTTGCCTCTTGCATATGTAGAATAATCCCTTTCATGGCTTGTCAAAGTAGCACCTCATTCTTGCATGTATTGGTCATGTCTCAGTGGGTTTTTGGCCATCATTTTTGGCCATCATTTGGCATGCCATGATTTTTTTTTTGGTTGGTTGGTAGCCTCTCATATGCTTCATATGCTTGTAGTGTAAATCATGTTTACTAGCTTGAATTGCATGATGTTTTGGCCCTCTATTCTAGCATATTTTGGCCATGATCCAAACTGATTTTGTTCATATTTTGGGCTGCCTTAGCTCTGTTTTGAGGCCTCTTGGTCGAATGATGCTTGCCATGCATGCTTGTAGTGTAATAGCCTTGCCTAGCTTTGAGTTTTGAGGTCCCTTGCATGCTTAACTTGAGGTATTTGCATGTTTTGGCATTATGAGGAATGTTATTTCAGAGCTTATTTCTTGGCCATATTCTCATGTTTGTCACTCTTCCAATGTGCTTGAGAGTTGCATCATTATACCCCATTTGTGAGCCATCGCATGAGCTTCATTTTTGTGCCTTTCAAGCCATCATCTTAGTTCACTTTTGCTCCTATTCTGGCCTGCATAGGGTCTGTTTGGAGTTGGTTTGGCCATTTGAGCATTGCCTTGCATGCCTATAGTGTAATACACTTCACTAGTTTCGGTGCTTAAGCCATTCAACATGCATTGTGTGAGTTGTTTACATCATTTGGAGTCATTTTGTATGCCATTTCAAAGTTGGCACATGTGTCATTGCACTCCATATTTCATCCTTTTCAATGCGTTTGGAAAGTTGTGTTTTATGCCTTAGGCTTGGGGCCATTGCATTGGGTCTGTTTGCATGAGTTTTGGAGCCTTGTTTTCATCATCTTTGGCCACTGATTTGGGTGTGGCTGAGGCCCATTCATTTTGGTTTAAGTCCATTTTGCATCGAGTATGCCATTGTAGTTCATAGCATTGAGTATGCCACGTTGTCGCATGATTGATCATTGCATTGTGCATGCCTTGTTCATCTCATTGTGTATATTAGTTCCATATGCATTGTGTATGCTAGTGTCATGAGCATTGTGCATGCCATGTAGCTTATAGCATTGTGTATGCTAGTTGCATGTTTGCATGTTATCCCTTGCATGTTTGCATCACTTAGTTGCATTGCATTAGGATTGCCTGCTAGAGTTGCATTTGTGCATGCCATGTTTGTTGCATTGTGTTTGGGATAGGAGTTAGTCCGAACACGGGAAACAAGGGACGTCTCGTATTCAAAGTGACGAAACGTGCCTCGATTCCCGGTCGTCGACATTCTTGACTACCCATGATGGAGTTGTTGGCTTTAGGTGCTTGTATGTGCATTCATTTCACATTGAGTCGTGCAATTTGGCTCCTCGGCCATCATGCATCGAAATGCGTGATTGGTGGCCCGAGGGTCGAGGACTACACTCCCTTGAGCTTATGCAATGATGGGAAGAGTGGTCGTGCACACATGTGTTGCAAATACTTTGTCGTGCCTCTCTCTTTCCCTTTATTGCAGAAAACCAGAAACCAGGAGAGGAAACTGGTCGGCCGACCAGATTTACTGGCAGGCCGACCACTTTTTTTGGTTTCCACCACAAAAGGTGGTCGGTAGTTGGTCTCCCATGCCTATAAACTGGTCGGCAGCCTTCCCACAGATTCCCAAGGTGGAGTTTCATCTCTCTGGAGCTTTGTGCAAGTTTCTGAGATCAATTGCAAACAAAGGCGAGTTGGGGCGTCGCGAGGGATTTCCGAACAAGGCAATTCAAGCATGCATGCGTCCTTTGTCATTCAAAGCAGAGCTAAGGCAGCCCACATTCATTTAGTTTGTATGCTCATTTAGATTGCTTACTTAGTTAATGTTGTGTAATAATTAGCTGTAGCTTATCATTCATTTCGTTGTGTAATAACTAGTTTAATTAGATTAGCTTAGGTTAGCTAGTTGGCTTTGTATTATTTATTCGGACCCTCCTTCGAGAGGGCAATGTTGTAAATAAGTGTGCGTGTGTGTGATGCATGTCTTCCAACCCCCATTTCTTTCTCCCTTTTATTTACTAGCTTACGATGGTTAGTTTTAGGGCATGTTTCAATTAGCATCCTTATGCTCTCATGTTCATATTCATTCATCTATCTTGCATGCACCGGGCTCGGCGCATTATACTAACTGCATTGTATTTCAATTCTTGTTTGAATACATGTATCAAGTTGCATTTCACATGACATTTTAGAATAGCCGAGCCTATCTTAGTTGCATTTTGCATGTGTTGCATTAGGCATTCTTGACATAGCTAGGATCATGCATGATTACTAACTATCTTCTGTTTTGGCTTGGAGTACTCGGTAAGTGTTTATGCTTTAGCATCCTTGCATGTGTGTGAGTGACTGCCATGATAGCATGCTTGCCATGAGGCTAACTGCTTATGTGATATACCTGCCTGAATGCCTGTGGGTGAAGGTTGGATTATTTAAATTGGAACAATCCATCGATTGCGAGTTTTAAGCCCACTTGAGAGTGGCAAATCGCCATATTTTCTAAGCCCACTTGAGAGTGGCAAAATCTGCATTTTAGCCTACTTGCGAGTAGCAAACCGCTTTAAAAAACAAACATGAGATGTTTTGTTCCAACTCAAGCGATCCAGTCTATACTTGTATGCTGTGCGCATCACATAGCAATTCTAGGCTAATAAACCGGTTTAAGAGCACATATGTTTTCAAAAACAAGATATCATGTTTAGTAGTGGCCGATCTTTGATCGAGCAAGCGGGGGTGCTCATTGCATGACCTTCCCCAATCGAACCCAAGTTCCCGAGCCGAGTCAACTTTGGTGATGACGGACACGTGGCCTTAGGCACTAGTCAGGGTTTCCTAAATTCCCCTAAAATAAAATATTTAGGTGGCGACTCTGTATTTGGCAAAGCAGTCCATCTTTGGCACTTCTTTCTAAAAATCAGTTCTTCAAAACGATTTGTCGGATTTGGACTCTTTGGCGATTTATCAATCTCGTATTGCACTTTGCGAGGTCAGATTAAGAATCGTGACATTGAGTCCGAACTGTAGTAAGCCCAATGGACAAAACGAGATTTTCTCGGGACATTCGGGCACGTCTACACATACCCTCATTTTACCATTCTTCATTAGATAGCCATTCAACCTACCTGGCTGTCCTAATAAAGCCTGCCTTGAGAAGCCTAAGAATTTCCTCCTTGACCTTCTGAATCACCTCAGGACTCATCCTTCTTGGTTTTTGCTTGTATGGCTTGAAATTAAGCCTCATAGGAAGCCTATGTTCTACGAATGACCTATCCAATCCTGGTAATTCATTATAAGACCATGCAAGACAATCTTTATATCTCTTTAAAATCACCAATAACTGGTCCCTGTTAAGAGCATTTAACCAAGCACTTATATAGGTGGGCTGCTGTATAGAACCTTCCCCTAAGTTCACTTCTTCCAAAGGGTCTTGTATCTAAGAACTCACTGATACTTCTTTTTTGATTTCTTCTATCTTCGAATCAATCTCCTTGTTTTGTCCTGCTCCCAATTTCTTTGATTCAACATCTTTGCCCTCCTCCTCATAGACAAAGTCTGTCAATAAGGCTTCTTCTTCCTGTATCTCCTGGACTTTTGTTTCAAAGTCCAATGCACAGTATTTATCCAAGGCCAAAACCTTGACTTATTGCTGCTCCTGCTTATAACCAATTGCCATGGCTTCTTTCTCTTACTCTTGCACCTTCTGGACTATTGATTTTACGTCAAATACTGAGAACTTAATTAAAGCCAAAGATCTGGCCTCCTGGTTTCATCTTTTTGCCTACAACCAGGCATCATTGTCATCCTTGGTGACAAACTCTTCATCAGCACTTTCCTGGACTAAGTGCTTCAGGTGTGCCAATTCCTCATCAGCCGTCACTTCGGCTGATCCATCAGGTTTTCTCAGTATACTGAGTGGTGTCATTTCTTCAGTATACAATTTGGCCTCTACAAAATCTGCACAAGCTATGAAAGGTTGAGGTTCTGCATTGATCTCCTTTGTCTCTCTATTGCAAAAAGGCATCATTATCTTCTGATGTAGAGAGGAAGGCACACATTTGTTGGTGTGAATCCAATCCCTACCAAATAGAACATTATACTTAGCATTGCTGTCGATAACAAAGAATGCCGTCATGCAGTCCCTGGTTCCCACACTCAAGTTGATGGGCAAAATGCCCTGAGCCATCTGTTTGTCTCCAGCGAAACCAGCAATGGTTGTGCTAGTTGGGATCAACCTGGGGTTCTTCTTTCCTAGTTTCTTCAAAAAAGATTTTGAAAACAGGTTTACTGTTGCCCCACTATCCACCAATACCCGGTTCATCTATATCCCATTGAAAAAGGCCTTGATATACAAGGGTTTGACATGTTTTGTCATGGATGTTGTGGGATACTCAAAAGGGTATGAGAGATTAATACTCACCTCTTCCTCACTCTTGTCTCCAGTTTCCATCGGTGTGGCCACTTCGGATTCATCTTGCACCATACTCACTTGTGAGTCTTCACTTGAAACTGGAATTGGGTCAATCTCTTGACCTTTTTGGTTTTCATCTTCAGCTTGGAATTCCTGTGGTAGTATATGCACCATATTCACTGATACTGGAGAAAACGAGCCAAATTGGACGACTGGCTATACCTGCTTCTTTTCCTGGCCAACTTGTTCAATTACTTTAGAAGCATCTTCCATGCTGCATTCTGGCACTTCAACGCTAGTGACTTTCTTTAAATGGTCTGTTTCTGCTGGTTTTTCGACCAAAAATGTATGTTCAGCCATGAAGGCTTCAAACATTTCCTTCTCAACCATCTCATTCCTTTGGCCTAAGCCAACTTCTCCCTCTGTCTCACTATCGCTTTCCATCAAAGCCCTTTCCAATCCTACTAAACTGAATCTTTCTTTGGCTTTTAGTTCGGAGTGAACTTTGGCCAATTGCTCTTTGCTGCAACTCCTTTTGTCTTGAAGAGTCGATTTTGGACTATGATCTAACTTTGGACTCTTTCTTCCCTCTATCTGGCCCTTTGACTGGACTAATGAAGAGCTTTCTCCACTTTCTTTTAGATCCTTTTGGTACCGAGTATACCTTCGTTGGATCTTCCTCCTTTGGGATCTAGAAATCACTGGGACTATGTTTGGTTCCTTTGTTTTTGAATGCTTTAATAACACCCAATTATTTGGAGCCACAAAGGGAGCTTTGACCATCCTATCCTGGTCTCCAACAACATTTCTTTGGGTAGGTATTTCCTTAGGTTTGTTCTACATAACAAACCAATCTGGAACTCCAGGTATCCATGAACCCACTAACTCAGTTGTCGAACTGTCTCTTTCTTCCTTTGGAGCCAGTTTCGAAGCTGCCTGTAAAGGCCACTGCTTGGCTCTGACTCCCTGTTTTAGGCCTAATTCAGGCCTTCCATAAAAGTGGCCACTTTCCATCATGCGTGAGCTGGTCTAGGGGGCTAATCTCTGGCTTTGATCCCATAACTTGAGCCCACTTCAGGTCTCCTTTCAAGATGATTTCCATCCATTCTGTAATAGTTGGGTGGCCTGAACTCATATAGAGGTCTCTTGCCCTTGGAGTGCACTCTAGTGGTTGCTGACCCAGCCATGACTGGCTGCTGCCTAGGACCAGCTGGATATGGCCTTTTGTTATAAGCACTGGTTGGTTTAGGATGCCTTTGCACATCCCTGTAATATTGCTTCCCATCAATCGGAAGCCCTTTCAACCATTTGTAGCTCAACCTACACCTGGGACACATTCTTTGCATGATAGTTGCCTCTAAAGAATCATCATACAGTGCCTCCTCATCAGATTCTTCCCTCTGGTCTGCAAAGCCCTATCCAACAACTGGTGAACTTCTAGCATCTCTCTTAACAGTAGTCTGGCTGACAACATGCATTTGCACATTAACCTCTTCCAATTCCTTCAAGGATAAGTTCTGGAAGTCTGGCACAATAACATTATCTGCAACTTCTCCAATTTCTGGGAATGGATTAGTGTCAATCCCCATAGCCTTTTCTGCCTTAGCTGGGAATTTTAAACTCCCCTTCCAAATCTATTCTTGGATCCTGTCCTGAAAAACAATAAAGTTTTTAGTTAAGTGAGACCAAGAATTATGTCATTTACAATACACTTTTCCTTTAAGTTCCTCTGGAGATGGAATTTTGACTCCTTTTGGTAACTTCAGGAAGTTTGCCACAAGCAAATGATCAAAAATGTCATCTGCCTTTGTTAAATCAAAAGAGTATTTTCTATGAAGGTCTTTCTTTTTAAACTGCTGGTCTATTGTTGTGTCTTTATGAATTAATGTCTCACAAATCACAAGTTCTTTTCCTACAATCTCTGCTGCATCAATCTCATAATTAGGATATCTATAATACGTCTTGTATGATGCATTACTTCGATCTTGTTCTTCCTCTAGTATTGCTTCATACCTAGACACCTTATAGGTTAGTTCCACTAAGTCTCTAAACTCAGTTGAGTCAAACTTCTTTCGAAGCCTAAACTCTAAACCATTTTGAGCCAATCTCACGAATTCAGGCTCTGGTAAGATGATCCTACATTTGTTTTGTGCTCTTTTGAATCTGGCAATAAACTAAGCAGCTTTCTCATCAGGCCTTTGACTCAACCTTTCCAAGTCTGCCATGGAAACTTCTGGCTCCGTTTGGAGGAATTGGGCATGAAATGCCTCCTCCATTTTGTTGCCAGGTTTGGATAGAGCCAGGTGTAAGGTTAATATACCACACAAAGGCTGCCCTAGTTAGAGAATTTGGGAACAGTCTTAACTTCATGTAATCATTATTGGTAAATTCACCACATTGAGCAGCGAACCTAGCAATATGCTCTACTGTTGACTGGTTTCCATTCCCATAAAAAAGAGCAAAGTCTGGTATCCTAAACCCTCTTGGGTATTCATGTACCCTATCTACCTATTCTGGATATGGTGTCCTGTACACAGGAGTTTGAACCCCCCGAGTCATCGGTCCACACATCTCTCTAACAATATTAGCAATTTGGTCCCTAGGAACCATATTTTGTGCTTGTTGAACCACTACTGGAGGAACAAACATAGGATTTGGTGGACAACCTTGTGCCTGAGGTCCTTTTGGTCCATAGGGGCGATATATTTGGGACTGGTTGTCCCTGTGGTACTGGATGCTGTTGAGGGTATGGGTGACCTCTCTGAGCTTGTCCTGCGAAAGGTGTTGGAACAGGTGTTGTGTTTCTTCCAATCGCAGGAAACCCTTCCAACCCCCCGGGTACAAATTTGAACAAAGGATTAGTGAACCCCCTTAGTGCCAGGTATGGCTTCGAACATGGGGTTTTGGAGCATCCTTATGCCATTTTCTTGTGTTGGCCCGGATCCACCAATTTGCATGGTTTCATTATTAAGTAATGATGCATTTTGATTTGTTACAAGCCTCAAAAGTGGCTCATACCAAGACTGAGGTGATGGTCTTTCATAGTTTTGGTTACTAGTTTGACCATTAGTATGTCCATCACTCTGCATAGGCTGTTTCTTTCTAGCCAATCTTTGCTGAGGGACATTTGAAATTCCCTCTATGTGCCTTGCGTTAGTTGGTTGATGAGTATTCATTCGATCCAAAAAGGATGTTGCTTATCTTTCCATTGTGTTCATTAACTGCTGTCCCATGGCATCTACTAGGCCTCCCCATGGATTCATTGGCTGAGTAGATGGAACAGTGGATGGTCCAATTCCTTGGCTTCGTCCAATATTTTGAACATGTGGTACTTGCTCCGAAGTGCTGGTCTGTTCAACCATAGGTTCTGATAAAACAGGTACTTCCACAGGATGTGTTATTACATTATCCTCTGGATTAGGTATTTCTACCTCTTCTTCCACGCCTTCTTTCAAGCGTTCATTTTCTCCTTGTCTCCTACGTCTAACCATTTCAATTAGTCCCACTGGGCGTGCCAAAAATATATGTTGGCTTTTTGGCTTTCGAAGGTTATTATTGTAATTTTAAGCGTGCCAACAAGGATCAATCAATTTTTATAGAAAATAAATTGCCAACCAATTATCAGACGATTGTGTTTTAGTTCTTTCAGCCTCAATGAAGAGGACTTTTACTGGTGGCTTTGTTTAGGAGAATTAAGCAAACAACGATTAAATGAAGAACAATTGTAACATTTTATTAAGTAAAAATGAAAGACTTACAATGATTCAATTCAACCTCGTAGAGGTTTACAACAACAAACTACTTGAAACTACTCCTACGAACGAAGTGCAGTGCAGGAATTTAAAGTACAGAAATGTAAAGAACAAAAAATGTAAAACTGGAAGGAAAATAAAGTAGAATAAAACTGGTTTTTTAATCTGAGGCTCAATTTGGGAAGAAAGTTATAAGTGGCGTTTTGGCTTTTTGCCAAAATGCAAAAAGTGACTTTTTTTGGCCATAAATTGATTTGGGATGTTAGTTATAAGCCAAAAGAAAAATTACGAAATTACCCTCCATAGGTGGAAAATGAAAGGGTGAAAATGTGTAATTTTTCAATTAGCTAGGGATACTTTGGGTCATTTCATTATGATTTGACATTATAAACAAATATAATCAAAAAGTCAAAAGTCACTTTTACCAACTTCCCAAATCATTTGTCTAAAAAAGCCAAAAGCTTGGTTAAAAGCCAAAAAGTCACTTTTACCATCTTCCCAAACAACCCTGAGTCTGGCTTCTTTCTGGGGCCTTCTCTACTATTTATACTTCTCAATGACAACCGTTGAAATGCGTTTCTGACCGTCGAACCATTTCTCCATGATCGCTGATCATGTTTCCTCACAGTTAGCTCCACTACGCCATGTCTGCAGTTAGGCTTCCCTCTTGATTTTGAATTTAAATATATGAGTAACCGTTAAAGCCACGTCATTTTGCATCTCTTTGCTGATCCAGTGCTATGCAGATCTACAATAACCAATACTAACTGCCACGTGTGTGATTACGATTGAAGATTTGAATTGTCTTCTCATATTGCCCTCATCCTACCACGTGTTGAACTGTGATTGGCCTATACAAAATATGTAGCCAACAGCTACCATCCATTCCACCACCCTACCATCATTGCCACCACCATTGCCCTATTGCCACTACAACCACCACTACAACTACCATCACCAACGTCCCTATAACAAGTTCGTTAAAATTAGATTTATATATATATATATATTTTAATTAATTTAGAAATTTTCTATGCTTGTGGATTCGAGTGTTATTTATAGATGGATTGATACAAATTCCTAAATTATTTAATTACGTTATCATTATAGTTGTGTTGTGGTTAACCATTCTATTTAAATTTTTTAAAACAAATTAAACTACTTTTAATTTTAACCTTGCTTAATAAGTTTTGAGTTTTAATTACTTTTAGTTTCAATTATTAAATCGAAGCATAAATTTAATATTTTTAGGTCCTATTTAATTACCCCATACTTAATTATTTTATTTATATTTAATTATGTTAATGGTGGAGACCGCCTTTTGTCCATTCAAATTATTTTATACTCCAATCTCAATTGGTAAATTATTTTAGATTATTAAGCTTCATTTATTTTGGATCTAATGGACTGAATCATGATTCGTTTGTAACCACCTATTATTATTGTTAATATTATTATCGTTATTATTTATTTTGTTATAATGAGAGAGAATTATGAATTTTTGTGATGTGCACCGTTAAATAAAATATATATTTATTGGTAAGAAAAATTATATCATTTTATCATTTATGTTACAAATGTTATAGTGTTGCTACAATATACTTTTCAATATATATATGTAAACATATGTGTAGATATATATATATATATATATAAATCATTTTCTTTGAAGAGAGGCTGAGGGCACCTCCACCTGATACTTCAAATCTAATGTGACATTTCAATAGTCATATTTTGACATCAAGTATATACTTCACTCGGTGTATCAAAAACTAATGTGACTTTTGATATCATCCCTTCATATCAATTTTGACATGAAAATCTCTTGATGCCTTTTTTTTTTCCTTTTGTTTTGTTTTCAATTAAAGTATCCAAAACTATCTTAAAAGAAAAAAAATAATTAAAGTATCCAAAGTGATGAGGGATGGCCGAACGATCGTTCTTAGGGATGGCCTAAGAAAAGTTTAAATTTTAAAAATAATATAATAATAAATTTGATATATCAAATGAAAAGTTTACATATCGAATCGACATATATCTATTTACCACTCAAACCTTTAAAAAAAATTAAAAAAAATTAAATAATTAACATACCAAATTTTAAAATTTTGAATGAAAATGCTCTAAGTGTACGTAGGACTAACCCCTCTCCCTTCCTTTTGTCAATTGTTGAGAATTAAGTTGGTTTAAGGTTTATAGTGAAAGTCCAAAAATACGCACAGAGTAGGTTCCGGTTAAGAGTTGGTAAAATGGTTTTGGTAGTGCTTGAGAGTCTACATGCAGACACCAGTTTAATGATTACTACTGTCGTATTTACCGCTCCTTTATTTTATCAAATGAATGATTGATTTCGATCTGATTTCAAACAAGTGCATTGCATGAGATTTTCAAAATGAGAAATTTATATTTTGACATAGCATTTGATATGCATTCACCTCATGATATTGTTAAACATCATACACTCTATCAAGTTTAGCTCTGCTAGGTTTTATGCTTATCTCTGTGAAAAAACAACTTTTCAAGTGCTGATGGTGTGTCTCCGCCACGATGAGAGCATAGAGCATTGTGTAGCGTGAAACTCATTTCTATTTTGTTTATTTTGCAAGCCAAGGCTTTTATATGTATTGGGTTTCAAAACCACTTTTGTTGTATCCGATTTATTTAGCTTTCAATTATTATAGTCACATATTATAGATTCATGTTATAGAGATGGTGAATGTGTTGATGCATGTGATTCTATTTTGTAATCCTTAAATTGAAATTCATGAAATGAAATATAAGGATTTTAATATGAATTACGTATCGAATTATTGATGTTGACTATAACTTCCACATGAATGATGAGAAATGAAAATGAATTATACTTACAAAATCTGAGTATCGATATTTTCGGGGTGTTACAGTCGCTACCACAACCACCACACTACTATACTACCACCACCATACTATCGATGTCACCACTACCGCCACAACCACTGCCACCACATCCACAACCATAAAACCACCACCATTTCCATATCGTTAGAATCACAACCACTACTACCACATTCACAAACATCATACCATCACCATCACTATCACCATCGCGAGACCCACCACTCTACTACCATTGCTCGCCACCAGCGCCGCCACCGCCACCATAACCACCACCATCGCAACCACAACCATCACAACACCACCACTAATGCCACAACGACCTACCACCACTACTGCCATCCTACTACCACTACTATCACCATCATTGATGCCGCCACTACCACCACCATTACCACGACTCACACCATCACTTCCACAACTATCAACACTATCATCATTTATATAAAATTTTAATTTATTTGTTACTAGCTTGTTAAAAAATAAATAATAACAATATTAATTTATTCCACTATATTAGTTTCAAATTGTTCCATAATTTATTCCACTACCTCCACCATTACCACGACTCAGTGCGTCTGCCACTACATTGGCTTTATCAGGATGATATGAGAGAGTGAACTGGAAATCTTCAAGATACTCCATTCATCGTTTCTGTCTCAAGTTAAGGTCTTTTTGTGTAAATAGATACTTCAAGCTCTTGTGATTCATGAAAGTCTCAAATTGTTCCCCATACAGGTAATGTCGCCATTGCTTTAGAGCGAAAACTACAACCACCAATTCCAAGTCATGTGTTGGGTAGTTTCGCTTATGTTGTTTTAACTGCCTAGATCCATACGTGACTATCTTCCCATTTTGCATG
This sequence comes from Camellia japonica, assembly GCA_030407325.1. Lineage (NCBI taxonomy): Eukaryota > Viridiplantae > Streptophyta > Magnoliopsida > Ericales > Theaceae > Camellia > Camellia japonica. The sequence continues at coordinate 117,796,492 of JAPPVO010000017.1, forward strand.
AGCACGCTGCCTAACCTTTCCTTAGATGTATCGCCATACATAATGTACCCCACTTCTCATTTTGGGATGATCAAAATTGGCACACTAGTTAATCTTTTTTTAGCTCTTGGAAGGATTTTTCACAAGCTTTGTCCCATTCATATTTTACTCCCTTTTGCATCAAGCAATTCATTGGTTTGGCTAGTTTGAAGAAATCTTGAATGAACCTTCGATTGTAACCATCCAATCCCAAGAAACTGTGAATTTCTGACACAATTTTCGGTTGTCTCCAATCTAAGACTGCTTCTACCTTGGTTGGATCCACCGCAATCCCATTCTTAGACACTACATGTCCTAAGAATTTCAATTCTTTTAACCAGAACTCACATTTTCTTGCCTTGGCATACAATTGATTGTCTCTAAGAACTTAAAGAACAATCCTTAAATGTTGCTCATGCTCTTCCTCGGACCTTGAATATACTACAATATCATCAATGAACACTACTACAAACTGGTCAAGATATGGTGTAAAGATCTTGTTCATTAGGCTTACAAATACTGTCGGCGCATTGGTTAGTCCGAAGGGCATTACTACAAACTCGTAGTGACCATATCTGGTTCGAAAGGCAATCTTTAGTATATCCTTATCCTTGACTCGTAGTTGATGGTAACCCGACCTGAGATCAATATTTGAATAATACTTTGAGCCTCTAAGTTGATCAAAAAGATCATTAATCCTTAGAAGCGGGTACCAATTTTTTATTGTGACCCGGTTGAGTTGACAGTAATCGATGCATAGTCTTAACGATCCATCCTTATTTTTGGCAAACAAAACGAGCGCTCCCCATGGTGAAGTGCTTGGCCTAATAAATCCTTTTTCGAGTAATTCCTGCAGTTGTGCCTTTAATTCTCATAGTTCCACCAGTGCCATATGATATGGGGCCATAGATATTAGAGTCGTTCTAGGTTATAGCTCAATACTAAAGTCTACCTCCCGGGTTGGTGGCAATCCTTGTAATTCCTTAGGAAATACATCTACATATTTGCATACTAGTCGCAGAAGTTCTAATTTAGCTTGGTCTTCCTCATTTAAAATCAAACTTACTACCCTACCCGCAAGTAGATCGTGCCACCGCATCCTACGTCTTGTTGAAGTCAAGGAATTTTGCCTATCCCTCTTAAACTAGAAGCGTGTTCCATCAAGCGCATGAGCCACTACCTTCCTTTGATAGCAATCGATCACCGTTCGATGGGCGGACAACCAGTCCATGCCCAAAATGATATCAAAGTCCGACATCTCCATGACGCGAAGGTTGCAAGTCAGGCGTAGGTCCAAGACTCCTATCTTACAATCCTTACAAATCAACCCTATCCGAACGTATCCTCTCATAGGTGATATTATTCTTGAGGCAGTTTCTAAGGGTTCACATACAAGTTCTAATGACTTAACACAAGCAGAGGATATAAAAGAATGCGATGCACCAGTATCAAATAAAATATACACCCACGAATTATATAGTACTAAATTACCCTCGATTATGGAGGGTTCCCTTCATCTTCTTGCAAGGCAAAGACTCTACCGGTTTCCTTTTGGTTGCCACTAGTCCTAGGATTCTGAGCCCTTCCACTCTTCTGGTGTTGTTATCCAGTAGATCCTATTTTGTTTAACCAGGGCTGCTGTCCATCTATTGCCTGGGCATTAGCTTCAAAACCTCCTCCCTGGTATCTTAATAGAGGGAGTTGGGGGCATTCGCTCTTTTTGTGCCCTAGCTGTTGACAAAGAAAACATTGGATTTGTCATGTTGTCTTGACTGATAACCTTCCTTCTGGGTCTGTTGTTGTTGTTGCTGTTATAGTTGTGGCCATGAGTAGGGCTTTGGGGCCGTATTTCCCTTCTGGTTCCTCTAAGGTCCTATAGATGTCTGACCCCCTTTTTGTTTGTTCCAAGTTCTCTTAGCATCGACTACTTCCCTTTCAAATTCTAATGTCGTCTCCAATAGCTCAGCATATGAGTGGAGCCGTTGCGGTAGAACTCTTCCCTTGATTGTAAGGTCCAGCTCCAATTCGAACATCCTTGCTTTCTCTTCATCATTTGCTACATACCTAGTTACGGAGTAGGCTAGTTCTTTAAATTTGGCGGTGTATTGGGTTACAGTCATATTCCTCTGCTCCAGGTTCTAGAATTTCCTAACTCGCTCTCGATGAACTGTACTTGGAAAATATTTATTCATAAAAAATCCTTTGTAGACACCCCATGTTGACTGCCCCTAAGACTTGGGTACTTCGCTCGGAACACTCGATGATGAAATGTTACGTTGTGCAATCGTTCTAATCTTCAGCAAAAGAATTTGGTTTTAAAGCTTTCAAACGTAAACCTTGCACCCCATTTTGACCAAAACCTTATTTTTTCTAACCTAACCACTCAGAGAATAGCTGGCCAACAGATGGCTGGCAGACCATTTTGATTGGGCCGGCCATACATCCTCATGGCCGACTGACCATGTTTAGCAAAGACAGATATTTTGTAGCAGCCAGCTACTCCTATGCACGGGATTTGGACTAGCTGTCTCTTTTGGAGATATTTCCGACGTGAGAAGCTAAAATTCTATAAATACAGCACCCCCTTTATGGTTTAGGGTTAGAAAAAATTGCTAAATGCCTAAAGCTTGTCCAACACACTTCTCTACCATCTTGCAATATAGATACACAATGGAAACACCATATAAGCTAAAACTTGAAGGTTTTTGTTGAGGTTTTGAACACAATTTCAGATACTTGAGAGTATTAGAGTAAGGTTTGTTAATTAAGAAGATCTTCCTCTCTTTAAAGACGTGAACTTTGAACATTTTTCACCATCTTTTCTCTCTCTTTTTCTTGTCTTTACATACTAATTTTAGAGTTATTTTAAGCTTAAAATGTGATTAAGACTTTATTAAAAGCGGGAGAGCTAGCCACCTTTTCTTTGGCTAGCTCACTAGTTGTGCACCCTTTGTTTTCTTTCACTTTTTTTCACCTTTTTTTCACTTCATTTGGTTAAATTTCAGCACTTTTAGCACCATTTTAGATTGGTTTTGTGTGATATGAATAGAATATAGACTTATAAAAGGGTCCTAGTCCTCCTGCCACATGTGCTCTTACTTCCTGTGCTTTGAATATCATATTTGTGTTTGTAAGTCCTCTCAAATTTGGCGTGTTTAGGACATAACGGCCAATCCATTTGTGTTGATCATTTTACTTTGTTAGAGTTTTCCTTATGTATCTTGGAACCTTGGGGTCATGGGAGGATTAGAGCTTAGGCTTAGCCACCCCACCACAAGTTTACTTAACTAGCGATAAATTTATTACTTTCATATTATTGTTGTCCACCTTGAAGCTAGGTAGTTGCTTCCATGTTCAAAGTGTTGAAAAACTCTCTTATCGATCATTTTCAAATCATGGAAATGGATGTCTCATCCTTGTTCCATGAATAAAAGAGGAGTTGTCAACAACTTTGACGAGTCATGTGTTTAAGCTTCGATAGATAGCTTGCTTCTTGATTTTTTTTTCTTACTTGCTTTGTTGCTCCTAAAGAGCTCTTTATCGAGAGGTGTTGAAAACTCTCTCCTAGTTCCACTTTGAAGCATGGAAATGGATGTTTCATCCTTATTCCATGAGTAGGGAGAGGAGTTGAGAACAATTTTTGAGTTGTTATTATAGTTCATTTTAGTTGCTCTATAATCATCACATACTATCTTGTGATGTTTGATGATTTGTGAAGCATGTCTACCTCTTCCTTGAATAAATTCGTGATAGGAAGGAGGTAAAGAGAATAGCCTTTTTTTGTTTAGCTAAGTCTTCTCTTATTGCTTTTAAGATCATCATGCAACAAACTTGCGATGGTTGATGATTTGGGAAGCAGACCTATTCCCTCGTTGAAAATCTTCATGATAGGAGGAAGCGTGAAGGATGAATATCTTTTGGAAACAATCTTTCTTTCTTTGTTCCAGTTTTGTTGCAGCAGGGTTTTCCTCAAAAATAGTGGCCGATCGGCCATTATTCTATATGGATAAACAAGAATGTTGTACGACAGTGGTGATTTTACAGCAAAATAGAGCAGATCTTGAGACCAAAACAAAACTATTTTCTGACTGTGAACAGGGCAGCTTCTGGCAACAAACAGAGAGGTTTCCGGAGGATGTTCTCGTTGACGCGCATGCGATTCCCTGCCTCTCATTCAAGTCCTTTAGATTAGTAGCTTTGAGATTTGTATTTTGTAATAATTAGTTATTAATTAGTTCATTCATTTGTGTTTGTAATAATTAGTTAATTAGGACATTCAGATCCACTTGTGTGAAGGCAAATTTATAATATTTGTATGTCTTCTAACCCCCATTTCTTTCTCCCTTTTACTTACATGCTTACCGTGGTTGTATATAGCATCATGTTTTCTTTTATCATTTCCATGCTTTGTATCCATTTTTGCATACATTAAAATTCAGCTCATCATGCACAATGCTCTTACCAATTCCGAAATGATTATGTGTGCTATCTCATGTTTTGAGTTGCTTTACATGTCATGTTAGTAGCCGAATTTATTAGTTGCATTTTGTATGTGTCGCATTAGCCACTTGCATATTAGGATCATGTATTTTTTCTAACTATTTTCTTTTATTCGGCTTGCCTCGTTTGAGTACTAGGTGAGCATTTTGTTGTAGCATATTACATGTGTGTTTATGTTTCCACCAAGTCAAGCATACTACCATAAGGCTACGTGCTTATTTGAAATACCTCTTTGGAATGCCTTTGATTATTGTACATATGAGCTCATTTTTTCTTTGAGCTGCACATATTCAAAACTCTTTTCAAAAAAGCATGAAATCAAAACAATCCAAAGTAAGTGACGTGGTCTATACTTGTTTGCTTCACATAGTAATTTTAGTATATTAATAATTAGAACATGAGCATATAATGTCCATAAAATTCACATCATGATTAGTAGAGGCCGATTTTTGATCGGGTGAGTGGAATGCTCAATTCATGACCTTCCCCTCTCATACCTAAGTTCCCGAACCAAGACACTTTGGTTATGACAGATAAGTGGCCTTTGGCATGAGTCACGGGTCTGAAATCTGGCAATGCAATTCATTTTTGGCATCTTTGATGATTAATTGATATTCTAGGATTTGTCAAATTTGGACTTTCATTCATTTTTTTGTTTCACATTGCACTTGTGAAACCAGATTCAGAACGACGGGAGCCCGAACTATAGGGCAATCGCATCCAAGGAGACTAAACCCCTCCGAGGAGTGCAAAAAACTAGCTACATCCTTAAATTGGTTCCATGACATGTTTGTAATGTCACGGGTATTCTTGATTAGTTCCCACCAATGATCAGCCTCATCGTCTAACTCAAATACTGCCAAGGCTATTCTATCAGCATCTTCAGTTATCTCCATAGTGTCCAGCATTTTCTTTATCTGTTAAAGCCAATTTTTAGCCACTCTCAGGTTTTGTACTCCTGTGAACTTTGAGGGCTTTTGTTTTCTAAATTCCGAAAAGAGTCGAGTCCTCTCGTTTTGTCGATTGTTCCGTAGTTGTCCTAGTTCTTCCAGAATTTGATGCCCAAGATTATTATAGATACTGGCTCTCGCATGTACGAGCCTATACTGATTTATGTGACGGTTTCGGGCATTGTTGCTAGTCTCCGAGTAGTCATTAGCTCGCATATCCACCATTCTATTCATGGTACAAGGATAAGTCAGTTTCTAGATTTCTAGAGGAAATCTTTCTACTATGCTTGAAATTAAGGTTTATTTTTCTTAGGGCGTGGCAAAATATTAAAGCAAGTAACAGTCAATAGATATAGATCAAATCGTCACTTCATATATTTATAATGGGCATCAATACAAAAGGCTTACAGATCAGACTTTCATTCAAAGGCACTACACACATGTAGACTGCCCGAACTCGCTCCGCGCGCGAATTGTGTTCTACCTACTACAGTTCGGACTCCTGTCACGGTTCTGAATCTAATCTCACAAAGTGCAATGTAAGACTGATAAATCACCAAAGAGTCCAAATCCGGCAAATCGTTTTGGAAAATCGATTTTAATCAAAAGCGCCAAACATGGACTGCTTTGCCAAATTTCAGAGTTGCCACCTAAATATTTTGCTTTGGCGAAATTTATGAAACCCTGACTCGTGCCTAAGGCCACGTGTCCGTCATCACCAAAGTTGCCTCGGCTCGGAAACTTGGGTACGAGAGGGGAAGGTCCTGAAATGAGCACCCCCGCTCGCCCGATCAAAGGATCGGCCTCTACTAAACATGATATGTTATTTTGAAAATATATGTACTCTTTTTCCGGTTTATTAGCTAACCTTACTATGTGATGCGCAGAACATACAAGTATAGACTCAATCACGAGAATTGGAACAAAACAATTCAATGTTTGTTTTTGAAAATGATTTGAAAGTGCTACTCGCAAGTAGGCTAAAGCGCGGATTTGCCACCCTCAAGTGGGCTTTAAAACATGATTTTGCCACTTCGCAAAGTGGGCTTAAAACTCACAATTATCGAGTTGTCTTAATTCAGGCAATCGAGCCTTCACCCACAGGCACTCATGCAGTTAAAGCACTTAAGCAAATAGCGTCATGGCAAGCATGCTGACATGGTAACACTCACATCTCATACAGTATGCTAAAGCGTAAACACTCACAGTGTACTCTGAGCCAAAGAAAGAAAACTAGTTAGAAATCAATGCATGATCCTAGCTATGTTAAGATGCCTAATGCAACGCATGCAAAATGCAGCTAAATAGGCTCGGCTATTCTAAGATGGCATATGAATGCAACACTTGATAACATGCTTTGAAACACGTATTCAAGTAAGTATTGAAATTCAATGCAATTTGAATGATGCGCCGAGCTCGGTGCATGCAATACAAATGAATGATGCACGCATGCAAAGCATAAGTATGCTAATTGAAACATGCCCTAAAACTAACCATCAAAAGCTGGCAAATAAAAGGGAGAAAGACGTGGGGTTGGAAGACATTCACACACACACGCACACTTATTACAACATTTGCCCTCTCGACGGAGGGTCCGAATAATAAGCTAACTAGCTACGCTAATTAAACTAATTATTACAAACCAAAACTAATTAATTATTCCTAGTTAACTAATTATTACAAAACAAATCGATTAATTAAGCACATTAACTAATTAAGTACAAAACCGACGAATTAGCTAACAAAGTAAAGCAGCTAAAGCAGTTAAAAGAGGTCCTCGGGGAGAGGGGTGCATGCATTCTTGATCGCCTCGCTCGGAAATCCATTGATATGCCCAGAATTGCCTCTGTTTGCATTTGATTTGATCTCTGAAAAGTGCACTAACTTCTAGATTGCTTATGTTCTAACATGGGGACCTCCTGGTGGGCTGCCGACCAGAAAAGGGGGGCTGTAGACCAGAAAAACTGGTTGTAGACCAGAAAAAGTGGTCAGTCGACCACTCCTACTGGTCGGCTGACCAGTTGATTTGCCAAGCTCCAGTTTTGCGGTAACAGAGAACAACAAGGGGCATAGCAGTGTATTTGCAAGATATGTGTGCACTTCCACACTCCTTATCATATCTCAAGCTGAAAGGAGCCTGGCACTTGACTCTCGAGCCAACAACCAAGCATTTTCAATGCATGGTGGCCAAAGGATCAAGCTTGCGCAAAACTCAATGAATGCACACATAAGACTCGAAAGGCCTCCACCCTATCATACACAATCAAGGGCGTCGGCGACCGAGAAATGTGACACGTTTCATCACTTCAAGTATGAAACGTCCCACATTTCTCGTGTTTGGATTAACGTCCGACCCAAACACATGCAATGCATCACAAACATGTTATCTTGACATGTTTTACTTTGATTCATTTTGTTTACTCATTTTAGATTAAGTCCAAAAGTGAGAAGTCCTCTAATTTGAAAGACGGACTAAGCCACAAGCTTCTTGAGCATGAAAGAAGCATCATGCCCTTGAGCATGAACGCCTCAATTTCGTGCTCAAACCAACAAAGGGCTTAAGACCTCTTTCAAAGTGATACAACAAATGAAAGATGGCATGCAATGGAGTGCAATGGCATGTATTTCTTCTCTCAAAATGACATGCTAAACAACATCAAATCATGCAATAATGCATGCAACGCATGCTAAGAGCAGAAAGCATTAAAGCAAGCAAAGAGCATAACACTATAGGCATGCAATACTAAGCACAAATGACCAAACCAACCCCGAACAGAGGTTAAACATGCCAAAACAATGGCCTAATCATGTTGAAAATGAAGCACCAAAAGCTACAACAACATGCTCATGTATTGGCTCGCAAGCTAGGCATTAAACACAACTCTCAAACACAATGAAGGCATGAATTACATGAGAGTATGGCAAGGCTATATACTCTGAAATAACATGTTAAATGGTGCCATACCATGCAAACATCACATGCACAACACGTTAAAAGCCCCAAAACTGAAAGCTAGTCAAGGCCCTTTACACTGCAACCATACTAAGCAATGCTCAAATGACCCTAACCATTCAAAACAGATCTAAGGCAGGTCAAAATAGTGGCAAAAACATGCTAGACTTGTAGCATAGATGGCAAGAACAATAAGCTCATGTATTGGCTCACAAACAAGGCATAATGCTCAACTTTTCAAAAGCATTGAAAGAGTGATTTAAGTGGAAGTATGGCAAAGATATAAGCTCTGAAATCACCTGCCAAATGATGCCATATCATGCACACATCACAAATATAGCATGCTACGAGCCTCAAAACTCAAGACTAGTGAAGCCATTTACACTATAGCTATACAAAGCAAGCCCCAAAGGACCAAGATGACTCAAAACAGTCCTAAATCATGTCAAAATAATGCCAAAACATGCATGGAGTATAGCCAAGAAAAGCTAGCATGAAAGGCCAAAACACCGAGTACACTAGGCTAATGGGCAAGATTGCACTACAAGTGCCAAAACCAAGCAAGAGGTGACTCCACCAACCAAAATCAGAGTTATGACATGGAAAATAATAGCTAGAAACATGCTTGAACTAAGCAAATTCAAGGCACAAAGACATGCTACTTTGCAAGGCTACAAGTAGGATTACACTACAAGTGCAATAAGCGTGCCAGAGGTGACCATGACAGCCAAAAACAGAGTTAAGGCAGGTCTGAAAAGTCACAAAAATGAGCCTAAAAAAGGCCACAAAGAAGTAGAAACACATCCTCTTTTGATGGGCCATCAACACAAGCAAATAAGAGAAGAGGAGGGGGGACAACCCCACCCATTTGGGACCTCAAAACCACATTTCTACCACTGAACTTCCTCTAGAATTCAGTGGTAGGAAGGCCAAAAGGAGATAGTTTCAAGGGCTTTAAAAGGTAGCACAAAGCAAAGCAAATAAGGCACAAAAGAGTGAGAGACACCCCTAACTCAAACAAGGCCTTAAACAACCTTTTTAAACACTTCAAAACAAAGGTTTTTATAGTTGAAAGCTAAGCCAAAAGAAGCATGCAAAGATGGCTAAGTAAGCAACTAAAACAAAGCTTTAAAGAGAATATGGCTTACCCTTGAAGAACAGCAAAACCAGCAGCTTTTTTGAGCCAAAAACCAGCTTTTTAAGCTCCAAACAAACCTTCAAGAATCTCAGCTCCAAGGTAGTGGTGTTTGACTAGGTGTTCGTAGGCAAAAATGTGAAGAACACTCACTTTTGAGCACAATGTAACACAATATATATATATATAGAGAGAGAGAGAGAGAGAGAGACAGAGAGAGAGAGAGTGAGTGAAATTTTTTTGACTCCAAAATCTCAGAACCTCTGGAAAGGGAGAGAGAGCTCCCCTCTTATAGAACAATGCAACCACAAGCTTGCTTGACAAGCTTAAACTTGTTTGAATCCCTCCATACACGTGTATGGAGGATGCATTTAGTGGCCCCCAGCTGGTACAGCTGGCACCAAAAAAATTTGCAAAAGCAGAAAAAAGGTCGTAGACCACTTAAAGTGGTCGACCGACCACCTCAGGTGGTCGACAAGGGAAAAAACTGGCTGGCAGGGGAGAAAAAGGGTCTACAAAGAGAGGAGAAGGTGGTGGCAGGCTGTAGACCACTTAGGCTGGTCAACCGATCACCCACCCTAGCTGACCGACCACCAAAAGTGGTCTACAGGGAAGAAAAGTGGTCTATAGGGGAGCAAACTGGCTGGCAGGGGAGAAAAGTGGTCTACAAAGAGAGGAGAAGGTGGTGGCAGGCTGTAGACCACTTAGGCTGGTTGACCGACCACCCACTCTAGCTGACCGACCACCAAAAGTGGTCTACAGGGAAGAAAAGTGGTCTACAAGGGAGAAAACTGGCTGGTATGGGAGAAAAGTGGTCTACACCCCTACTTCTCCCTCCAGGCAAAAATGGGGAGCAAGGGTTAGCTTAGAACAAGCACAAAACCAAGAAAGTTCAGAGAATCAGAGGCAAGGCACGTAGCCAACAACCCCGGGGACTCCAAACGAGCGCAAACATGCACAGTCATCGAGCGCTCAATCGATGACGTCCAAGTCTTTAGGACGGTCAAAAATGAGGTATCTACAGTTGCCCCTCTTTGACAGAACTCGGAAGTCATGAAATGACGGGAGTGAATGTCAAAGCCCAGAGACAACCCATTTTTGACAAGGCCGAAGACTTAGACAATCAGGCAAGATAACAAAGAGATGCGCCCGCAGGTAGGGGCAAGATGCAAATGACATGCACAATGCAGAACATAACTTATGATTATGCAAAGAAGGCTTTAATGAAACATTTGAATGCAAGTGCTAGGCATGGTAAATGCAACATTTTAAACAAGCGAATAAAATACATTAGTCTCACACATCCCTACAGAAAGGATGTAAGAAGATTATGCAATATTAGCGAATACAATGAGCATGTGTGATAGATACACAAAGCGAACGTGTGATAGATATACAAAGTGAGCATGTGTGACAGATACACAAAGCGAACGTGTGATAGATACACAAAGTGAGCATGTGTGATAGATACACAAAGCGAACGTGTGATAGATACACAAAGTGAGCATGTGTGATAGATACACAAAGGTGAGCGAATTGTGATAGATACACAAAGTGAACATGTGTGATAGATACACAAAGTGAACGTGTGATAGATACACAAAGTGAGCATGTGTGATAGATACACAAAGCGAACATGTGATAGATACACAAAGTGAGCATGTGTGATAGATACACAAAGGTGAACGAAGTGTGATAGATACACAAAGGTGAACGAAGTGTGATAGATACACTAAGTGAACATGTGTGATAGATACACAAAGGTGAACGAAGTGTGATAGATACACTAAGTGAACAAAGTGTGATAGATACACTAAGTGAGGGAAGTGTGATAGATACACTAAATGAACAAAGTGTGATAGATACACTAAGTGAAGAGAGTGTGATAGATACACGAAGTGAACAAAGTGTGATAGATACACTAAGTGAAGAGAGTGTGATAGATATACGAAGTGAACAAAGTGTGATAGATACACTAAGGTGAAGGAGTCGTTCTCTTACTGAGACATAAATGATCTTGTGCGGAACTTCTCTGAATGGACCGTACGCATTAGCTTTGAATGAACCGTACATATAATATCGTGCATGAATAAGAAAGAAACTTGATAGGTACAATGCAATACAGTGCATGATGTTTAAGGAATGCAATAAACAAACATAGTAGCGCCTTAGAAAGCACCTCACGGGGTGAGTGGCGATGAACCGCTCTACTCTGACGGGGATCTCTCCTTGTGTTCTTCGAACTCTTACCTTGCGTTCTTCGAACTCTTTCCTTCAACACACAGTATAAAGGTTCTGAAATGCCGACAAGGATTCTTCACGTAGAACACTTTGGATGCCACTTTTCTTCCTGACCATATTCACAACTTTCCTATTCTCCAGCGGGGTGACAGACTAGGTTGGTTCAGTATCCAAAATTGAGGTGCATACACGCTATCTCAACCTATGGGGATTCCATACAGATTTCAAGCTGGGGATACACCCTGGGTATTTAAACCAGAATTTAGTCTCGGAAATCCCGAACCTTTGCGTTCTAGGCAACAGCCATTCGAACTCTAGTTTCCACCGTCGCAATTGGTCTCCTAGGAACTCATTACAAACACAACCAAGATACCTCTGGCAGGGACGATGCTCAGGGAGAGCACTTCTGATCGCCTTTCTAGCTTTGAAGCAGGCTTGAGCTTGGAGTAGAGGCACACTCATACTTTGGAGCATTAACAAGGCCTGAAGGGCTACATTCGAAGTACAATCCCAGAATCTGAAACAAACTCAGATGCTCCGATTTTCCCTCTTTTCTTTTGCTTTGTAGTCTGGAACTTATGTAGCTTCAGATAGGTCCTGGTTTTACTGTTCTCACATGACCTGGGTTGAACCCTGTAGTTTCATGAAAGAACAAATCCTGTTTTGCACAAATGTGAAGAATGGCACAGCACTCCGAGCACAAAATGATTTTATTTTTGAATTTGAAATTGAGAAACGAGGTCTTAACCAGGTATTGAGCCTACGACTGACCACAGCAAAAATGACTCAACAACAAGAAAACGAAGGTAAAACAACCTAAACACATCTATTGACACTCGAAACGACTCAAAACAAGAATCGAGACAAACAAAAACAACAAACACGACACTCAAACGTGTTCCAATGGCGAGAGAGCTCTCAGTTCAGGGGGAGCCCACAGCTTCTCCGAGTAATGTTCCCACCCTTTCTTATTTGTGATTCTCACATCACTCTGGCACTCAATCTCTAGTTTTCTGAAAAAGCCCTTTCCTCACTTTTTCTCTTAGCGTACATCTCTCTATTCTTTAATCTCTCTCTTTTTTTTTTATCCCTCCCCTGGGTGGTTGATGGATAAATAAGAAGTTGTGGGCTCTTGCCCCTAGTATTCAACTAGATGCTCTTTCTTCCGCTCACAACAGTGAGCTTTCCCACAGAGGGGTTGTGATGCGATTGGATGTGCAGCAGATCTGCAGTTGACATCGATTGATGATGCCTTGGCTTGTTCGGATGTGATCAGACATGTCCAGATGAGGGAGTGGAATATCCTGATCCATTCCAATTCGTGCTTCGCACTGGGCTTGATACCTCAATGCTTGGAGGATGAGAGAGCTTTCAGCCTTCTGTTGTTAGCTTCAGTTGTGCCCTTTCTGGCAAATATGGTGCCCTTTCCAGCAAGTATGGTGCCCTTTCTGGCAAGTATGTTGACAATGGGGAAAAGACAGAAAACCTGACTCGACTGTGCCCCTAGTTCATCATTTTGACCATTTTTTTGTTTTTGACTTCTGCTAAAACAATTTTGAACAAAATGGGAGTTAGATTAACACGCTTGTTTGATTTTCTGATTTAAAATCATGCAAGTTAGGTTATGAGCACTGAAAATTTTCCTTTTTTGGGTCCAAGAAATGGTCCAGTTTTTGGGAAAATGGAGCAAATTTTCGAGAAAATTAGTCAACTTCATTAAAAATTCTCAAAACTGTTTTTGCAAATGGCCACTGCTCGACCAACACAGAATTTACTCTTGAGATGCACAACCTCAGATCCAAAACAATGGAAAATTACCCCTTGTCTAAATGGTACTGCACGGCAACAGAAAGTTGCCCCTTGTTTGAATAGCACCGCAGCACACTATACAGCAATGGAAAGTTTCCCCTTGTTTGAATAGCACCGCAGCACATTGTAACCAGTTCTCATAGTGAAGATCACAACCGAACTCTTGGATAAAGAAGCGACAAAGATGATCAGAGCCATTACATGGACACAGTCGATTTGGAAGTGTTTATGGTTGGACTTCAGAATGAAGTTGCCTACGTATCCCAAAGATGGGAATCAAGCCTGACGTAGTTCCGAGTTAAGGCACACTCGAGTATTAACCTCTCCTTTTATGCTCTAACTTTTGCCAAGGCTACCCTTCCAGGTTTTCAACCTTGCGAGCTCTATTTTTCTTTTCTTTTTCATTTCTTTTCATTTCTTTTCATTCTTTTCTTTGCATTTTTTCATTTTTATTCTTTTCTTTTCTTTTTTGTTCTTTTCTTTTCTTTTCTTTTTCTTGCTCTAACTTTTGCCTGGGTCGCCTTTCTGGGTTTTCGGCCCAGCGAGCCTCTCAAGGGTAAAAAGAAAGTGTAACTTTGTCCATGTTGATCATTCATAGGATCTCGAAGCCATCTGAATCCAGGAGAATGGCTGCTGTTTACTGATGATGTAGAAGTCCATCCAATAGGGGCTGAAGTTGCCCCTAGTGTTGTGGATAGGAACTCGGTTGTCCTTCAGTAATACTTTCTTCTTCCAGCTACCCGAATTTGGCATTCTTGCCAGTCTTCATTGGTTTGCAGAATGACCCATTCTTTGAATCTTTGAGCACATCTGACATTTTGCCCCTAGTTCAAGGGACGCTTCTCTTCTAGCTTTACCAGCTTCTTTTGATAACATTTGATCTTCTTGATCTGACTTTCTTGCCCCTAGTTCGAGGGCTGCTTCAAATCTGACCTGACAGGCCTCCTTTGATGTCACATGACCTTATTGTCCCTAGTTCGTGGGCTGCTTCAAATCTGGCCTGGCGATCCTCCTTTGTGGTTGACCATTGAACATTCTAAATCCAAGTTCAAGGTTTGAAAGCAAAAGGGGTCGAGTCTTGAGGCTGAGAGTGATCCTATGCTGCACAATCTCAAGAGCGATTCCACACAGGTCTTCGCAGGACGGCGCAAAACATTTTTTGAAATCTTTTAAGAAAGCGACTAGTCGCTCGCGCTGAAGACAATGTAGAACCAATCTGGATCAAGCCAGGATCCTTCTCAGTATTCATATTAACAAGCATGATCTCATTCATTAAGGGCTCAACACGCCTCTCTTTCTCTCAATTGATCAATTTTTTGCAAATCACGAGGAATTCCTTCCTCTTTGTTTTCATTACAACATTCGAAAAGTTTTGAAAAAATTAGGTCAATGCAATGATTTCAAGGCACAGAAAAGTAGGTGAAAAGCACTTCTATTTCATTCAGATCTTCTGGCACAACTGGCTTCAAGGTAGACACAAACTCAAAAGTGTGAAAATCACTGCTGTTTCATTCAGATCCTCTGGCGCAATTGGCCCAATGGCAGAAACAGACTCAAAAGAGTGTAAAAGACAAACACAAAACAAGATGGTGATGTCCGAGGTAACACACCCGAAATCACCTGATTCTAACACAGCAGGACTGACTCGATACAGCCCGATAGACCTGACTGACTCAGTACAAAAAGACTGACTCTATACAACACAACAAGGCCGACTCAATACCCAAGTCAGAAAGCACAATAACCAGCATTTGTACATTGTTCAAAACGGTGCATGCCATCCATCACATCTGGAGTAAACTGAACACCATCCGCAGATGGTTCATCCCCCGATCACATCACATTGTCCCCCAAGTTCACCGATCCAGTGCCGATAGACTTTGCAGAGCTTGGTGCGGCGATGACCCCGTCGTCAATCAGATCTTGTATTTCGTGATGAAGACGAAAACACGTGTCAATGCCATGGCCGGTTTGTTGATGGAAAGCACAGCACTTGGTCAGATCATGGGAGAGAGGAAGTTTATTCAATAATGGCCGCGGCTCCAGGGGCTTCAGATGCCCCTTTTCGATCAGGACCTTCAGGGCCGCTGACAAAGACATGTACAGTGGGGTGAACACCCTTTGGCCCCGAGATGGGTATTTGGCAAGTTGTGAGCTGGTTGTGTTGGATGTACCGGCAAAAGGGTCGGCAGGTGTTGACTGGGTTTGCTGATCTCTTTCGAGTGTAGGATTGGAACTGAAAGGGGTGTTTCTGGTATGACAGCCCTTTTCCCGGCTCGCCCCTTGATTCAAAGTGCCCCTAACTTGAGCGACAAAAGTGTCCTCCACAGTTTTTGCAACAACTACAAGCACTTGCTGTTTGTTCAGTCCTTCGGCCTTCAAAGCATCAACAGCCCGCAGAAGATGTTCATAGGGAACAATGCCCGCCCCTACCTTGTTCTTACCACTTGCCTCCACCTTGCCAAGGGATTGGCCTTCTTCCAATGCATCCCGTCCCAAGATTGGGGAGCTTTTTGGTGTGAAATTTCTAGCATGCGATGTGGTCGATGACGGAGCCAATATTCCGAAGGCCAGATCTACCACAGTTCTTTGAAGATCTTCAATCATTTTCATCAGCTCAGAAGTAGTGGGTTTACGGGTTTGAGATGATTGGGGTTCAAATGCATCCATCATGCATAAGTCCCTGCTTTCCGGGATAAACACCTCAGGCTTGGATAAATGGGCCGGGGTGATGTATATGCTGGGGTCATAGGTGGATGGCAGTGTATGGATTAGATTGAGATGGAAAGGTGACGGGTCAGTACTAGCCCAAGGTCCTTTTGGTGGAGTTATGGTCTCTTCGTCAACAAGATCCTGAATCTTATGACGGAGGCAGATGCAACGGTTCGTATCATGATCGTGTTGTTGATAATAGGCACAGTATTTAGCTGGGTCATATCTTGGTAGAAGAGGATTTGGAAGGGGTTGGGGTTCTAGAAGTTCTAGGTGCCCTTCTTCTCGCAACATTTTCAAAGCTTGAGAGAGACTCATGTAAAGAGGATGGAATTTTTGGGCTTGGGGCCGAGTTGAAGTGGCTGGTTTCTGGCCATTGAGGGAAGTGGTGATAGAGTCTACTTCTGAGCATTTCACAGCTATGCTACCATCAGTAGTAGCATTGGAACTGCGAATAACATTTTTCTTCAAAGGCTCATTATCTTCCGCAAAGATCCCTTGTCTGATGGCATCCTCGATTTGAACCCCCATTTCATGAAGGGCTGGAAAGGTAAACAGAGATAGAACGACCATCTTTTGCAACAACTTGCCATTCAGATTCCGAACAATCATCCTGATCTGATCTTTGTCGGAAGGCCTTGTAGTCATCATTAAGGCCTTTGCTCTCCATCTCGTCACGAACTCTGAGAAACCCTCATTTGGCTCTTGGCGGGTGACTTTGAGATCACGAGTTGTGATCTCAATCTGTGTGTTGTACGAGTATTGAGCAATAAAGGCCTCAGCCAGCTCTTCCCAGTTCTGTTTCACAGAGTCCTCCAATTTCGCATACCAGATTGCGGTTATCCCAAACATGGTTCGGCCAAAGAGAGACAACTTATGGGCTGTGGTCAAACCCATTGGCCTCAGAATATCAAAAAACAGGTAGAGATGCACCATTGGGTCTCCAGAGCCATCGAAGCAGTCGATACGCGGCATTTTAAATCGCTCCGGTAAGGTAACTGCAGATTCAATATACCCGTCCTCTAAATCCGGGATGGAGTTCACTCCTTGTGCCCACTTGAATAACTTCTCCAGTTTATTGACCTTAAGTGCAGTTGAGTCAACCTCAAATTCAAATGGAGCTTCGCTTTGGGGGATAGGAGCTTTAGAGACCTGCTCTGGGATTGGCATCGCCGGATTGCCCTGAGTCTCTTGGACATTTGCAGTATAGGCAGTGGCTCCGGGTGTCGGGTTACCCATGGGAGGTGCATGAGATGCAGAAGCCGCAGCTGGCTGTGGCTGTTGTTGTTGTAGCCGGGTTATCACTTCGGCTTGACAAGCCACGACCTCGGTCTGGCGGATGGTAACCTTCACTTGGTGGGCAGCATCCCGCTGCATGGCCTCCATAGTCTACTGGAGCTGACGCATCATGTCTTCCATACTCATACTGACTAAAGGGGGCTGATCTATCGGATCCAGTGAGTTTTCTCTTCCTGGGGTGAAAACAGAAAACTGAGCCCAACTGCGTACAGGTGATACAGATAGTGACCGCTGAACTGGAGACTGTCGAACTGGTGATCTATGCCTAACTGGCCCTTCTTTGCCTTACCACTGGCGAAGGAGACATTGATTGCCCTTGAACTGAATCTCTGACCTGACAAAGTCTATCAACATAAGTCCGGTGTACTCAGGGGATATTGGAACCTTCTGAAGCTATGGTTCCAAGACTACCTAGCAAAAGAGAAAATAGACAGCATCTCAACTTGATTTCACCAGAATAAATACGAGCATAGCTAAATGATTGCACTCTCTACTGAATTCTGCCCAAAATTCTGCCTGCAAACTGATACCCTCAGGCTGATACTCAGACTTGCAACTGATACATACCATCCTGTAGAGACACACCCTAACAGCACATAACAAGCAAGTGAGAGCCAAAACACCGCTATGGTGGGGTAGGGTTTCCCTGTCCTATCTTGTCAGGAGCTAGGGTTTCACTACGCACGCAGCGGTTTCAAACAACCTGCAATCGGGTAAGCAACCTGTCCTAGTTTGGAATGGTCTTCTATGGCTTCTGATATGCACTAGGTTGAATGGTCAAACAGGGTGCCTCGGCAAAACCGAGGTTTGTGTTCCCATCGTGGCAGAGCCCATAACCGGTCAGCCTTATGGCACGCTTTTCCAAGCAAGCCTCCGGCAAACCGTTCAGGAATAGCAGATGGCAAACACTGTGACTTAGGCGCACCAATGCAAATGCATTGCAAAGAAACACATAAGTGTAAACAAAACAACGTATCATGAGTTCGAGTCAAGTTCTCTAAATCCCCAGCAGAGTCGCTAGAAGCTGTAGACCGCCCAAACTCACTCCGCGCGCGAGGGCGCGAATTGTGTTCTAGCTACTTTAGTTCGGACTCCTATCACGGTTCTGAATTTAATCTCACAAAGTGCAATGTAAGACTGAAAAATCACCAAAGAGTCCAAATCCGGCAAATCGTTTTGGAAAATCGATTTTAATCAAAAAGCGCCAAACATGGACTGCTTTGCCAGATTTTAGAGTCGCCACCTAAATATTTTGTTTTGGGAAAATTTAGGAAACCCTGACTCGTGCCTAAGGCCACGTGTCCGTCATCACCAAAGTTGCCTCGGCTCGGGAACTTGGGTACGAGAGGGGAAGGTCGTGAAATGAGCACCCCCGCTCGCCCGATCAAAGGATCGGCCTCTACTAAACATGATATGTTATTTTGAAAATATATGTATTCTTTTTCCGGTTTATTAGCTAACCTTACTATGTGATGTGCACAGCATACAAGTATAGACTCAATCACGAGAATTGGAACAAAACAATTCAATGTTTGTTTTTAAAAATGGTTTGAAAGTGCTACTCGCAAGTAGGCTAAAGCGCGGATTTGCCAACCTCCAGTCGGCTATAAAACATGATTTTGCCACTTCGCAAAGTGGGCTTAAAACTCACAATCATCGAGTTGTCCCAATTCAGGCAATCGAGCCTTCACCCACAGGCACTCATGCAGTTAAAGCACTTAAGCAAATAGCCTCATGGCAAGCATGCTGACATGGCAACACTCACATTTCATGCAGTATGCTAAAGCGTAAACACTCACAGTGTACTCCGAGCCAAAGAAAGAAAACTAGTTAGAAATTAATGCATGATCCTAGCTATGTTAAGATGCCTAATGCAACACATGCAAAATGCAGCTAAATAGGCTCAGCTATTCTAAGATGGCATATGAGTGCAACACTTGATAACATACTTTGAAATACGTATTCAAGTAAGTATTGAAATTCAATGCAATTTGAATAATGCGCCGAGCCCGATGCATGCAATACGAATGAATGATGCACCCATGCAAAGCATAAGTATGCTAATTGAAACATGTCCTAAAACTAACCATCAAAAGCTGGCAAATAAAAGGGAGAAAGACGTAGGGTTGGAAGACATTCACACACACACGCACACTTATTACAACATTTGCCCTCTCAACGGAGGGTCCGAATAATAAGCTAACTAGCTACGCTAATTAAACTAATTATTACAAACCAAAACTAATTAATTATTCCTAGTTAACTAATTATTACAAAACAAATCGATTAATTAAGCACATTAACTAATTAAGTACAAAACCGACGAATTAGCTAACAAAGTAAAGCAGCTAAAGCAGTTAAAAGAGGTCCTCGGGGAGAGGGGTGCATGCATTCTTGATCGCCTCGCTCGGAAATCCATTGATATGCCCAGAATTGCCTCTGTTTGCATTTGATTTGATCTCTGAAAAGTGCACTAACTTCTAGATTGCTTCTGTTCTAACATGGGGACCTCCTGGTGGGCTGCCGACCAGAAAAGGGGGGCTGTAGACCAGAAAAACTGGTTGTAGACCAGAAAAAGTGGTCAGTCGACCACTCCTACTGGTCGGCCGACCAGTTGATTTGCCAAGCTCCGGTTTTGCTGTAACAGAGAACAACAAGGGGCATAGCAGTGTATTTGCAAGATATGTGTGCACTTCCACACTCCTTATCATATCTCAAGCTCAAAGGAGCATGGCACTTGACTCTCGAGCCAACAACCAAGCATTTTCAATGCATGGTGGCCAAAGGATCAAGCTTGCGCAAAACTCAATGAATGCACACATAAGACTCGAAAGGCCTCCACCCTATCATGCACAATCAAGGGCGTCGGCGACCGAGAAATGTGACACGTTTCATCACTTCAAGTATGAAACGTCCCACATTTCTCGTGTTTGGATTAACGTCCGACCCAAACACATGCAATGCATCACAAACATGTTATCTTGACATGTTTTACTTTGATTCATTTTGTTTACTCATTTTAGATTAAGTCCAAAAGTGAGAAGTCCTCTAATTTGAAAGACGGACTAAGCCACAAGCTTCTTGAGCATGAAAGAAGCATCATGCCCTTGAGCATGAACGCCTCAATTTCGTGCTCAAACCAACAAAGGGCTTAAGACCTCTTTCAAAGTGATACAACAAATGAAAGATGGCATGCAATGGAGTGCAATGGCATGTATTTCTTCTCTTAAAATGACATGCTAAACAACATCAAATCATGCAATAATGCATGCAACGCATGCTAAGAGCAGAAAGCATTAAAGCAAGCAAAGTGCATAACACTATAGGCATGCAATACTAAGCACAAATGACCAAACCAACCCCGAACAGAGGTTAAACATGCCAAAACAATGGCCTAATCATGTTGAAAATGAAGCACCAAAAGCTACAACAACATGCTCATGTATTGGATCGCAAGCTAGGCATTAAACACAACTCTCAAACACAATGAAGGCATGAATTACATGAGAGTATGGCAAGGCTATATGCTCTGAAATAACATGTTAAATGGTGCCATACCATGCAAACATCACATGCACAACACGTTAAAAGCCCCAAAACTGAAAGCTAGTCAAGGCCCTTTACACTACAACCATACTAAGCAATGCTCAAATGACCCTAACCATTCAAAACAGATCTAAGGCAGGTCAAAATAGTGGCAAAAACATGCTAGACTTGTAGCATAGATGGCAAGAACAATAAGCTCATGTATTGGCTCACAAACAAGGCATAATGCTCAACTTTTCAAAAGCATTGAAAGAGTGATTTAAGTGGAAGTATGGCAAAGATATAAACTCTGAAATCACCTGCCAAATGATGCCATATCATGTACACATCACAAATATAGCATGCTACGAGCCTCAAAACTCAAGACTAGTGAAGCCATTTACACTATAGCTATACAAAGCAAGCCCCAAAGGACCAAGATGGCTCAAAATAGTCCTAAATCATGTCAAAATAATGCCAAAACATGCATGGAGTATAGCCAAGAAAAGCTAGCATGAAAGGCCAAAACACCGAGTACACTAGGCTAATGGGCAAGATTGCACTACAAGTGCCAAAACCAAGCAAGAGGTGACTCCACCAACCAAAATCAGAGTTATGACATGGCAAATAATGGCTAGAAACATGCTTGAACTAAGCAAATTCAAGGCACAAAGACATGCTACTTTGCAAGGCTACAAGTAGGATTACACTACAAGTGCAATAAGCATGCAAGAGGTGACCATGAAAGCCAAAAACAGAGTTGAGGCAAGTCTAAAAAGTCACAAAAATGAGCCTAAACAAAGCCACAAAGAAGTAGAAACACATGCTCTTTTGATGGGCCATCAACACAAGCAAACAAGAGAAGAGGAGGGGGACAACCCCACCCATTTGGGACCTCAAAACCACATTTCTACCACTAAAATTCCTCTGGAATTCAGTGGTAGGAAGGCCAAAAGGAGATAGTTTCAAGGGCTTTAGAGGGTAGCACAAAGCAAAGCAAATAAGGCACAAAAGAGTGAGAGACACCCCTAACTCAAACAAGGCCTTAAACAACCTTTTTAAACACTTCAAAACAAAGGTTTTTACAGTTGAAAGCTAAGCCAAAAGAAGCATGCAAAGATGTCTAAGTAAGCAACTAAAACAAAGCTTTAAAGAGAATATGGCTTACCCTTGAAGAACAGCAAAACCAGTAGCTTTTCTGAGCCAAAAACTAGCTTTTTAAGCTCCAAACAAACCTTCAAGAATCTCAGCTCCAAGGTAGTGGTGTTTGACTAGGTGTTCATAGGCAAAAATGTGAAGAACACTCACTTTTGAGCACAATGTAACATAATATATATATATATAGAGAGAGAGATAGAGAGAGAGAGAGAGAGAGAGAGAGTGAGTGAAATTTTTTTGACTCCAAAATCTCAGAACCTCTGGAAAGGGAGAGAGAGCTCCCCTCTTATAGAACAATGCAACCACAAGCTTGCTTGACAAGCTTAAACTTGTTTGAATCCCTCCATACACGTGTATGGAGGATGCATTTAGTGGCCACCAGCTGGTACAGCTGGCACCAAAAATATCTGCAAAAGCAGAAAAAAGGTCGTAGACCACTTAAAGTGGTTGACCGACCACCCCCCCTAGTTGACCGACCACCCCCCCTAGTCGACCGACCACCTCAGGTGGCCGACAAGGGAAAAAACTGGCTGGCAGGGGAGAAAAAGGGTCTGGAAAGAGAGGAGAAGGTGGTGGCAGGCTGTAGACCACTTAGGCTGGTCGACCGATCACCCACCCTAGCTAACCGACCACCAAAAGTGGTCTACAGGGGAAAAAACTGGCTGGCAGGAGAGAAAAGTGGTCTACAAAGAGAGGAGAAGGTGGTGGCAGGCTGTAGACCACTTAGGCTGGTCGACCGACCACCTATCCTAGCTGACCGACCACCAAAAGTGGTCTACAGGGAAGAAAAGTAGTCTACAAGGGAGAAAACTGGCTGGCAGGGGAGAAAAGTGGTCTACAGCCCTACTTCTCCCTCCAGGAAAAGGGGGGACCAAGGGTTAGCTTAGAACAAGCACAAAACCAAGAAAGTTTAGAGAATCAGAGGCAAGGCGCGCAGCCGACAACCCCGGGGACGCCAAAAGAGCGCAAACATGCGCAATCATCGAGTATTCAATCAATGACGTCCAAGTCTTTAGGACAGTCAAAAATAGAGTGTCTACAACACAGCATAGTTACAAAGTTACTACATATATCTTAAGGATCATTACTATATATGGATCTTACAAAAGCCTAGCTTACTACTCTTAAATTAACTCTCATTTCCAGACCAGTCAAAATCTTATTCAGGATCCTCATCTACCGAGTCGGTTTCCTGGCCAGGAGAGTGGGTGTATACATCGGTGAAGAGGGAACGTGCTCAGATGACACCTCGATTGGAAATGTTAGGGTTGTTCTTGGCTGCACTGGTTGTTGTTCCACCTCCATTGGCTGACTGTTGTCCTGCCCGGGGTAGTGAGATCCGTCACTTTCAACTTGCACTAAGTGTCAATGTAGTGCTTCGTCTGCCAACGCTCGACGTATCAAGGTGTCCATCTTTCGGTCATCCTGCTCCTTTTGGACTGCGTTTTTTGCTACACGACTCAGACACTATAGGCAGCTTCGAAACAAGGATCTCTTTTTCTCATTCGTATAGTAAGAGTAGTCCGTCTCCACTTTCCATATCTCCTTGATGATCATCTCTTCAGTGGCAAATTCATCCTCTTTAGCACTTGGTATGATACACCGTGAGTTTTGAATGCCCCGTAAACGCACACACCCCGTCCCTTTTTCCCAATCTAATACACAATAGCAATTACAACAATAGAGGAAATAAACATGACATTCAAGTAAATAACACAGGTTACAAGGTTAGTCATTATTAGTCTAGAAATCTCTCAAAGAGATTTCATCCTCTCAATCCCAAGAATCAGACGCCGATTATTCGGTATGCCCCCTATTTTCCTGCTTTGTAGACCTTACCCCAGACGCCTACCAATGGTTACATACGGCGTAGCGCCAACCGAGGACCTCAAAAGAGATGGTAAAATAGGGCCTTGTCCAAATCCCTCCTCACACCGAAACCACCTAGGGTTCGAATACAATCGCTCCATTCAAGGCTTCCGAAACAACCACTTGCGCAAGACTTTAACTTTCAAAAGGTAACACGTCCTACTAACCAATTCAATTTGAACATAAATTTATCTCATAACAATACTCATGTGACCGAAACCCCATTAGCCACCCCATTAAGTTTTTCGTTTAGATTAACGTTTTAAGTTAGTTAGTACAAGCAAGTAACAAAAGAATAAATTTACATAAATGTGAGCATCATCGAAGGAATAAAATAAAAGGTATACAACCATGATATATGTAATATCATACCAAGACATAATCATATATTAACAGGCATATTCATGAACACAAGAGCATAAAATACCAATGCAAACAGAATTTCCAAATTCAGTACCACTTAAAGATTAAGATCAAAAGGGCTATTTTAGATTTTTCATTGAACTCGTACTTCCCATGGTTCGTAGAGAATTTAATCTAGTTTTCAGAACAAGTTTCAGAAATGGAATAGCTTTTCTAGATTTTTAGTTATTTAAGAAACACTCCATCACTATCCAGATTCGTCACCCGTTACGAAAATCATATTTTCCTACAAAACGCTCACTCTTTTTCAATGAAACCAATATTTATTGAAAGATAACTCCTTAAGGAATATTTTGACATAAAACCGAAGTCCAAAAGAATTTTGTATATTTTTATAGAATTTTTTTAAGTTGGCTGTAAAACAGATTTTTCTTGCACAATACTCAAAATAAGAAGATTGGTGAGAAAAGAGGCCAACTAAGGGAAATTTTCCACTTATTTTGTGATGAAAACATAATAAATGATGTATCAATAACTCATGTTTTTAGAGTGATGGTATGCCTTTGAGAAAAAAAAATGTGAGATATGGGAAGAAAAAGGTAATTTTGCATTTATTAAGAGAAAATATGAATAGAAGAAGGATTAAAACCCAATTCATCAACTTTAGACACACGAACTCCATTACAACACATCTAAAAATGTGATTTCAATACTATAATAACATGTATTTGAAAAAGAAAATAGAAGGAGAGATAGTGATGTGGCTTACTTGAGACTTGGTTGGTTAGCTAACAAGATCTTCTCTTTCTTTCCTTTCTTCCACCAAGCTCACCCTCTTCTCCTCTCTTCCTCTCAGCCGAATGAAGTGTTTGTGTGTGTGTTCTTGTATGTAAAATGCTAAGGGAGGGGTGGTTTTTATAAAAAAATTTGTGTAAAAGGTCCAAAATGCCCATTGGTTGGAACTAGATTGGATATTTTGGATTTAGTTTGAATTCAATGGAATAGTGGATGATTAGAGGCCTTAATTGAGTACCAAAGCATGATCTTGTTAGGGTTTTATCTTAATCAAACTATCCTAGTTACAAGTACAATGCATATATACATTTATATATATAAGTTTGTACCTTGGTTAAAGATTTTCCTTAATTCATACACATTTGTTTCAAAAAGTACACTCATTGTATATATATATATATGTATTGGCCGGCCACATGATGATGATTTGAGGAGATTATTTTATTTTTTCTTGAGTACAATTGTTGAAATTTTCAAAATATGGTGTATAAAATAGGTTTAAAGGTACAAGTGTGTATATATATGTATATATATAATAGTACTAATTGGGGTGAATTAGTGATTTAATAAAAATGTGAGGGCTTTGGATTTAATTTATGAATTGGAACATTTATTTTAGTGTGGAATTAAATTAAATTAGGGTTAGAGAATCTAATTCAGTTTGGATTTCTCGTTTTGAATAAAAAGGCGATCAACCGACGAACGTGATAAAGATCAGAAAAACCTAGAGTTTTCAAGTGGTAATTCCATATTTAGGGAGTCAATTAATTAGTATTAGGGTATTACAAATTATTTCTAAGTTACTGAAATCGATTAGGGTTTACAAGTTTCAGTTGGCCCATGTATTCTGATCCTAGGGTTAAAATTACAATTAATTAAGAAATTGATGGACTTCAAAGAATTAATTTAAAAAGTAAGGGACTTTTAAGAAATAAAATTTTCAGGGGCCTGACAGCCTAATTTGACGCTAGAAGGAGGGCTCATCTCTCCCCCGCTGCTACTGCCCAGTACGTTGGGGCTTTATGTTGGGGCAATCCCACATCGCCTGGGTGGGATGGATCGACTTCACTTTATAAGTGTACTAGTCCCCTCCACTTGTTGAGGCACATTTTCCCCCAATGAGGAACAAAACCATGAGGGAAAGCAGATGGTCATCCCTACCCCTAGAGCGGATAATATCCTTCCAGGCGCGAGTTGACAAGCACGCAAATTTTATGTTAGGGCAATCCCACATCGCCTAGGAAGGACAGACCAACTTCACCTTATAAGCATACTGGCCCCCTCCACTTATTGAGACGCGTTTTCCCCCGAAGCGAAAAAAAACCATATGGGAAAGCAAATGGTTATCCCTACCCCCAGAGTGGACAATATCCTGCAGAGTGCGAGTGGACAGGCACGCCAATTTGGTGCTAATTTTGCGTACTTGTCCACTCGCGCCCTGT
The DNA here is from genome assembly GCA_030407325.1 of Camellia japonica. Classification (NCBI taxonomy): domain Eukaryota; kingdom Viridiplantae; phylum Streptophyta; class Magnoliopsida; order Ericales; family Theaceae; genus Camellia; species Camellia japonica. The sequence continues at coordinate 117,823,261 of JAPPVO010000017.1, forward strand.
ACCATATTGTCCACTCTAGGGGCAAGGATGGCCATCTGCTTTCCCTCATGATTTTGTTTCTCTTCGGGGAAAAATGCATCTCAACAGGTCGAGGGGTCCAGTATGCTTATAAGGTGAAGTTGGTCCGTCCCTCTCAGACGATGTGGGATTGCCCTAACATAACCCTCCAGTGTATTGGGCCGTAACAGTGGATGAGAGACGAGCCCTCATTCTAGCGCCAAATTTGCGTGCCTGTCCATTTGCATCTTGTAGGGATGACCATCTGCTTTCCTTCACAGTTTTGTTCTTCCTCGGGGGAAAACGCGTCTCAACAGGTGGAGCCGGCCAGTATGCTTATAAGATGAAGTCAGTCCGTCCCTGCCAGGCGATGAGGGATTTCCCAAACATAACCCCCCAGCGTACTGGGCAACAACAGCGGAGGAGAGATGAGCCCTCCTTCTAGCACCAAATTTGCATACCTATCTGTAGACGTCCCCGAACGCATCCCGGGCGAGGAGTGCGAGTCCCCTCCGTTACGGTTCGATATTGGGTCACTACAGTTCGAAGGACTCAAAATGTCACGGTTCTTAATCTTGAACCAAAGAGTCCAAATCTGGAAAATCGTTTTGAAAACAGATTTTTTTGAAAGAAGTGCCAAACATGGACTGCTTTGCCAGATACAGAGTCGCCACCTAAATGTTTTTTAATGGAAAATTTAGGAAACCCTGACTCGGTGCCAAAGGCCACGTGTCCGTCATCACCAAAGTTGCCTCGGCTCGGGAACTTGGGTACGATTGGGGAAGGTCACTTCGTGAGCACCCTCGCTCGCCCGGTCAAAGACCGGCCTCTACTAACCATGATATCTTATTTTGAAAACATTGTGTGTTCTTATTCCGATTATTAGCCTAGGTTACTATGTGATGCGCACAGCATACAAGTATAGACTGGGTCGCTTGAATTGGAACAAAACACTTCATGTTTGTTTTTGAAAATGGTTTGATGGTGCTACCCGCAGGTAGGCTAAGACATGGATTTGCCACCCTCGGGTGGGCTTTAGAAAACAATGGTTTTGCCACTATCTAGTGGGCTTAAAACAAACAGTCAATGATTTGTTCCACTCTAAGTAACTCAACCTCCACCCACAGGCATTCAAGGCAGTTATATCACATAAGCAATTAGCCTCATGGTAAGCATGCTTTTCATGGCAGTCACTCACACGCAAGGAAGGATGCTAAAGCATAAAAACTCACCGAGTACTCCAAGCCAAAACAGAAGCTCGTTAGAAATCCATGCATGATCCTAGATGCACAGAATTGCCTAATGCAACACATGCAAAGATGCAACTATAGTAGGCTCGGCTATTCTAAACATGGCATATGAAATGCAACAGCTATCAAGTATTCAACTTGGAATTGAAATACAGATGCAGTTTGTATGATGCGCCGAGCCCGGTGCATGCAAAACAGATAAATGATGCAAACATGCTGTCATACTGTTATGCTAATTGAAATATGCCCTAATCTAACCATCATAAGCAGGTAAATAAAAGGGAAGAAAGAAGTGGGGGTTGGAAGACATACATCACACTCACCCACACTTATTACAATTTTGCCCTCGCGCAGAGGGTCCAAATAAATATACAGTCCCGAATAAAAGAATAATACAGTCCAAATAATACAGTCCAAATAATGTACAAATTCCTAATTAATTAACAAGTTAACTAAGAAAGCTGTAAAACTGGCATGCAAGCCAGGGACTGCCTCCGCTCCGGATGATGAATGATGCATGTTTGGACTGCCTTGCGTGGAAATCCACTGCGATGCCCCGATTAGCCTCTGTTTTGTAATTATTTCTTGAAAAGCGCGCCAAGCCTCGGAAGACTGCTGATTCTTGATATGCTGCAACAGAGAGCAGGAAAGGGGCATAGCAATGTATTTTCACAAATGTATGCATGCCTCGATCCTCGTGCCACCAATCACGCATCTCGATGCATGATGGCCGAGGAGCCGAATCGCACAACTCAATATAGAATGAATGCACATGAAAACACAACAAAACCTAACTCCATCATGGATGATCCGGAGTGTCGGTGACTGGGGAATTGAGACACGCTCCGTCACTCGGAGTACGGAACGTACCTCGTTTCCCGTGCCCGGGCTAATGCCTATCCCGAACACAATGCAATATGCATGATATGCATGAAATGAAACTGAGATACAACCTAACATGAAAAATGCTTTGAAATGGCATACACGATGCACGAGGTGATATGGCACACACAATGCACTAATATGTAACCTAGCATACACAATACTACGGAATGAAATGGCATACACAATGCAATATGGGCTTACACCAACATGAGTGGACCTCAACCACACTCACATAAGAGGCCATCAGATGAAAATGAGACACCTCGAAATGCGTGCACGCATGCACGCAAACCGAGGACCGAACCTACGGCACAGAATGCCACTCTAATGAGACATGGCAAGGGATGCAATATGGCATGCAAAAATGAAAATTTCAGAACTGAAATGCAAGGGAAAACAACCCCGAAACATGGCGAAATGAAACCCGATGCATGGAATAAGACCCGAAACATGAAATTTGACATACGAAATGGCCTACAGCTATACAAAGCATGCATAATTTGTACATGGAATGTAAAGACAGAAGCAAGGAAGCCCCAAAACAAGTATTTTTACAGTTCAAAGCGTGGCCAAAAAGCAAGCACAAGTGGGGCTAAATTAGCATGCTAAAAAGGGGGCCAAGAGAGGAGTATGAGACAACCCACAAACTCTGGCCTCAAACAGAGAAAGGGCCTTCTACAAAATTGAAGAGGGACCAAAAATATGACCTTTTTCAGTTTATGACAAGCCCCAAAAATAGATACAAGTATGGCAAACAACTCATGCAAGAAATGGGCCATCAAAGGGGCAAAGAAGTAACTGATATATGCTGGCCCCAAACAGGTTAGGGCCCTTCAACAATGTTGAAGAGGGGCCAAAAATATGGCTTTTTACAGTAGATGATCAAGCCCAAAACAGTGTAGAAATATGCTCAAAATGCCATGCAAAATTAAGGCCACAAGAGGGCTCTAACATGAAGTATACAAAATATGTCTCAAACAGCAACAAACCCTCAATGAAACATGGAGAGGGGGTCAAAATAAGCCCATTTTAAGTTCGGACCAAGGTCCAAAAACAGAGGCTCAAAAGCCTAATAAAACATGCAAAAATGGGGACCCAAGAGGGGTTCAATGGCAAGTCATGTATGGAGGTCCCAAACAGTGTTGAGCCCTTCTTCAATGTTGAAGAATGGCTCAAAATAATCCTACTCACAGTTTATATCATGCTACAAAACAGATTACATATGGGCCAAAATTACTATGCAAAATAATGGCATACAAAGGGGTAAAGAAGGAAGTGCAACAAGGAGGTCCCAAACTGTGAGGGACCCTTAATGAAAGATGAAGAAGAGATAAAAAAACACTACTTTCAGTTTTGGTCGGAGCTCAAATGTATGAGCAAGAAGGGCTAAGAAATAGACCAAGAAAAGAGCAAAAAAGGGAAAAACGAGACTCACCCTTGAAGACCAACCCTTTAGCAGTCTCTTGGTCCAAAATGCAGCACTTCTAGCCTCTGAGAAGGTCCTCCAAGCCACTGGTATGGAGTGGTGGTGGTGGTGCTAGGTGGTGGTGTGTAAAAATGGTTAAGAACTTAAGGGGTTTTTAGGTTTAGAGTAGAGAGAGAGAGAAATTTAATGTGAGAGGCTTATACAAAAATCTCTAACCCCTAAAACACAGCTGAGGGTCTAGTTTATATAGGCAAAAGAGGTGGAAAAGAGGGGGAAAAATGGGGGGAAATTGAAATTCAAATTTCCCCAAAAAGGCCAAAAGGTGGATATAAAGGAAAGTGGTAGATGCTGGACCCAAATGGCCGAGAGCCCTTCAACAAAGTTGAAGAGGGGCTCAAAAAAAGACACTTTGTAGTTTATGACCAAGTCCAACACAGCCCACAAGTACGCCTAAAATACCGTGAAAAAAATAGGCCTAAAAGAGCGGTAAAGAAGCAAGTGGCAGTAGGAGATCTCAAACAACAAAAGGTCCTTAATCAAATATGAAAAGAACCTCAAAATATGACTATCTCAAGTTCGGGTCGGAGCCCAAAAATGCATAATGAAGGTTCGGGAGCAGTTCGGGGCCCCGAAAGTGGGCTGTTAGGCACCAGAAGTGGTGTCCGACCACAAAGTTGGTCTCTCAGACCACAGTGTCCCTCAAAATGGAGGAAATAAGGTGTGTGCCAAAAACTGGAGCAAACGGAGGTAGTTAAGCGGTCTCGAACCGAGGCACACGGCCGTCGGCTCCGAAAAACTGGAAACCGGGCTCCAAACGAGAAAAATGGCCTACGACCACGAAACGTAACCTACGGCCACTGAGAGATGATCTACGAGACCTCTCCCTCCCTTTGGGAAGAGAAAACAGAGAAAACAGGGCCTGGTTCGCAAACCGAGGCAAAGCACAAAAGAGTCCAGAAGTCCGGAGGCAAGGCTCGCAGCCGGGACTCCACAACCTCAGAACGAGCACAATATGCAACATCACCAAGCGCTCAATCGGTGACGTCTGAGTCTTAAGGTCAGTCAAAAATGGGGTGTCTACAGTTGCCCCTCTTTGACAGAACTCGAAAGTAATAAGAATGACGGGAGTGAATGTCAAAGCCCAGAGACGACCCATTTTTGACAAGGCCGAAGACTTAGACAAAGCAGACAAGATAGACAAAGATGTGCCCTCAGGTATGCCCGCAAGCAAGGGCAAAATGCAAATGATAATGCAAGAAGCCAAACATAACTTATGATCATGCAAAGAAACATAGGGATGTATCCCGGTGTTTCGGAAAGGTATAAGCATTGGAACGTATTCCAGATGTTCTTAACCAAAGATGGAGAAACATGGGGACGTATCCCGGTGTTTAGGGACATATCACAAGGTTTAGGGACGTTTCCCAAGGTTTAGGGACGTATCCCGGTGTTTAGGGACGTATCCCAAGATTTAGGGACGTATCCCAAGGTTTAGGGACGTATCCCAAGATTTAGGGACGTATCCCAAGATTTAGGAACGTATCCCAAAGGTTAGGGACGTATCCCAAAGATTAGGGACGTATCTCAAAGATTAGGGACGTATCCCGGTGATTAAGGACGTATCCCAAAGGTTAGGGACGTATCCCAGAGGTTAGGGACGTATCCCAAAGATTAGGGACGTATCCCAGAGGTTAGGGACGTATCCCAGAGGTTAGGGACGTATCCCAAAGATTAGGGACGTATCCCAGTGGTTAGAAAAGAAGGAGAAACATAGGGACGTATCCTGGTGTTTCAGGAGGAAAGAGAAACATAAGGACGTATCCCGGTGTTCTGCAAGGAATGAGAAACATAGGGACGTATCCCGGTGTTCCGTAAGGAATGTGAAACATAGGGATGTATCCCCGTGTTCCGCAAGGAATGTGAAACATAGGGACGTATCCCGGTGTTCCGCAAGGAATGAGAAACATAGGGACGTATCCCGGTGTTTCGCAAGGAATGTGAAACATAGGGACGTATCCCGGTGTTCCGCAAGGAATGTGAAACATAGGGACGTATCCCGGTGTTCCGCAAGGAATGTGAAACATAGGGACATATCCCGGTGTTCCGCAAGGAATGTGAAACATAAGGACGTATCCCGGTGTTTCAGAAAGAAGAGAGAAACGTAGGGACGCATCCCGGTGTTTCGGAAAAGGGATAAGCATTGGAACGTATTCCAAATGCTCTAAACCAGAGGAAGTCTGACCCGTCGCACGTGCGAGGAGAAAGAAAGACAATTGCAAGTGAAAAGGTGCATAACAATGCAAGATAGATGTGCATAATCAATGCAATGAATGAGAATAACAATGCTAGTGAAGTGGGTGCATAACAATGCAATTGGAATGGGCATCACAATGCAAGCATGAGAAGTGCATAACAATGCGGGTGGAAGGATGCATAACAATGAAAGTGGAATGTGCGTGACAACGCATATTTGAAACAAAATGCCGAATAAGGGAATACAAGCCTTAACGAGACCAGATTAAAACGCGGCCTCCGACTTACCTTTCAGAGGGGTTTGCAACACATTCAGCTAAAAAACGGGCACACCCTGTTCATATTAGAGAGAGATAACATCTGTTGCTGCTTTAATCGTCATTCTGACTTGAAGCAGGCTTACACTTGGGATAGAGGCACGTTCATTCTTCGGAACACTGACAAGGTCTAAAGAGGTACATCCGGAATACAATCTTAGAATTCGCTGAAGGTGAAACACACTCAGCTGCTTCGATTTTCCCTCTTTTGTTTGCTTTGCAGTTTGGAACCCACATAGCTTCAGATAGGTCCTTGTTTCACTGTTCTCACATGACCTGGGTTAAACCCTGCAGTTTTCGAAAGAACAAATTCCCTTTTTGCACAAATGTGGAGAATGGCACAGCACTCTAAGCACACAACAAATCATTGTTGAGATTGAGAAAATGAGTTCTCGACCGGGTATTGAGCCTACAACTGAACATAGCAAAGACGACCCAACAACGAAAAAAAAAGGTAAACAACCTAAACACACTGAGACACACTCGGAACGACTCAAAGCAAGAATTGAGAAAAACAAAACAAAAGACACGACACACAGACGTGTTACAAAGACAAGAGACCTCTCAGTGCACGAGGAGCCAGTTTCTCTAGGTATTATTTCCCACCCTTCCTTATTTGTGATTCTCACATCACTCGGCCCTCAGGCTCTGTTTTTCTGAAAAATTCCTTTTCTCACTTTTTCTCTCATCGCACATCTCTCTATTCTTCAATGTCTCATTTTCAATCCCTTCCCTGGGTGGTTGATGGATAAACAGGAAGTTGCGGGCTCTTGCCCCTAGCATGCTGCTAGATTCTCTTTCTTCCGCTCACAGCTAGTGAATTCCTCCCATAGAAGGGTTGCGCCACAACTGGATGTGTAGCAAATCTGCAGCTAACATCGGTTGATGAAGCTTTGCTGGGGAGTTTGGTCGTGATCAGATCTGTCCAGATGAGGGAGTGGAATATCTTTCCCCATTCCAGCTCGTGCTTCGCACTTCGCTTGATACCTCGTTGCTTGGAGGGTGAGAGAGCTTTCAGCCCTTTGTTGTTAGCTTCAGTTGTGCCCTTTTCTGCCAAGTAGAGTGCCCTTTCTGGCAAGTGCGTTGATAAAGGGAAAAGACAGGGAACTTGACTCAACTGTGCCCCTAGTTCATCATTTTGACCATTTTTTATTTTTTGAGCTTTTGCTAAAGTAATTTTGACCGACATGAGAGTTAGATTAACATGCTTGTTCAATTTTTGATTTGAAATCATGCAAGTCAGGCTATGAGCATTGAAAATTTTCCTTTTTTGGGTCCAAGAAATGGTCCAATTTTAGAAAAATGGGATAATTTTCGAGAGAATTAATCAACCTCAGTAAAAATTCTCAAAAACTATTTTTGCAAACGGTCACTTGCTCAACGAGCATGAAACCTACTCCTGAGATGCACAACCTTGGATCCAAAGGAAAACTGCCTCGTGCATGAAGAGAGATGCATGGCAACGGAAAGTTGCCCCTTGTTTGAACGGCACTGCGGCACATTGAATGGCAACGGAAAGTTGCCCCTTGTCTGGATGGCACCACAGCGCATTGTAGTCAGTCCTCAAAGTGACGAACACAACCAAATCTTCAGATACAGAGAAGATAAAGATGACCAAAACCATTACATGGACACAGTCGAATTTTGAAGTGTTTTACGGCTGGACTTCAGGATGAAGTTGCCTACGTATCCAAAGATGGGAATCAAGCCTTACGTAGTTCGGGGTTAAGGTACACTCGGGTATTTAACCTCTCCTTTTTATGCTCTAACTTTTGCCAAGGCGCCTGTTGCAGGTTTTCAACCTTGCGAGCTTTGTTTTTTCTGATTCTCTTCTTTTTTCTTTCTTTTCTTTTGCATTTTATTCATTTTTTTTTTTTTTTTTCTTTTTTTTTTTTTTCATTCTTTGCATTTTACTTTTTTCTTTTTTCTTTTTTCTTTTTTTTTCTTCTTCTTTTTCTTGCTCTAACTTTTGCCTGGGTCGCCCTTCCGGGTTTTCGGCCACGAGCCTCTCAAAGGGTAAAAGTGTAGCTTGGTCCATGTTGAATGGTTTTAAGATCTCGAAGCCATCCGTATCCAGGAGAATGACTGCTGTATTGACTTGCAGAAGGATTCATCTTCGGCTCTTCGAGCACATCTAACATCTTTGCCCCTAGTTCGAAGGGTACTTCTGTTCTAGCTTCGCAAGCTTCTTCTGATCTTCTTGATCCGACTTTCCTGGCCTCTTGTTCGAGGGCTGCTTCAAATCTGGCCACATAGGCCTCACATTGTAATTGACCGTTGAACATTCTGAATTCAAGTTCAAGGTTTGGAAGCAAAGGGGTTGAGTCTCGAGGCTGAGAGCGATCCAAGGCTGCACAATCTCAAGAGCGATTCCACACAGGTCTTCGCAGGACCGCGCAAAACATTTTGTTTTTGAAAATTTTTAAGAAAGCGACAAACCGCTCGCGCTGAAGATAGTGTGAAACCAGTCTGAATCAAGCTAGGGTCCTTCTCAGTACTCACGCTAACAAGCATGATTTCATTCATTAAGGGCTTAGCACGCCTCTCTTTCTCTTAATTGATCAAATTTTTGCAAAACCCGAGGAATTCCTCCCTCTTTGTTTTCACCGCAGTATTCAAAAAAGTTTTGAAAAACTCAAGTCATTACAATGACTTCAGGGCACAGAAAAGACAGAGTTCTTAGTCAAATACTGTCATCTCATTCAGAACTTCCGGCATAACTGGCACAAGGCAGAAGCGAACACAAGAATGTGAAAATCACTGCTGTTTCATTCAGAATCTGATGGTGTAACTGGCTCCACGGTAGAAACAGACTCAAGACAAAACGAAAAGACAAACGCGAAACAAAATGGTGACGCCCGAGGTAACACCCCCCCGGAATCACCCGACCTTTGTACAACAGGACTGACTCGATACAACAAGACAGACTCGATAGGATTGACTCGATACGACGAGACAGACTCAAAAGGACTGACTCGATACAAGACAGACTCAACAAGACAAACTCGATACAACAAGACAGACTCAATACCCAAGTCAAAAAGTAGAATAAATAGCATTCGCAAATGCTCAAAATAGTGCGTGTCATCCATCACATCTGGAGTAAACTGAGTGCCGCCCGTAGGTGGTTCATCCCCCGATCACATAAAAACACAAGTCCAGAGTACCCGGGGGATATCAGACCCTTCTGAAGCTATGGTTCCAAGACTACTTAGCAAAAGAGAAAACAGACAGCACCTCAGCCTGATTTCACGATAACCCATATGAGCAGAGCTGAATGATTGTGCCCTTACAGAATTCTGCCCGTAAACTGATACCCTCAGGTAAACTGATTCTCAAAGTACTGAACTGGTGCCTGCAGGCCTGAATGCCCAAATACTGAACTGGTGCCCGCAGGCCTGATGCCCAAACTTGTAGACTGATACATGCATTCCTGTAGAGACGCACTCTAAAAGCACATAACAGATAGTGAGAGCCAAACACCCCTATGTTGGGGTAGGGTTTCCCTGTCCTATTTTGTCAGGAGCTAGGGTTTCACTACGCACGCAGCGATTTCAAACAACCTATATCGGGTAAGCAACCTGTCCTAGTTTGGAATGGTCACTATGGATTCGAATATGCACTAGGTCGAATGGTCAAAAAGGGTGCCCGGTAAAACTGGGGTTTGTGTTCCCATACTGGCAGAGCCCGTAACCGGTCAGCCTTATGGACATGCCTTGTAAAGACAAGCCTCCGGCAAACCGCTCAGGAATAGCAGATGGCCAACACGGTGTCCTAGGCGCACCAATGCACATGCAATGCAAAGAAACACATAAGTGTAGTCAAAACAGGATATCACGAGTTCGAGTCAAGTTCTCTAAAATCCCTAGCAGAGTCGCCAGAAACTGTAGACGTCCCCGAATGCATCCCGGGCGAGGAGTGCGAGTCCCCTCCGTTACGGTTCGATATTGGGTCACTACAGTTCGAAGGACTCAAAATGTCACGGTTCTTAATCTTGAACCAAAGAGTCCAAATCCGGCAAATCGTTTTGAAAACAGATTTTTTTGAAAGAAGTGCCAAACATGGACTGCTTTGCCAGATACAGAGTCGCCACCTAAATGTTTTTTAATGGAAAATTTAGGAAACCCTGACTCGGTGCCAAAGGCCACGTGTCCGTCATCACCAAAGTTGCCTCGGCTCGGGAACTTGGGTACGATTGGGGAAGGTCACTTCGTGAGCACCCCCGCTCGCCCGGTCAAAGACCGGCCTCTACTAACCATGATATCTTATTTTGAAAACATTGTGTGTTCTTATTCCGATTATTAGCCTAGGTTACTATGTGATGCGCACAGCATACAAGTATAGACTGGGTCGCTGAATTGGAACAAAACACTTCATGTTTGTTTTTGAAAATGGTTTGATGGTGCTACCGCAGGTAGGCTAAGACATGGATTTGCCACCCTCGGGTGGGCTTTAGAAAACAATGGTTTTGCCACTATCTAGTGGGCTTAAAACAAACAGTCAATGATTTGTTCCACTCCAAGTAACTCAACCTCCACCCACAGGCATTCAAGGCAGTTATATCACATAAGCAATTAGCCTCATGGTAAGCATGCTTTTCATGGCAGTCACTCACACGCATGCAAGGATGCTAAAGCATAAAAACTCACCGAGTACTCCAAGCCAAAACAGAAGCTCGTTAGAAATCCATGCATGATCCTAGATGCACAGAATTGCCTAATGCAACACATGCAAAGATGCAACTATAGCAGGCTCGGCTATTCTAAACATGGCATATGAAATGCAACAGCTATCAAGTATTCAACTTGGAATTGAAATACAGATGCAGTTTGTATGATGCGCCGAGCCCGGTGCATGCAAAACAGATGAATGATGCAAACATGCTGTCATACTGTTATGCTAATTGAAATATGCCCTAATCTAACCATCATAAGCAGGTAAATAAAAGGGAAGAAAGAAGTGGGGGTTGAAGACATACATCACACTCACCCACACTTATTACAATTTTGCCCTCGCGCAGAGGGTCCAAATAAATATACAGTCCCGAAAAAGAATAATACAGTCCAAATAATACAGTCCAAATAATGTACAAATTCCTAATTAATTAACAAGTTAACTAAGAAAGCTGTAAAACTGGCATGCAAGCCAGGGACTGCCTTGATTCCGCTCCGGATGATGAATGATGCATGTTTGGACTGCCTTGCGCGGAAATCCACGGCGATGCCCCGATTAGCCTCTGTTTTGTAATTATTTCTTGAAAAGCGCGCCAAGCCTCGGAAGACTGCTGATTCTTGATATGCTGCAACAGAGAGCAGGAAAGGGGCATAGCAATGTATTTTCACAAATGTATGCATGCCTCGATCCTCGTGCCACCAATCACGCATCTCGATGCATGATGGCCGAGGAGCCGAATCGCACAACTCAATATAGAATGAATGCACATGAAAACACAACAAAACCTAACTCCATCATGATGATCCGGAGTGTCGGTGACTGGGGAATTGAGACACGCTCCGTCACTCGGAGTACGGAACGTACCTCGTTTCCCGTGCTCGGGCTAATGCCTATCCCGAACACAATGCAATATGTATGATATGCATGAAATGCAACTAAGATACAACCTAACATGAAAAATGCTATGAAATGGCATACACGATGCACGAGGTGATATGGCACACACAATGCACTAATATGTAACCTAGCATACACAATGCTATGGAATGAAATGGCATACACAATGCAATATGGGCTTACACCAACATGAGTGGACCTCAGCCACACTCACATAAGAGGCCATCAGATGAAAATGAGACACCTCGAAATGCGTGCACGCATGCACGCAAACCGAGGACCGAACCTACGGCACGGAATGCCACTCTAATGAGACATGGCAAGGGATGTAATATGGCATGCAAAAATGCAAAATTTCAGAACTGAAATGCAAGGGAAAACAACCCCGAAACATGGCGAAATGAAACCCGATGCATGGAATAAGACCCGAAACATGAAATTTGACATACGAAATGGCCTACAGCTATACAAAGCATGCATAATTTGTATATGGAATGTAAAGACAGAAGCAAGGCAGCTCCAAAACAAGCATTTTTACAGTTCAAAGCGTGGCCAAACAGCAAGCACAAGTGGGACTAAATTAGCATGCTAAAAAGGGGGCCAAGAGAGGAGTATGAGACAACCCACAAATTCTAGCCTCAAACAGAGAAAGGGCCTTCTAAAACATTGAAGAGGGACCAAAAATATGACCTTTTTCAGTTTATGACAAGCCCCAAAAATAGATACAAGTATGGCAAACAACTCATGCAAGAAATGGGCCATCAAAGGGGCAAAGAAGTAACTGATATATGCTGGCCCCAAACAGGTTAGGGTCCTTCAACAATGTTGAAGAGGGACCCAAAATATGGCTTTTTACAGTAGATGATCAAGCCCAAAACAGTGTAGAAATATGCTCAAAATGCCATGCAAAATTAAGGCCACAAGAGGGCTCTAACATGAAGTATACAAAATATGTCTCAAACAGCAACAAACCCTCAATGAAACATGGATAGGGGGTCAAAATAAGCCCTTTTCAGTTCGGACCAAGGTCCAAAAACAGAGGCTCAAAAGCCTAATAAAACATGCAAAATGGGGACCCAAGAGGGGTTCAATGGCAAGTCATTCATGGAGGTCCCAAACAGTGTTGAGCCCTTCTTCAATATTGAAGAAGGGCTCAAAATAAGCCTACTCACAGTTTATATCATGCTACAAAACAGATTACATATGGGCCAAAATTACTATGCAAATAATGGCATACAAAGGGGTAAAGAAGGAAGTGCAACAAGGAGGTCCCAAACTGTGAGGGACCCTTAATGAAAGATGAAGAAGAGCTAAAAAAACACTACTTTCAGTTTTGGTCGGAGCTCAAATGTATGAGCAAGAAGGGCTAAGAAATAGACCAAGAAAAGAGCAAAAAAGGGAAAAACGAGACTCACCCTTGAAGACCAACCCTTTAGCAGTCTCTTGGTCCAAAATGCAGCACTTCTAGCCTCTGAGAAGGTCCTCCAAGCCACTGGTATGGAGTGGTGGTGGTGGTGCTAGGTGGTGGTGTGTAAAAATGGTTAAGAACTTAAGGGGTTTTTAGGTTTAGAGTAGAGAGAGAGAGAAATTTAATGTGAGAGGCTTATACAAAAATCTCTAACCCCTAAAACACAGCTGAGGGTCTAGTTTATATAGGCAAAAGAGGTGGAAAAGAGGGGGAAAAATGGGGGGGAAATTGAAATTCAAATTTCCCCCCAAAAAGGCCAAAAGGTGGGATATAAAGGAAAGTGGTAGATGATGGACCCAAATGGCCGAGAGCCCTTCAACAAAGTTGAAGAGGGGGCTCAAAAAAAGACACTTTTTAGTTTATGACCAAGTCCAACACAGCCCACAAGTACGCCTAAAATACCGTGCAAAAAATAGGCCTAAAAGAGCGGTAAAGAAGCAAGTGGCAGTAGGAGATCTCAAACAACAAAAGGTCCTTAATAAAACATGAAAAGGACCTCAAAATATGACTATCTCAAGTTCGGGTCGGAGCCCAAAAATGCATAATGAAGGTTCGGGAGCAGTTCGGGGCCCCGAAAGTGGGCTGTTAGGCACCGGTAGTGGTGTCCGACCACGAAGTTGGTCTCTCAGACCACAGTGTCCCTCAAAAGGGAGGAAATAAGGTGTGTGCCAAAAACTAGAGCAAACGGAGGTGGTTAAGCGGTCTCGAACTGAGGCACACGGCCGTCGGCTCCGAAAAACTAGAAACCGGGCTCCAAACGGGAAAAATGGCCTACGACCACGAAACGTAACCTACGGCCACTGAGAGACGATCTACGAGACCTCTCCCTCCCTTTGGGAAGAGAAAACAGAGAAAATAAGGCCTGGTTCACAAACCGAGGCAAAGCACAAAAGAGTCCGGAAGTCCGGAGGCAAGGCTCGCAGCCGGGACTCCACAACCTCAGAACGAGCACAATATGCAACATCACCAAGCGCTCAATCGGTGATGTCTGAGTCTTAAGGTCGGTCAAAAATAGGGTGTCTACACTATCCACTTGCGCCCTGTTGGATATTGTGCGCTTTGAGGGCAGGGATGACCATCTTCTTTCCCTTAGGGTTTTGTTCCTCCTCGGGAGAATTGCATCTCAACAGGTGGAGGAGGCTAGTACACTTATAAGGTGAAGTCGGTCCATCCCTCCCAGGCGATTTGGGATTGCCCCAACATATGGTATCACTAACCAGTGGTAAAATAACACATAGAGAGTTAATCCCACTTGCCAAATATAATTAACAATTCAATCATTTCACATCTTTGTAATGGGGTTAACTATGTTTATGCATAAATGATGATGTGATATCAACTTTGCACTGAATTTTTTTTTATAATTTTTTTATATATAATAATGTGATTTGTTGTAATTTTTTCATTTTCAGTCAAAACAACCACCATTATTTTCCTTGCTTGAAAAGCGCCATTACGAAATCATTCTAAATGTCATTTCTAAATAAAATTTTCATTTGTTAATTAATTTCTTTTTTTGAAAAAATAAATAAATAAATAAAATTACAAAATTGAGGGCGGCACGTGCCTTTGGACCATTCATGGATCCGCTACTGAACACCCATATGGTACTCTGGATCTATCTATTTTTTTTTTTTTTTTCTGTTTAAGGGCGATTATTGTGCTACAAATACAAAAAAAAAATTCATAGAATGAAACATAAAATTGAGACAAACAATATGTCCCAGATGTGGAGTCTACTATATGTGAGACATGGGGCTTATTTGGTTGTATAAAAATATTCTATGGTTTTGTTTGGTTTGGTTTGATTTTCATAAATTCCTTTCACAATTTTTTTTAAAAAAAATTAAAAATTAGTTTCATGAGAAAATCAAAAGTATTTATCATTTTTATATAAGTTTATCTTTTTGATGGACAAAAATAATTTTTAAAAATTTTAAAATATATTTTAATATTGATTTTTATCAAACTAATTTCTATATATATATTTTTTCCAAAGAACGAAACCAAATAAATGTCTAAAATGTTTTAGAAATCTCATTTATTAGAGTACACACTCGCATAATATTCATATTATGCACTAGAAACTTTTTTTTTTTTTAATTTATTAAATCAAGATATAAGTGTTAGATTGGGAAAATTAGTAAAAAGTCTCTTTTTAAGAAATCGTTTAGTTATAGATTGTATGGAAATACTTATGATTCGATAGATCCTATATGTTTAGAATTATATTTTAGGAGGTTGCTTTTTTGAAATTAGATATTTTTTACTAAAATATGTAGTTGTCAAACGAGTTTCGTCAACATGTTTATATGGCATTTTTATTAATGTTTCAAAATACACATCCAAATCAAACCAAATTAAACCAAACCAAACCTTAAATCCCATCAAACGAGATTGGCTACATGAATTCTTTTTCTTCACTCAACTCTATCAACGGCCATTTGATTAGTCAAATTAAGGAAATTCATATCTCTATTTACTACATTCCCCCACGTCAACCTAGGTTTGCCCCTTCCCCTAATACTTCTATCTATCTCAATCTATTATCTCTCAACTTATCTTCTATCGGTGCTACTCCAACCCATTCACGAATATATTCATTCATAATTCTATCTTTTCTAGTCTTACCACACATTCACCTTAGCATCCTCATCTCAGTGACACTCATCTTATCTATATGTTATTTCTTAGTTGCCCAGCATTTCACCCCATACAATATCATTGGTCTAATAGCCATTCTATAGAACTTTTCTTTTAGTCTAGTGGGTACTTGTTTATCACACAGTACCCCAAACGCACTCTTCCACTTAAGCCACTATGCCTTAATTCTATGGATCACATCCATTCTAATCTCCCCTACCATTGTGATAATCAATCCTAAATAACGAAAATGTTCACTCTTAAGTAGTTCTTGGTTCTCAATCTTCACCTCTCATCTGCGTCCATTGTTACTGTTACTAAAATTACACTTCATGTACTCTGTCTTTGTTTCGCTTTTCCAAAATCCTTTTGTAGTTAGTTTTTCGTGCTCCTTGGAGGGTTTAGTCTCCTCGGGTATGATAATCCTACAGATCATACTCTTGTGGTTCTGACTCTGGTTTCACAAGTGCAATGTGAAACAAAAAACAAATGAGAGTCCAAATCTGACAAATCTTAGAAAATCCATTAATTATCAGAGATGTCAAAAATGGACTACATTACCAAATTTCAAAGTTGCCACCAAAATATTTTTGGAAAATTTAGGAAACTCGTGACTCATGCCAAAGGCCACTTGTCTGTCGTAACCAAAGTTGTCTCGGTTCGGGAACTTAGGTATGAGAATAGAAGGTCATGAATTGAGCACCCCCCTCACCCGATCAAAGATCGGCCTCTACTAATCATGATGTGAATTTTATCAACATTATATGCTCTTATTCTGATTTTATTATGCTAACTTACTATGTGAGGCACACAAGTATAGACTGCTTTGCTTGCTTTGGAAATGACTTGATTTTATGTGATTTTCGTTAAAAGAGTTTTGAGTGCACACAACTCAAAAGGAAAGAAATGAGCTTGTATATACATTTGATCAAAATCATCCCCAATGCAAGTAAAATAACCTTCATCCACAAGCATTCAAACATTTCATTTCGAGTAAGCACGTAGCCTCATGGTAAGATCCTAAGCATGACAACAATCACATACATGAATATGCTAAAGCAAAAATGCTCACCTAGTACTCAATCGAGGCAAGCCAAAGAAAAGAATATAGTTAGAAAAATACATGATCCTATATGCAAATGGCTAATGCAACACATACAAAAATGCAACTATTAGATTCGGCTTATTAACATGTCATATGGATCAATTTAAGGCATGCGGTAACGCACGTTTTTAAGCAAGTAGGAAATGACAATGATATTCAAGAATGATGAACCGAACTTTAATGCATGCAAAAAATGGATACAAATCATAGTAATGATATGAAACGAAAACATGATACTATATGCAACCACGATAAGCATGTAAATAAAAGGGAGAAAGAAATGGGGGTTAGAAGACATACAAATATTACAAATTTACCGTCCCACAAGAGGGTCCGAATGGCCTAATTAACTAACTATTAAAAATCCGAATGAATGAACTAATTAATTATTACAAGTCTGAATAAAAGCAACTAATTAATTACAAATGAATCAAAGCGGCTAATATTAACGAAAGGTGAGGAATCACATGTGCACGAGTAAGAACATCCTCTGGAAACCCCCACTGCTCGCTACTGGAAGCTGCTCTGTTTACAATCTGAAAATGACTCTGCTTTAGGCCTTAGGTGTAACTTGCTTTTCGTGCTCCTTTCGGATACGACTAGCCCTACAATTCGAACTCCCGTGGTTCTGAATCTAATTTCACAAGTATAATGTGAAATAGAAAAAACACAAAAGAGTCTAAATCTGACAATTCTTTTGGAAAATCGATTTTGAATCAAAAATGCCAAAAAATGGACTACTTTGCCAGATTACAGAGTCGCCACCTAAATATTTTTGAGAAATTTAGAAAACTCGAGACTCGTGCCAAAGGCCACTTGTCCGTCATCACCAAAGTGTCTCGGCTTGGGAACTTAGGTATGAGAGGGGAAGGTCATGAATTGAGCACTCCACTCGCCCGATCAAAGATCGGCCTCTACTAATCATGATGTGATTCTTAGTTACATTATATGCTCTTGTTCCGATTATTAGACTAACATTACTATGTGTTGCACACAAGTATAGACTAATTTGCATTTTTCGAACGTTTTGATTTCATGTTTGTTTGAAAATTATTTTTGATACTCGTCACTTGGAAATGTGAGTTTGTACATTAATCAATTTGTCCCAATTTTGGCAATTAGCCTTCATCCACCGGCATGCAAACAATTATATCATCTAAGCATTTAGCCTCATGGAAAGCATGCTCGACATGGCAACAATCACACGCAATGCAAGATGTTAAAGTAATAAACGCTCACCTAGTACTCCAAGGCAAGCCAAACAAAGCAAAATAATTAGAAAATATGCATGTTTCTAAACAATGTAATGTGACTAATGCAACGCACACATTTATGCCACTTTTAATAGGCTCGGCTATGAGCATGGTATATGAACCAATTCAAAGCATGCGATGAAGCACATATTCGAGCAAAGAATTTTGAATTTTGACATTGGTTAGAATGATGAGCTGAACCCTTATAGTCATGGAAAATGCTAAGTAAATATGATGCTACCATTATAAGAGGAGAAATAAAAGGGAGAAAGAAATTGGGATTGGAAGACATACAATATTATTACATATTTTCCCTCATGCAAGAGGGTCCGAATGAATGTCCAACTGTCTGAATTAAACTAACTATTACAAAACCAAATGAATGAATAAACAACTAATTAGCTAAGCTATAGACTAATAATAAGAAATAAATTAGGTAATTTATTACAACAATGGTACACAATAAAACTAACCATCTAAGTTACTCAACACTAAACATTCATAATCATTACAATAATGCTAATTATATTTAATTACAATGATAATGAGAGCATTAATTTACAACATTTAATAGAACTAGAAAGCACAAGGATGGCATGCATGCGACGGTTTTAAGAAGCAACTCTGTCTGCCTTCCTTGGAATTTGCCCTGTTTCACATTCAGCTACTATCCCTTGTTTTCTACAAAACACTCTATTTACCAAGAATTGGGGCCCGGCTGGCCCCCAATGAAGCCCGGCTGGGCTCAAATAGGGCCAGCCGTGCCCTAATTTCATGCAAAACTTTGTCTTTGTGCTTTGAGGTGAAAACAATGCAGACAAAATTTTCTAAGCTCTGTTGGTCCTTCTTACACTTCTCTGTCATAGAAAGCCTCAAGAGAATGATAGAGTCATTTCCAAAACCATCAATGAGCAAGTTGCTTGCTTGATGATCTCGGCCACGATTTGGACAAAAATCAATGAATGCAATGAATCAACACCAACCCCTCCACTTTTTCATGGAGTAAGCTCAAAAGGGGAAGTAAAGACACTTCAAGGGTTGTCAAAACACCATGAATTGACGTGTGATGACTCTTGACACAATAGACTCGACATAACGTTTGGCCGAACCTAAGCAATATAACTCATGTTCTTTATGTTGGTTGGTTCATTTTAAGCCAAATTCATTAGTCTTTTCCATTCTTTAATCCATTTGTCCAAGGTGATGATTACGTCCACTAAATGAGAAGCATGTCAAACGGGAAGTGATTCTCAACATGAAAGAGAGACCATGCTGTTGACGATGAACTTCCGTAGAGATTAAGCCATTAAGCATAGATCTCTAGTCCATGTTTTGAATAACCATCAACCGATTGAAACAACTCTCAACGAAATGGATGGTAAGTTGCTTATTAAAATGAGACTCTTAACATGGAAATCAATGAAAGAAAAGTTAAGAACAACATACAACAAGGTATATATGAGAACTTATGATACAACAAACAAACTAATCAAAGCTTGAACCAATTAAATAACCTAGGACAGCCCTAAAACAACCCCCTAATAGGTGAAAAATAGTGGCTCAACGTGCATGAAAAGAGCCCAAAAAGCTAAACAACAAGCAAAGAAAATAAGGCTAGTAAACAAGAACAACTCCACTTTTGAAACCTCAAAGCATGATTCTTAGCCTCTTTTAAACTCTGAAAATCAATTTGGAAAGCAAAGAAAAGGGTGTAAAACAAGGGTTTGAGTTATAAGTGAAGGAGCAAGAAAGAGTGCTAACTCTCTCTACCCTTTGGTAGCTATCCAAATCCAAGTTTAAACACTTAAAATGGATTCAAGACAGCATAAAAACACAAGAAGTAGATAGCAAGAGATAGAACAAGAAGCAAAACAGAAGGTGGTAAGCTTATACCTCTCAAAGAAGTAAGCTTTTGTTCGTAACACGAACTTGGTTCAAGCACACTCTCAAGCTTGAATTGTGATGCTCAAGCCTTAACCAAAGTCCTAAGGTTATGATCTAAGGTGATGTATGGTGTATGGATATTGATCAAGAGAGATAGGTTGGCTCAAAGATGACTTGTATAGGAAGAAGGAGCTCTCTCTTGTGTGTATAGGTTCTTTAGAAATTTTCCAGCCCTTAAAATAGAGGTATAACCTCATTTTTATAGAATTTGAGCAAAACAAGTCGAAAATATCTTCAAAAAAAGATAGCTGGCGAGCTCTCACCCAAAACAGTGTGTATCGCTATCGAGGCACGGCCGAGCCCAAATAGCCACGACGAGCCCTAATGTGCTGCCTTACTCCACTGTTTCAAACTTAGTATAAGGTGGCACAATGGTAAGAAATGAACCTCTGAGGTAAGAATGAGACAAGTATGAAGGTTTTGGGATTATTCAAGGCTCAACTTTGGATTCCCTCACTGAAAACTCGAATCACAAAATGCAGTTTTCATCATCGAGTGCGCTGGACCAAGCGCCTAAGTCTTACGGGTGGTCAAAAATGGGGTGTCTACATTAAGATCTGTTCTGTCTTGCTGGAAAAATCATCAATGTCGTACTGGCCGACTGGCTTAGATAGGTGGTCGACCGTACAAGATGATGGCTGGCAGGCCAAGAATTCTGGGAGAGGATCTATTGTAGTCAGAACTAGAATAGAGCAAAACTAGGGGGTTTCCAAAAATGTTCATCATTTCTTCTCTCTTCTGTCATGAAAAATTCTTAAGGAGAGAGTAGGTTTGCTTCACAAATTATCAAACATCCCAAGGGTATTTAAATGATGATTAGTGAGGCAACGGGATAGTATTTAATTGATATAAAGCTAAACAAAACTAATTATGAAAGCTATAATCAAAGATATGGGAAAAACCCACTGAATCTCATGGAAAAGAAGGGCAAGTGAATACTCTAGCTTAAAGAGAATAGGTTTAGACAGAGCCATTCTTGGTGGCAAAGCTCATGCGCAAGAGGTTCCATCGTTAAGAAAACCAAAGAGACTCATCTTCCTACTCATGGAAGATGGATTGAAACCTCCATTTCCATGTTTTAAAGGAACTAGAAGAGAGTCTCTAATCGTCTTGATGAAAGAGTTCTCATATAGGTTTAAAGTGAAAGCAAAACTAAATTAAGTAAAAGCAAGAAATGAAAGCAATGAAGAGATGATTGCAAGCTCATGATCCTACTCATGGAACATGGATGAAACATTTATTTCCATGCTACAAAAAAGGAACGAGAAGAGAGCTTTGCAATATCTTCTAAGAAGAGAGATATGAGACAAGAATCAAACTACCTGTATAAGCTTTAAATATACAGCTCATGTTTAATCAAAATCTACCTAAAACAGTGCTGAAAATGAAAGAAAATAAGGAAAAACATGAAGAACAACAAGAGAGCAATACTAGAGAACAAGCCTATGGAAGGGTGGCTAACCTTTCCACCTTCAACAAGGTTCAAATCACATTTTAAAGCCCAAAATATTCTGAAAAACAGTATTGAAATGGAGAACAAGAAGCTTAAAATAAAATGAAATAGAAAGAGTTGAAGAATCAACCTCTAGAGAAGAGGAAGAGTTTCTTGGTTCATAAACCACAAGCTAAACACTCTCAAGTAACTGAAATAGTGCTCAAAACTTCAGCAAAAAGCTTCAAAATCAAGCTTCAATGGTGTATATCTAGTGTACCTATATCAAGAGGGTAGGAAAGGTTTGGATATCTTTGAAAAAGGCTTGCTTACTAAGTTTCTCCACCTCAAACACTGAGGACAGGTGCTGTATTTATAGAATTTTGGCGTTTCACATTGGAAATATCTAAAAAAGGATAGCTAGTTTGCAGCTCGTGCATGGGAGCAGCTACAGTTGCAAAATATCTGTTCTCGGCAAACATGGGCAGCCGGCCAAAAGAATGGCCGGCGGACCAACATAATGTGGCCTGCCGGTCATTTTTGGTTTTGCTGCTTTTTGAGTGGTCAGGCTGGAAAAATAAGGTTTGGTCCAAATGGGGTACAGGGTTTGGGTTTGAAGCTCAAAACTAAATTCTTTCGTTGAAAATTCAAAAGATTACACAATATAACATTTCATCATTGAATGTTCAGAGTGAGGCGCAAGGTGGTCAAAATGGGGTGTCTACACCTTTAGATTCAAGTGTTTCTCTCCACGTCTCCAGCTGAGTGTTAACTCCTTCTCTAGTCTCATCCACTAATACAATGTAACACCTCGATATTTCATGAACAATTCACAATGCTTATTTAAGAACACTATAACTATGACAATAAATTACAACATTAAATAATCTGATTTCTATCCCAAAAGTTATCTCTTCCCCCTCGAACTACTCATATGATTACATTAATATATGAATACATTTTCAAAAAAAGTACATAGTTCAAAACACAAGAGATAATACAAAACAAATGCCCTAAGGGCTTACATCTTTTCAAGGATTTTCCTTGATTACACAAGAGATGGAGATCTAACTCCCACACAAAAGTGCTTCATCACATAGCACAAAAAGGGGCCTCTACACTCCTATCCAAAATTACTTCTCAATGTCAATCACCTTCGTAACACATCAACATCATCCCTTGAAAGGTTGTTAGTTTTGCGGTGAGCAATCGCCCAATAGGAAATATCATTAACAAATTATGTAGTTAATCGAGATACAAATAATCATGCTATGCAATGGATAAGAAAAACCCATGTCTATTCCTTTGTAAAACCATGATAACCAAATTAAACAATGTTCATAACAAATTTTCTTACACATCATGGAGTAAAAATATGCTATGACGTCTAGAATACAAGAGCCGTATTCTGCAAGTACATAAATATATATGTATATAAATATAATCCCACATTTGCCAACTCCAAAAATAGCAGGACGTTGGGCACCCAAGACCTTATTCCTTCACATTTACCCACTCCAAAGATGGCATGCTCATGGACACCCAAAATTGTGTTTTCTACATTCGCCGACTCTAAAAACGGTAGGCTCGTGGACACCCTAAAACCTTTTCCACATTCATCCGACAATATGTATAAGACAGGGCAATTCGGCACCTTGACTCCCCGCGCGAGTACCAATATACATAATACAACACAAACCAAGACCCCACTCATAACTTGGACTCATACGCTATTTACCCCATTCCAATATATTTCAATTATTGACAATTCCAAGGGACAAGTATAATTAGTGAATGCATATGATGCATGAGTTACAAATCTCAATTTCGCTAAGGTAGTTTCAATTCACAACAAGCCCACAATTTAAACATTTCCAATTAAGGTAATTCTCCAAGTCATATCCATCACCATCTCAAGGTTTTGTGATAAAAGGTTCCCAACATTTGATGTTCCAACATAGAAATCAAGTTCATGATTAAAAGGCCAATTGAACCAAATCCCTTTTTATTAAGCAAATTTGAAAGCAAGGGTTTCAAGAAAATTGGGGCTTTTCCCTTTTATAGCATTTAAAGACCAATTCTCATCATCTATAACCCAATCTTGAACATATACATAAATACTTCGAAGAAAAATCATGCAATACAACCTCTTTTGATCAATCCCATTAGGTAACATACAAAACTTCATACATCTTGATACTTATACATGTATCTAATGAAAGTACCATATATATTTCTCAAATCAAGGATATAATAAGTTAAAAGTACCCCTACATCAAGATTGAAGGCAAGAAGTTGAAGACCCAACTCTAAACTCCAAAATAGCGCGAAACAATCAGTAGACCCTTTGAACAAAGCTTAGCCCCTTAGGAAGATCTAGGATGGAACTTGGTAAAAGTCAAGAGGAATCAAGTTTTTTTGGGCTAGGGTTTCAGAAATGGTTGCTAGAAAGAGAAAATGTATGGAAAAAGTGAGAGAAAAAGTGTTTAGATCAACTTTTAAATGTGTTGTCTCATGCTCGAGTGAACTTTTCACCACTCGAGCAAACTTTCCACCGCTCAAGTGGTAAACGCAAGGTCTCAAAAGTTTTGCTGAGCTATAGTGAAACTACTGGATGCCTAAATTCTAAGCTCAAGCGACCACTTTACGGCTTAAGCGGTCTCGCTGGCAAACAGTCAAGATAATAGCAGCTTTGCATCTCTATTCAAGCGACCAATTGACCGCTTGAGCGGTCACCAAAAATGGATTATTACATACGAAATCATCTGCAAAGAGAATACACTATGGCATATCATCCTGAATATTTCTCGTCAACTCATCCATAATTAAAACAAAAAGATAAGAACTTAAGGTTGATCCTTGGTGTAACCTCATAGTAATTGGAAATTCACTTGTCTCTCCAGCTGGCGATCTAATAGTGGTCACCACATCTTCATACATGTCCCTAATCACATCAATGTAGTCTTTTGTCATCCTTTTCTTTTCTAATACCTACCAGATTATATCCCGAGGCACCCTATCATATGCTTTCTCAAGACCGATAAAGACCATATGAATACCTCTTTTCTTTTCTCTATACTTTCATATTACTCTCCTCAAAAGATAGGTCGCTTCCATTGTTGACCTACCCAACATAAATCTAAATTGATTCTCTAACACCTCTATTATATTTCACAATCGACGTTCTATCACTCTTTTCCACACTTTCATTATATGACACATCAATTTAATTCCTCTATAGTTGTTGCAATTTTGGGCATCACCTTTATTCTTATACATTGGCATTAAAATATTCTTTCTCCACTCCCCTGGCATTTGTCTAGTCAACACAATCTTAATAAATATCCTAGTTAACCAAGCAACCCTCTTTTTACCCAAACATTTCCAAGCTTGAATAGAAATATCATTGGGTCCTAAAGCTTTATTCAATTTCATCTTCTTAAATACAATCTCCACTTCAAAGTTCCTAATCCTGCAATAGAACTTGTAGTATTGATTTTTCCTTATTACTGGCTACTTCCTACCCTTTTGATATTCCTCTATGATCCTCATTTAACAACTTCTCAAAAATATTTCTTTGATCTCTCCTTAATCTCTTCATCCTTCACCAACACTTTAGAGTCCTCACTTTTGATGCACTTAACCTGATTAAAATCTCTTGTTTTCTTCTCTCTCATCTTAGCAAATTTGTATATTATTTTCTCTCCCTCCTTACTATCTAGTCTAGTGTATAGGTTATTATAGGCTTTCAACTTAGCCTCTCTTACTACTTTTTTGACCTTCTTATTAGTCAATTAGTAGTTTTTAAGGTTTTCCTCAGTTCTATGATTCTGCCACTTTTCATAGCACTCTTTTTTTGTCTTTACTATCGCTTGAGCCTCCTTCATCCACCACAAAGTTTCCTTAGAGTTGGGTCCCTTTCCTTTCGACTCTCCAAGGACTTCCCTTCAGATCCTTCTCATACAATTGGCCATCGAGTTAGCTTCATCTTCAAAGTCCAAAGTACCTTCTATATCCATTATATTATTAAATACTTCTAGTTTATCCCCTTTTAGGTCCCACCATCTTGTCCTACAATGCCCACTATCCTTTCTAGGTTGGTATTATCCTTTAAAGCATAAATCTAGACCAAGATCCTATGTTGAGACATGAGGCTATTTCCAAGAATCACCTTACAGTCGCTGCATTTTAGACAGTCCACTTTTCTTACTAGAAAGTAATCTATTTGGCTTCTAATTGACCCATTCTTAAAAGTTATCAAATGCTCATCTTTTTTCTTATACATAATATTAGCCATCCAAGTCAGAAGCTAATACAAAATCTAAAATACTATCTCCAACCTCATTTCTATCACCAAAACTATACCTACGTGGTCGTTGAAATCTCCATTTATAACTAGGTTCTCTCTTACAGGTATCTCCTGCAATACCTCATTCATTTGGTCCAAAAAATCTCTCTTAGTCTGATCGTCTAATCCTACTTGGAGGGGCGTATACACTAATAATGTTCACTATATTCTCTCCAACAACTAGTTTAACTAACATAATCTTATCACCTTTCCTAATGACCGCAACTACATTTTCTACAAGACCTTTGGCAACTATTATTCTTACCCCATTGATGCGTCTATCTTGACCTCTATGATATAGTTTAAAATTGGTATCCTCTATTTCCCTAACTTTCTCACTCATCCACTTAGTTTCTTGTAACTCTCCGCCTAATCATGACATCTACCAATTTCATAGTCTTACCAGTTAAAGTTCCTACATTCCATGTGGCTATACCCTAAACCTATAGTCTCAAACTAGCTTCTTTATCTGTGCTCGTCCAGAAAAACGCAACAATCTTCGCTCATTTTTCACCACACCCAGGCGTCGATACGGCGTCCCTTTCTCACTTTTCGAAACACCCTGAGGTAGGAGCCACGCGTCACTTAAGGAAAACAACCTAGCATTTAGTCGATTCAAAGCAAGATTCATTTTTTTTAATGTTTCAAAATACACATCCGTTTAATATAAAATTCATATTTTTTATAATCACTCGATGAAATCTATCAAATAAGATCTCAATTGAATATAAAATTATTTAAAATAAAAAAGTACAAATTTCATACTTTTTTTAGATTTGAAATTGAGAAATTTTTTCACTTCTAAAATTTCACACTTTTAATAAATATTTTGTCATGGGACTCCTATATAATGTGAACTTTTTAGCAATTGTGAAAACTATAAATGCGAATATTCATATTTTTTCTAATTTAGTTTTTTATTCACATTTATAACTTTCAAATTTACCAAACATTTAGACTACTTTATTCAAACTTACTTTTTTATTCACATTTAACAAACATTTAGACTACTTTATTCAAACTTATATCGATTTACACCATTATATATATGCGTGTGTATAGAGAAAATGAGTCCAAATGAATAAAAAGTGTGAAAGTGCATAATATTTATTCGAATGATTTTTCTATTTGCCAAAAAAAAAAATTGTACATGTTAGCACTTTTTATTAGATATTTAATTTTCAGAGAAAAAGGGTTAAATATTCACATCTTTAATTGAATGGATTAAAGATGTAATCGTGTTTAAAAATGTGAAGTTTTACATTTATAGTTTTTCTGTCACAGATTCACACTTATAACTTTACGCTTCTAAAAAAATTATATTTTCATATTTATGGAAATTGTGAAAACTAAACCATTTATTGATTTCAAATAATCTTGTATGCTTCTTGTTTCAAATAATTTTTAAAAATTTGGAATCTATTCATCGTTTTTGCAAACAAAAACAATAGTTTTGTTTGGTAGGACTTATAAGTAACTTTTAATTTATTTGATTAAAAAAATTAAGCAATGATGTTTGGTTTCAATTTTAGATTATATATATATATAAGTTTTTTTTTTTTATTATTGAAAAGTACGAGATTTAATACATTACATATCCGACAATAAGTCATCCGATAAAATATTTCAAAGTACAAGATTGATCACAAAAGAGATAAAGAAAGACTCCACACAAGAAGAAAAATAAACCTCCACGCAGGAAAGAGAAAGCCTCCATGAAGGGGAGAAAAAGGCTAAAAGCATTTTCCCCTCTTCCCTTAAAAAGTATATTTTAGAGAGAGAGAGAGAGAGACAGAGACAGAGAGAGAGAGTGTGTG
Source organism: Camellia japonica (assembly GCA_030407325.1). Lineage (NCBI taxonomy): Eukaryota > Viridiplantae > Streptophyta > Magnoliopsida > Ericales > Theaceae > Camellia > Camellia japonica. The sequence continues at coordinate 117,850,970 of JAPPVO010000017.1, forward strand.
TGTGTGTGTGTGTGTGTGTGTAATAACCCTCACCACTGTTTACCGATTGATTACCAATTTCCGTTAAACTGGAACTGATTATGATAAGTAATTGAATCGACTGAAATACTGAACTGATTGACTGAAATCTGAAACTGATTGATTGGCTGTATCTATTCAAATGCATTTCTATCTGTTTGACTGTCTGACTATCTGTTCATATTTTTATGTTTGAACTGCAAATTGAAGACCTTATCGGCGGCCGAACCAGAAATTGATTGATGTTTTGAGATCATTGGAATTTATACGATTTTATGGCATATTTATCTGAAATGTGATTTGGTATGATTAAAATAGATTAAAATAAGCTTAATGTCAAGAGTTGGCCTAATTACCATTTTGCCACTTTAGTGGCCCACTACATGAGCCATATTTGAGCCTCCTTATTACACTAGAACAAACATTTCATCAGCCACTTTTCTTGCACAAACCCACCAAGAGAGAGAGAGAGTGAGAGAATTGAGTTCAATTTGTCAATTTGCTTGGAGAATTGAAGAAATTGTAGAAGAGATTGCATATTTGAGCTCCCTTCTTGAACTACAAGACTTAAGGTAGATTCATTGTCTTCTTGTTTATGTTTGAGTTGATTCTTGCATGGTTTAGAGCAAAGTTGAAGTCAAGGGCCAATTTATGGCTCAAATTGTTGTGTTGAAGCTTAATTGTTGCATGCATGTTTATATATTGAATTTTTGAGTAGTAGTTCATAATTCCTCACATGCATGCCCATGTTTTGAGAATAGATCATGAATTCATCTTGATTTTGTAAGATTTGGCTCTTTAGAGCATGAAATTGAAGCTTGAAAGTGGTTTAAACTCATGCATGTCATGTTTGTAGCATGTACATGAAAATTGGTTTGAAATTGAGTTTGAATTAAACACCCTTGGGCTTTGATTTCTCAAATTGAGCTTTGAATCATGTTGTTCTATGTGTTTATAAGTGTTTTCCAGAAAATTAGCCCAAGAGGATCGAAATTTGTGCATTTGAACTTGATTTGAGCTTGGAAGTTCAAATCTGGAAATTCCAGATTTTGGACTCCCGCTCGAGTGGGGAAAGTGGCGCTCGAGCGGGAAATTCGTGCTCCCAGTACTTTGCACTGTTTTGAAGTCCGCTCGAGCGGAATAATTGACGCTCGAGCGGGACCTTGTGTCTTACGCTCGAGCGGGTGTCGAGCGCTCATCGAGCGTGATTTTTGAGCATCCAGTACTTTTGACTGTTTTGCATGTCCGCTCGAGCGTGGTAAGTGACGCTCGAGTGGGAACCGTTGTCTGTATGTCCGCTCGAGCGGAGTAACCTACGCTCGAGCGGGACCTCTGTTTTTTCTGAAATTCTGAAAATGTTTTCTGAATGCATCTTTGCATCCTCATCCCATCCTAGGCATTCTTAGGCCTAGTTTAAGACATCGTAATGAGGATATAGATGTAGAACACACCGAGGCAATTAGAGATTAAGTTATTATCTTTCCCAACTGTATAGCTTAGTGTGTATTCGATCTGTTAACTGTGTAGGGTTGGCTTCCGAGGAGACGCTCTAGCTTACTGTAGCCCAGAACTCTGTGAGTAACAACTGTGTAAAGATATGTTCAAAACTGATTATCTTCTGAACAATTGAACTGTACTGTTTTCTGAACTGATACTGTTAATTGAATGAATGTATGTCCTATATTCTGAACTGTATTGTGGCATCCTTAGCAATTACTGTTTACTATTACTGTTACAGAGATCTCTGTCGGTTCCCTTGTTGGAACCACTACTGTTTATTGATTGATGGCCATCAATGACTGTTTGGTCTTTTTAGACCTACTGTTTACTGTACTGCTATGCTAATGGATGTACCACATATGATTGTTTACTGTACTGAACAATTGATATACTGATTGAAATAACTGTTTTCAATGCTGAAGGACATCCATTCTAAACCCCTTTACGCTTTATGTTATTCACTGGGCTTTAGCTCACTGCTCATATATATATGTAGATGTACAAGCACCAGACCGCAGCTAGGAGCGTGGGGTAGACTCCCCTTTTTGTCAAGCCAACCACTGTGCCTCACTGCGAGGTTCCAAGCCTATCAAGCTATGGCTTTGGGGTGTTTTTATTTCCCTTGTCTGTCTCTGTATCTGTTTTTGTACTGTACTGTTTAATAGGGATTAAGTCCCTGTTCTGAATGACTGTAAATATTGTACATGCTGCTTTGTCTCTGACTGCATATATGTATGAAAATTTTTTTGCATACAGACTGTCACAGCTTATTGGACATTGTTTATTTACTGTATTGGCTTCCGCCATGCCCCTGTACTCTGTATTACTGTCTTACTGTTAAGCAGGCCTTCAGTAATCTCAAATTACTGGCCGGTTACGGTGCTAAACCCATAGGGGCGGGTTTGGGTCGTGACAAAGAGAGAGGGGCTAGGGTTTCTTAAGTAATGGTGAATGGTTGCAATTTTAGATTATAATTTATTTCAGTTTTTTAGCTTATTTGGTCACCCAAAAAAAATTTAAAGGTGAAATTTTCTTAAGTTAAAATTTGTAATTTTTTTTTAAATTTATTTGAAACTCTTAAATATGTATGAATGCAAAAATCATCTCTTTTGCCTTAATTACAACTTTTGAAAGTGTCTTGGATATTTGCAAAAGAAAAAACCTATGTAATGACTTATTTAGTAAAAAAAATATCAATTTTCCCCCCTCTAGATCATGAAAATTTACACCAAGCAAATATATTACATTTTAAATATTTTAAACTAATAATTTTAAAAGTTGTAATCATAAAAATTACCTTAAAAATGATACCAAATCGTCCCAATATACCAAGTAAGTTTTCATTTTTAATTTCAAAGAAAGAAAGAAAAGAGAAGAAAATAAATATAATTTTGGTGGCAACACTTCCAAATTGTAAAATAGTGCTTTTTATGTATTAGTACTTGTAGGTTTGAATTTGTAAATGTCATTAAGATTAGAGATATTATGCGCAATTTATTACATAAACTAATGATACTACGGGAGATTTTCTATTTGCACATCACATATCTTCTCAATACATATTGTTATTCAAAATTTTTAATTACAATTATATCCCTTAATCGAATTTTCAAATACTCTCATCTTCATTTATGAATCCTTAACCAACCATCCTTGACATCACTAGAATTGTAGTTGTTGTCGCAACTCCCAGCCACCATTAGCCTTTCCTCACCCTCCTCAACCCCTTCACCACCAAGATCGCTCTTCTTCATGTCACCCTTCCCAACCCCCACCATCATTCCACCCTTCCAAAAACCATGGCAACCCCTTTGGCCGAAACCATCGCATCCCCTTTTCTCCCACCATGTGCACCACTGCAAACTTTTCTCCCCCATACCCTAGTGCGCATAACCTAACCCATCTCCTATTTTCTTCATCTTCTACATCTTCCTCTAAAAACCCTAGCCCTCTTACATTGCCCACTACTAAACCATTTGGGTTACTACCACCACTGTCAAATCGCAATCACCATTTAGTTTACAATATCCAAACTTTCAATTGAAGTTCATTTTGCAACTTCTGAACACCATTGATTGGTTCCATGAGATCGAACACTATTCATCTATTCAGAAGACTATCAAAACATTAACCATCTATTCGGCACTAGCTTTCTGCCACCATCTCATGTCTTCTTCCTTGAATTTATTTCTTTCTCTTGCTTGAGATTTGTAGGGCTAGGAGTGGTGCATTGGCGAGAGAAGGCCAGAAAAGGAGTGTAGGATGAGGGAAGGGTTAATTGGAAAGGAGGAACGCTAAAGAAGGGGTAGTGGTGGTAGAAAAGGGCACTACAACAAATAAGAGTTTTAGAGACCAAATGTTTTGGTCTCTAAAAATGAAAATTTTGTTGCAAGAGACATTTAGGTACTAATTTTTATCGTCATGAGGATAGTTGCTAAAAGGTCGTCTCGAAAAGTCCAAAACAAAGCTTTTAGCGACAAAATTTTCAAAATGTCGCTAATAAATAGACTTTTAGAGATAAAATAATTTGGTCTCAAAATGGTTTACTTTTTGACACAAAAAATTTGGTCCCAAAAGGATAATAATTCATCACTAATGTCTAATTTTTGTTACTAAAAATATAATAACGACTCTTTTCGCAACAAAAATATTTGGTCCTTAAAAATTAATTTTGTCCTTAAATTTTGGTTTCTAAAACCTTAATTTTTTGTAGTGGGGGGCTGGGTAGGTAGAATAGGGGAGCGGTACAGGAGGTAAAGGATTTGCGAGTGGTGATAAGAAAATGAGAGGGTTAGGGAACAGAGGAGTTAGAGAAGGGGAAGGAGACATTACAATATATAAGAGTTTTAGATACCAAATTTTTTAGTTTCTAAAAGTGAAAATTTTGTTGCAAAAGACATTTAGGGATCAATTTTTATCGTTGTGAGAATAGTCGCTAAAAGATCGTTCCGAAAAGTAAAAAATAAGATTTTTAGCGACAAAATTTTGAAATTGTCACTAATAAATAGACTTTTAAAGACAAAATAATTTGGTCTCAAAATGGTTTCTAAACTCTCTCCCAAAACAATTTTTAAAAACTACTCTCCCAAAACCAAACAAACCAAAAAAATTTCTAAACTCTCTCCCAAAACAATTTTTAAAAACTACTCTCCCAAAACCAAACCAAACATACCCTAGTTCCTAAAAAATAATTTTGTCCCTAAATTTTAGTCTCTAAAATCTTAATTTTTTGTAGTGGAGAAGGGGGGAGGGGAAGGGGGATGAAGAAAGCGATATTGTAGATGGTGGTAAATAAAGAGTTAGGGATAGGGTTAGAAGATAGGAAATGAAGGTATTATGGGAATTAAGGGGTGTGAATTAAAAATAATAAAATCAAAAAATCAAAATTATGTGTGATATGCATGGTATGGACTGAGAGATTGTGTGTTGTGCAAATAGAATCTTCCATACTGTGTGTGCTATTTTCTGACCACACTGCCAAACCGGTACTCAGCTGGAGAACACCGGCAGAATAGATTAAGCCCGAACTACCTGTCACAAAAAAAAAGAGATTCCGGCGGTGGTTCGTCCACCCGGGGGCACTCTGACGATCAAGTCAGTTATCTCTCAAAGATAGCAAAAGTGCTTAACTCACTATTTAGAATACAAAAAGCGTACCTTAGACCCATGGGGGTGCCTCTCTTTTATAGCCAACGCTGACCTAATCCCAATAGAAGTCTAATTCCAATGGATTCTGGCTCAATGTTAATCCTGGACTCCTAGTTATATTGGGATGAACTTTTTAAGAGTCTTATCTTTATCCAAACTGAAGTCCTCTCCCAATCTAAGACTCTTGTCCCTTATCCGCTTATCCCGGATTCCGGTATTTTCGTAGATAACCTCAGCCTAGCAGAGATTACCTCGGCATCATGACCAGAACACGTGGCACCTCAACTGACACTTCGGTGCAACCTCGGCCACGTGTTGTCATTCAAAAATTATGTCCCCGCAACTGCCTCCTAGGTTCTATTACCTCGGCATCCTGAGGTGATGGAACCTATATCATTTCTTTCATTTAGCACGTCGGCTAAGTTCACTTTATCCTTCATTACCGAGGTCATAATTCGTTGGCTCAATTTGACCAAGAGTAGTCTGTTTTCATCAATGCTTTAGAACCAAACGGTTATTTAGCTAATATCATCCTCCTAGCCGAGGTCTTTGCTTCATTAAATTAAGAACTCCAAGAGTTTCTTCACGCATATGAGCTGTCATGCATAGCAACTCAACCGTTTTTACCACGTGTCTTTCCCCTACTGGACCGTATCCGACACACGCCATTAAGTCACCTCGCGTCTGCGTGCGTCGTCTGACAAGCACGTCGTCCTAGGCACATTGATTGCAATTCGGCCACCATTTTGTGGTTTTGATCAAAATCACTTCTCTCTCTCCGTCTTTTCACTCTTGCATCACCATTTTCCCTTCGTGTTTCAAGCTCTCTCTCTCTCTCTCTAAAAAACACCATTTCCGTTCTCCCAAAGCTTTCCAAGCCCTGTACCTTGCTTTGTTCACCTCTTCCGACGAGGCTTTCACCGCTCCGTCACTTTTGCTATTGTCGTCTGACTTCGGCGAACCCCACACCGGCCTCACATTCTCTGGTAAGCCACTGTTCCTCCTCATTGCGGTTCTTGGTTCACTTCAAACTCTGCTACACTTATACTCTGTTACTGTGACTTTGTTCATGTTTTTTATTACAAATCTGTGCGTATGAATTCAATTATGTATTAGGGCATGTTTATCTTATGATTTTACTTTTGCCTAATACATTTTCTTGAATATACACACACTGTTCGCCCATTTATTCATTTTGCCACTGTTCTTGGCCTCACACTTTTGTACACACTTTGTCACTGTGTTCTTGATAGTTCATCACCATTCTTGATTCTGAATCGCATTCCTATTTCTGTTTTCTGTGTCTTTTTCCAGATTCTCACCTTCAATCCTTGTTTGCGTAGACTTAGGTTTGGGATTTATTGTAGAACTCACGACTTTTAGGAAAAACTGAAACGAATTCCCCTTAGATCCTCACAAATTCTTACCCCAGCACACATTTAGGTTTTAGCTAAGGTCCTCCAAACCTTCACAAAGCACTTCCTTCTGAAATCTAACTCCTTCCCTGAAGCAGACATCATGGGTATGTGGAGGTATAGGGTAGACACCCCAACTAAGTTAGAATACTTCAGGCAGGAGTTTGACATCCTGGCCGACGTTCATCTTAGGTTGGCTGGGAAGGAGGACTCCATTATGCCTGACGGGAACTTCATGCCTTTCCCTGTTGTAACTTTCGTAGAATGTGGACTTAGGTTTCCACTCGACATCCTTTTCCGAGAAGTCCTCCATTACTGTAAGCTCAATTTGATGCAACTAGCCATTAACTCCTATCCAGTCATAAATGGTATTATCGCCTTAGCCAGCCGAGAAAATGCTAGAGTAACTCTAGCCAACATCCAGTACTGCTACACGATGTGTGGCCTTAAGCTAGAAAAAAGCTATATCTACTACCTCAAACCGAGGTCCACAAAATACAAACTTGTTGCCGACCTCCCAAACTCCAACAAGGGAGCTGGGGACAATTACTTCATTGTCTCAGGCAACTGGGAGTTCCTGCCAGATGATGACCTCCATCTCTATCCCTTAAGCCGATCAGTTTTTAAAAAGGGTAATGGTAAGGGCCAAGAGTCACCTTACTTGCTTTCAAGTCTTTAACACTTTGTTTCTTCTATATATGTGCTAACGCCTGTTTTTTCTTGCAGCTCTCCCTCAACCACCGAAGGATTTTCGCAAGTCCTTCTTTCCCAGTAAGGACTTCAAAAGGCTGTTGGGTCTACCGGTTGAGCTGCGGAGAGCTCCGTTGCTGCTCAACTACATCCTGACTTACAAATCGATGCTTCCCGACGTCCCGAAGAAGAGCAAGTCGCCTCATTCCACTACAACTCCTCCTGTAACTTCATCACCTCGGCCAGATCAGGGATCAACCTCTGATCCAGCTCAACAGCCATCAACCTCGGCTCCACAACTGATCCCACCATCTCAACTCAAATGACGACGTCGAACCGTAACCGCCGCTGAGATGGGTCGTAAGAAGGCTGTTGCTGATGATCTCCTAGCCGACATCCCAAATGACGTTACCGCACAACCTTTACCATCTCAATCCCAACCGAAGCCAAAGCCCAAAAAGCTGAAGAAAGCCAACCCAAGGCAACGGTGACCCAGATCGACTCTGAGGACACCTTGCCAATCTCCAAAATTGCCGAGGCAGAAAAAAATGCCTCTGTAGCCGAAAAGAGGCCCGTCGAGGCCGTACCCTTCGAATCAACCAGGTCAAAAAGACTGAGGTCCGAGTCGACAACAACCTCGGGCTCTCTGAAGTTCAAGGCCCCCTAGGCTCCTCCAATTACAATTGAGGACAAGCCGGTCAGAGCGGGCGACAGTGCCGACGACATTGAAGTCGGCGTTGCCCTTTCTACCGCCTTACTTCTTCTTAAAGATCTCAATCGCAACACCGAGATGAGCGAGTATGATAACTTCACTCTAATGTTACAGCACTCCGTTCAAGTAAGACCCTAACACTTGGTAATCTTCATTCTCTGTTTTTCCATACTTAGAGAATTTTGCTAATTTTTGTTTTGTTCCATTTCTTCTTAGGCGATCTAGCATGGCCACTCCTTCGCCATGCAAGCCTTTAACATCAAGAAGGAGTTGGCCAACAAGACCAAGGAGGCTACTGGTTTGCAGAAGACCATCAACAGGGCTGAGGCCAAAATGAAGACACTAATCGATCAAGCCAAGGTAGCCAAGGATGCTCAGGACGAGTCAGTGGAAAAGGCTAATACTGCAGAGGCCGTTTCCAAGGTTCTTCAAGCTGAAAAGAAGGAGGCTGAAGCAAAAATGGCCGAAGCCCAGGCCGAGCTCCGGGCCGCCTTGGCCACAAAAGAAGCCGAGATCAAAGTGGCGGATAAGAAGGCGTACACCGAGGGGGCAGCCGACGTCAAAGAAGACTACAAGAAACAAGTCAGACAAGCATGCAACAAGGGCTATACCCGGATGGCTGCTCTGAAGGCGTTGGCTATCCCCAAGGACTCTCCTCTGAAGGATGCTGGCAGCCTCGTCCTGCCATTCCCTCCATCTCCAAGCCAGTCCAAGGACGAAGCTAAGTCCGAGGATCAGGCTGAGGCCGAGAAGAACGAAGAGGCTGCTGGGGCCAAGTCCCCAGCTTTGAATGAGCAAGTCGTGGACTTGTCTCAGGATGAGGAGAATGAGGTCTCAAAGGATGCTTCCTCTCAGAAGACAAACTCCGAGGTGTCAATCGCCGAGAAGAGCCTTGATCAAACTCTACAAAAGATTGATGCTAAGCTCGAGGCTGAGAAGGCTGCTGAGAAGTTTTCCCAACTGTCTTCTGGGGCTGGAGCACAGTCCGCCACTGACCCGAGTAGTTTGTTTTGATGTTTTTCTTTGTACCTTGTACTCTTTTTTTTACTCTTGAAAAAATGTAAGCTTTAATTTGGCCGACGTGCCACTTTTGTAATCTGAACAATTACTTCTCCAATGTCAAGCCGAAGTGCCTTCTCTCCTTATCCTTTTTTCTTTCAGGTGTTTTGAATGTTTGTCTTCTTCTTTATGCCTTGTATGATTCCATACTTAGAATATAACTTGCATGTCTTCAACATACACCTTAACTGTGCAATCTCCTCGGGTTAACATACCTCAGACAAAACTTCCAATCTTGCTTATCTCTGCCTTGGCTTAACTCTTGAAAACATTGTAAAATATTTTCACAAGTGCTATATAAAACCTGCCACTTCACTTTTACTTAGCAAGACTTCTATCTTCAAATATCTTCCAAGTCTTGGTAACATAGTAATCTCAGCAAACACGTAGGTACTTCTTTCAATACAACCTCGGCTTAACTTGTAAATTTTTTCAAAAATTTCAACAAGTGTTAAACCAATCTTCCTTTAGAATGACCTCGGCTTACTTCAACTTGTAAATTTTTCTAAAAAATTTCAACAAGTGTTAAACCAATCTTGAAAATTTTTACTTTCAAGTATCACTCTCCAGCTATTTGCCCTCTAATGTGAACCTAAGTTCCACTTGGGTTCTCATTAAGCATGCGACTTTGACCTCGTCGCCGAGGTAATATTCAAACAAAGACTGGCTGAGGTTACCAACCTTGGTTCTTCTGTTAAAAAATGCACTTAGTTGCAATCTTGTGTTTGACTCTGCCGATGTGGCAAGTTCAAGTTGATTCAACTTAGTTCAACTCTATTATATGCAAGTAGGAACTCTGCCATATAATAAGTCTAAGTTATTCGTCATGTTTCAATCAGAAATATTGCCAACTTAGTTCAACTCTATTATATGCAAGTAGGAACTCTGCTATATAATAAGTCTAAGTTATTCGTCATGTTTCAATCAGAAACATCGCCAACTTAGTTCAACTCTATTATGGCCCTGTTTGGTACAACTTATTTCAGTTTTCAGCTTAATTTAAGCTATTTTGATGTGTTTGGTTTAGCTTAACAATACAGCTTATAACTTTTTGTAAGTCAGAAATCAACTTATTCTTTGAGTGGGGCAAGAGAAGCTTAATTTATAAGTCAGAAATCAGCTTGTGTTCATAGTTATAAGCTATAAGCTATTAAGGTATAAGTTATAAGCACTTTCCCACAGCTCTACCAAACAGGGCCTATATGTAAGTAGGAACTCTACCATATAATAAGTCTAAGTTATTCGTCATGTTTCAATCGGAAACATCGCCAAGTGACCGGTCAATCCTTTTACACAAGTTTGAAATCAAAAATCGAGCTAAAATTTTATTAATTACTTCGGCTAATAACAAAAGATTTTAAAGAAAGAAAAAACTAATGAAATCTTAATGATAGAAGAACTTCAGGTTGCAAGTATTCCAAGGTCTTGGTAACTCTTTGCCTTCACTGTCTTCAAGCCGATATGCCCTATTGCCCAGGACCGAGGTGATTCTATAAGGTCCCTTCCAGTTTGGGCCAAGCTTTCTCTATCTGGGATCCTTCTTGTTGCCGACGACCTTTCTCAGGACGAGGTCTCCAACTTGAAACTCTCATGGGTTGACCTTTTTGTTGTAAGCCCTGGCAAGCTGCTGCTGGTATATCCCCAACTGAATTGCTGCCTTTTCCCTTCTTTCTTCCAACAAGTCCAGATCTCGGGCTAAGAATGCGTCATTGGTCCCATTCTCCACTCCCTGGGTTCTGATCCCTAGGATGTCGACCTCCAGTGGGATTACTGCCTCTGTGCCAAAAGTCATGGCAAATGGAGATTCTCCAGTTGATCTTCTCGGCGTGGTTCGATATGCCCAAAATACACTGGGCAACTCGTCCACCCATTTACACCTCTTCTTGATCCCATCCAATATAACTTTGTTGGATGCTTCTACTTGTCCATTACTTTGGGGAAAACTTGGAGTTGAATAGTAATTCTTGATCTTGTACTTTACACAGAAGCTCTTGATTAGCTTATTGTCAAACTGTGTGCCATTGTCTGCTACTATTGCCCTTGGGATCCCAAACCTGGTGATGATGTTCTTCCATATGAAGTTCTTTACATCAACATCTCGAATCTTTGCAAGGGGTTCAGCTTTAACCCATTTGGTGAAGTAATCTGTTGCCACCAGTAGGTACTTCCTTTGTCCGGTTGCTTGAGGCAGTTGTCCGACAAGATCCATGCCCCATTAGACAAATGGCCAAGGGCTGGACACTGGGTTCAAATTTACTGCTGGTTGGTGTATCAAAAGTGCAAACCTCTAACACTTCTCATACTTTCTGACATAGGCTTCAGCATCTTTCTACATATAAGGCCACCAGTACCCCTGGGTAATGACCCTATGAGCAAGTGACCTGCCCCTAGTATGGTTTCCACATACTCCTTCATGTATCTCATACAAGAAGTCTTCAACTTATGAAGGATGTACACACCTCAAAAGGGGACCAATAAAAGACCTCCCGTAGAGATGCCCCTCTACTGTTAGACTGAATCTTGCCGACCTCAGTCTAATCTTGTGTGCTTCTTTATGATCCTCTGGCAGTTTTCCCTCTTTAAGAAATGCTATTATTGCATCCATCCAGCTTGGTCTCATCTCCACACATATTGCTTCATGCTTTGTGTTCAGTGGTTCTACACTTGGACCTGGCATGTAGTCAACCATGATAGTCCCTGCCTCTCCTGGTTGCATTGCACTAGCCAGGTTGGCCAAGGCAGCAACATGGCTGTTGTTATCTCGGCTAACTTGCTATAGTCGGCAATTCTGGAACAGTGCCATCAGTCTGCCCACCTCCTTCACGTAGGCCGACATCCTTTTATCTCGGGCTGCGTATTCGCCCGTTGCTTGGTTGACTATAAGCTGGGAGTCACAAAAGACCATTATCTCGTCGGCTTCCATTGATGCCACCAACTTTAATCCTGCTATCAGCGCTTCATACTATGCTTTGTTGTTTGAGGCCTTAAACCCCAAGTGAATGAATTGTTCCAGCATCTGCCCATCTGGCGATACTAGCACTATTCCTGCCCCCGCTCCTTATCGGTTTGAACTCCCATCAACGAACAACCGGAAGGAGTCGCCGATGTAAATGCTGCAGGGTCTGAGTTTCTCTTCCTTCCTTTGCTTCGCTACCCCCAGCTGGGTTTCTCCTTGTTCACTTAGACATCGTATACCTCGGCTCAATGGAGCCCAATGTACGATGGCGCCTGGTGTGAACTCGGTCATGAAGTCGGCTAAGACTTGGCCTTTAATTGTTGTTCTGGGTCTGAATTCCAAGTCATATTGGCCTAACACCACTGCCCATCTGGCTATCCTGCCTGTCAGATCTCCTTGCTGCAACAGGGACTTCAAATGATGCTCAGTTAACACCACAATCTTGTGGGCTTGAAAATAATGTTTCAGCTTCTTAGAGGCCATTACTAAAGCTAGTGTTAACTTTTCCAAAAGTAGATATCTGGTCTCTGCATCTGCTAGAGTTTTACTTACGTAGTAGACTGCCCTTTGCTCTCCTTTTTCTTTCCTGATTATCACTGCACTTACTGTATGTTTTGAGACCACCAAGTACAAGAACAACTCTTCTCCAAGTACTGGATTTGAAAGAAATGGGGCTGTGGTCAAATACTTCTTCAAGTCGGCCAAGGCAACTTCGTATTCTTCTGTCCATAAGAAGTCTGTAGCTTTCTTCACTAAGCTGAAGAAAGGTTTACACTTGTCAGAGCTTCTGCTTATGAATCTATTCAGGGCTGCAGCCCTTCCAGTCAACATTTGCACTTGCTTTGCCGATGTTGGGCTCTTCAATTCTAAGATGGCCTTAATCTGATCCGGGCTGGCCTCAATGCCCCTTCTGGTAACCAAATCCCCTAAGAACTTACCAAACCCAACTCTAAATGCACACTTTGATGCATTGAGTCGGAGCCGATATGTTCTAAGGATGTCAAAAACTGCCTTTAAATCCTCCAGATGATCCTCAGGTTCTTTGGTCTTCACGACCATGTCATCAATGTAAACCTCCACTGTTTTGCCTATTAGATGTCTGAACATTTTTGTCACCAATCTCTAGTAAGTTACTCATGCATTTTTTAACCCAAAAGGCATCACTCTGTAGCAATACAGCCCTTTTGAGGTGATAAATGCAGTCTTTTCCTCATCTGGGGGGTACATGGCTATCTGATGGTACCCAATGTAAGCGTCTAGGAAGCTCATCCTTCCATGCCCTGAAGTGGCATCCACCAATTGGTCAATCTTATGTAGTGGGAAACTGTCTTTTGGACAAGCCTTATTCAGGCTGGTGAAGTCCACGCAGACCCTCTACTTCCCATTCTTTTTCTTCACAACCATTGTGTTTGATAGCCATGTTGGGTCAGTTACCTCTCGAATGGCTCTGGCTTCCAAAAGTTTATCTACTTCCTCTTATACTGCCTCAACATGCATTAATGTTGACCTTCTTGCTCGCTGGATGACAGGTTTGGCCGACCTGTCCACATTCAGTCTATAGCATGTGACATCGGGGTCAATGCCAGGCATCTCGTACAGCGTCCAGGCAAACACCTCAATGTTTGCTCTCAAGAATACCTCTAGCTCTTTTTCCTCTTCCTCGGCCAAGCTCGAGCTGAGAAGAAAGAAGCGTTCTTCATCCCCCTACTAGACAAGGATTTTCTTCAGGGCTTCCTCACTCTTCTCGGCTGGCTCTTTGCCGACATCCTCCAGGACTTCCATGTCCTCATCCTCAATCTCTGCTGTTTCTGCTTTTCGTACATTGCAAGTAGATTTCATTGCTGCCATGGAACAATTCTTTGCCTGCACTGATCTCCTCTGACCTTCTCAATTCCATGTTCTGTTGGGAATCGTAACAGCTGGTGTAATATTGAGGGAATAGCCCCCAATGCATGCAGCCATGGCCTTCCCAAGATGGCATTGTAAGGGGAGGGTGTGTCAATTATGGTGAACTCAGTTTTTAACTTCTTGGTGCCAGCCTGCACCTCCAAACTTACTGTTCCCAGAGGCTATGTCGGCGTTCCATTGAACCCAACCATTGGGCCATTGGATTGCTCCAGATCGTTTTGGTAAAGGCCGAGCTCCTTGTAACATCTAACATACATGATGTCACAAGAGCTGCCATGGTCAATTAAGATATGCTTCACTTGGCACTCTCCAACCTGGAAGGATACTACCAAGGCATCGTTGTGTGGATGCTGCACCATCTCTAGGTCGTCTTTAGCAAAGGACACCACCGGTCCCTGGCACTCGTTTGCCCTAGGTCTTTTCTGCCGAACCTGGTACACATGCTGCAAGTGCTTTACCTTCTGAGTTTCCCCACGTATTTCATTCTCTTTGACCTTCGAATGAATCACATTGATCACTCGAGGTCCGCCTGCCTGCGGTTGTGGTGCTGGGGGAGGTGGTGTTGCCGGTGCCTGGGGCAGTCTTGCTTGCTCTTCCCTTGTCCTGGCCTCGTCTACTAGGTCCCTTAAATGGCCTTATCTTACCAAGTCTTCCATATGTGCCTTCAGGGCTCTACACCCCTGAGTCAGATGTTCATCTTCATTGTGGTAAGCACAGTGCTTGTCAAGGCTTCTTCCCATAAATTCCCCAGGAGCCCTTTCTGGTGCTCTGTAGTACGGCTGGTTTTTGATCTTTTCCAGTACTTTATAGATCAGAATCCGGAATACGGTAGTGACTGCCTGTGCAACCCATAGTCCTGTCTTTTGCTTATTGTACCCACCGTCACCTCGGCCTCACTTCAGCGAGCCATTCTTCTCTTGTTTGGACACCTTTGTTCCCAGCGTATCCTCCTCAGCTCTTGCATACTTCTCTATCCTGGCAATTAGTTCCTCTATACTTTTTGGCAATGTTTTTGCTAGTGATTTTCAAAGTAGGCAATTATCTTTCAAGCCATTCTTAAAAGACATGACCGCTACCTCTTGGTTGCATCCTGGTATTCGGTTGAACACCTCATAATACCTTTTGGTATAGGCCCTAAGGCTCTCATCCTCTCCAATTCTCAGAGCCATCAGGGCATCCACCCTTAATGGCTGTAGTTTGTTTGTCACAAATCTAGCCACGAACATCTCGGCTAGACCTTTCCAGCTTTTCACAGTTCCTTTCGGCAACTTGTGAAACTAGTCTGATGCGATTTTCTCAAAGGATGAGGGGAACACTTTGCAGAGCAACGGCTCGTTCCCGGTGTATAGTGCCATCGAGTTCAAGTACAAGCCGACGTGAAAGTTGGGGTCGGACTTACCGTTATATATCTGCAATCTCGGTATGTGGAACCTCTTCGGGGCCTCAAATTTTTCCAATTCTACCGAAAACGGTGTTTTCGCCTTGACCGGAGATGTTACCTTGGCATCTTGTCACTTCCTCTGGAGGTAGTCCCTCAGATCTTCCTTGGTCCGTCTAGGAGCTCGACTATCAACGGATTTTAGCCTTTTCAGTGCGTTGCTCCCGGTATCATTATTAGTCCTTTTGGACCTCTCTCCCTTGGTTGTGTCGAAACAAAGCTCCTTCCCTTGAACATGCCGATGTTCTTTGGTATGGGCCTCTTTAGTACGATGTGTTTTTTGAGAGTCTCTCTTCATTGACTCTCCTCGTCCGTCCTCTCGCGAAAGCCTGTGAGAGTGTCCCTTAGTCCTGTCATGCTGAGGGACTGCAGGAACCATTCTCTGCCCTCCTTTCTGGGCATCTTTGGCCACTGGTATCGGTGTCTTGCAACGGGAATAGAGGCTGCACGACGTTGTTCTGCATCATGAAATTGACGACTGATTGCAGGTTCACCAATTTGTTTGCCATCTCCTTCATCTCGTCGTCCATCCGCAGGCATCTATCCTTCCATACCTGGAGGTCTTTTTCGTTGTAATATTCGCCTCGGTCTCCCTTCTTTGGAGTGTCTTTCTCTTGGCCGACTTCCTTTTCCAAGGATTATCACCCCGAGGTTCTTCGTTACTATTATCCTTCTCCATTTTAGGATCAAAGTGTTTACCGCTTCTAGTAGGGATATCGTCCCCAATCTTCTCTTTCTGTCCGTTGTTGGCCATCTATTCTCCTTTCTTTCCCACAGACAGCGCCAAATTGTGTGTACTATCTTATGACCACACTGCCAAACTAGTACTCAGTTAGAGAACACTGGCAGAATAGATTAGGTCCGAACAACCTATCACAAAAAGAAGATATTCCGGCGGTGGTTCGTCCACCCGGGGGCACTCCGACGATTAAGTCAGTTATCTCTCAAAGATAGCAAAAGTGCTTAACTCACTATTTAGAATACAAAAAGCGTATCTTAGACCCATGGGGGTGCCTCTTTTTATAGCCAACACCGACCTAATCCCAATAGAAGTCTAATTCCAATGGATTCTGGCTCAATGCTAATCCTGGACTCCCAGTTAGATTGGGATAAACTCTCTAAGAGTCTTATCTTTATCCAAACTGAAGTCCTCTCTCAATTTAGGACTCTTGTCCCTTATCCGCTTATCCCGAATTTCGGTATTTTCGTAGATAACCTCAGCCTAGCAGAGATTACCTCGGCATCATGACCAAAACACGTGACACCTCAGCTGACACTTCGGTGCAATCTCGGCCACGTGTTGTCATTCAAAAATTATGTCCCCACACATACGATACGTAATAAAAAAAATAAAAAAAAAAAATTAACTTAAATGGTAGACTTTGGGGGAAATTGATTTAGTAGCCTTTAGGAAGTCACTGCATGCAACATCATGGAAAGGGATTTCCAACTTCAGTTTTGGTGAAATTTCTTCTTTTAATCTCATTAAAAAATAAATAATAATAAGAGAGAGAGAGAGAGAGAGAGAGAGAGAGAGAGAGAGAGAAGTCTCGCCAGAACACCACTTTTTTGTCACTTTGCTTTGAGCAAGTCTTATTTAAAAGACTGCAAGCCATGCAAAATGGAATTGAGAATAATTTGTTAACCATAAAGATAAAAATGAGTGGTGGGGGAATTTGACTTCATCTAGTTAGTCCGGATACCTAATTATATATATATATATATATATATATATGAGCGTGCATTTTAGTGAAATCCAAAGCAAAATGAGTTATTAATCGTAACAACTTGAAGTAGTAAATTTTTTTGAATTAAGTGTAATTAAAATTGAACCGTATCTTTCGTGAAGTATGTGAAGTCCGTTTCACTCTAAGAGCCTCTCAAAGGGATTTTTTAAATAAGACTTGTTAGTTATTATAGCTAATATTATTATATTTTAGTTATTCTAATAGGTTAATAATAGCTATTTTAATAAAATTCTACAAGGTTAGCTGCATTCGAAGAGTCTTAACCGATTCTTTAAACAGTTTGTATCTATAAAGAGGTAAAATAAATAGTAGTGTTGAGGTACATACATAAAAAAGGAATTAGGCAAAATAAAGAATTATTTTTTTATATTTTAACCAGTAAAAAATAGAGAACATAATTGGAGTTACTCTAAATCAAAAATTTTAAAGTTGAATTTTATTTTAAAGGAGTCATTAATTTTGCAATATCAAATGCATTAAATAGGAAAAGCCTAATTGGTCATTCAGAAATCT
This sequence comes from Camellia japonica, assembly GCA_030407325.1. Taxonomy (NCBI): domain Eukaryota; kingdom Viridiplantae; phylum Streptophyta; class Magnoliopsida; order Ericales; family Theaceae; genus Camellia; species Camellia japonica. The sequence goes on from JAPPVO010000017.1 coordinate 117,868,575, forward strand.
AATACACAAGTCAGTAATGTTGCTCGAGCATCATGTTTGGTTTGATTTTTAAAAATTTGTTTTAGATTTTTTTTTAAATTAAAAAATAAATTTGGTGAAAAAAATCTAAAATACTTATCATTTTTATATTATTTTATTTTTTAAAAGGTCAGAAATAATTTTTAAAATTTTAAAAATATTTTTTTAATATTTTTTTTATCAAATTAGTTTCCATATTTTTTTTAAAAAAATTCTGAAATTTTTTTTCTCAAAAAGAGACCAAACAAGGCAATGTGAATGTATGGGTAGTGTAACTTTCTCAATTATTGTAGTCCTTTATAGGGATTTGGTGCAATTTGTCTTGGCATCGTGATTCGTGATCCAGTTATGCCATCTTTGAGTTGTCTATTTATATGTTATTTTTGACTTGTCTATTTATGGCCGATTGAGAAGATTCTGAGCGCGATTTAACGAAGAGCACTGCTTCATACACCCAGTGGGGGTGGCGCCCCAGTGACGTGGTGCGCCCCACTGGTTGAAAATCAAAAAAAAAAAAAAATTTATTTTTTCCGGACCAATCCCCAACTGACTGGGTGTCACCCCCGCTGGGAGTAGAATGCATTTCTCACAAATGTGAAGTTATTCTTCATTTTCTACACTTCTAATTAACTTTTTTATTAGGAGGAATTTCAATTCAGCATAATGTTTTAAAATATATATATAAATAAATGGTAAATATTATACAAATTAATAATTAAAAACATAAAATTTTCATAATTTTGTAGTAATTTTCTGATAAGCCCATTGACAAGTGATTTTCCATTTTTATTATAAACACTAAGCACCTTTTAAACTAAGAGTTGACCTTAACTTCTCTCAAGTTGATTTTTTTTTAATTTATTTTTTATTTTTCAATTTATTTAATTATTGGATAAGAGAGTAATTATAAATTTGAAAAATATTTACATCATCAAACATATTACTGCCTCACAATAGTTAGAAAGTCAATGAAGCCTAACAACCAAAATCAATAAAGCTTAACAACCAATAAACCAACTAACCCAAGCCTAACACAACCACCACAAATTACATATAATCCCCATAATGGGAGAAAAATAAACCACCACAGAGGATATTAAACATCTCTTTATAGGAGTTGAACTCGAGATCTCACATTACAAAGAATGTTACACAACTATTAGGCCAAATGCCTTTGTTCAAATTGATTGTCTTCTCAAGTTGATTTAAATTGAATTTATTGGTTTGGTAATATCAATCACTAATAATTTTTCAATCTTTAAACATTTATCTATCACTAATAATTTTTCAATCTTTTAACATTTAAGAGGGTTATCAACAAATTCATAATTCAACTCTCCATCCCCCAATACTTCCTTGTAAATTGTTTTGATTTACGATTTATCCTCTTTTTATAATGGATAAATTACAAATACATCCTCTGAGGTTTGCTTAAAATACGAATTATCTCCTGTAGTTTGGAAAATTACAAATACCTCTCTGTCAGAATTTTTTATTTAACAAAATTAATTGAAAAAGTGAAATTTCTAATTGTTCACCTATACAGTAATAAAATTATCTGAATTATTAATTGAAATAAAATTTTAACATTATTAAAAGTTGTTAGTTAACTTGATAATTTATTAATAAAATGACCTATTTGTTATGAAATTAAAAACCTTAGGGGGCATAATATAATTTCTAAAACCACATGAGTTAATTTATAATTTATGTAAATATCAGGAGGTGTGTTTGTAATTTACCTTTTATAATTGTTTGGCAAAAATAGTGATAATGACTATATTTTTGTTAATTATTTTGTCACTGTTTTTGTCTCTATGTATTTGAACTTATAGTCTAAAATTTCAGATAAAGAGTTCTATTTTATTTTTTTAAGAATAGAATATAGGTCACTCGGGTCAAAATTTTAATTTTGAAATTTTTAAGGAATAGTTTCAAATTCTGTTCTTTTGGGCCATAAGAACAAAAATAATTTGAAAGATGATATCATCATTATCTATCTATGTACGCATCACTTATCTGTCTACCTATTCGTTCACCTCTAGCAACTTTTCTAAGAATCGTGCTACGTCGCTCGAAACCTCTTTCCCCCGAATCCCCCTAATTCGTGCTACGACGCCGTTTTTGTTCTTGTTTTTTTTTTTTTTTTTTTTTTTTGCAGAAGAAGGAAGATCAGAAAAGAAAGAGAAGAAGAAGAAGGGAGGAAGGAGGAGGAGGAGGAGGAGGAGGAGGAGGAGGAAGAAGGGACTGGAGGGGGCTAATAAATCGGGCTGGAGGCGGAGGCGGGGGCGGGGGCGAAGCCGGAGGCGACGGCGGTGGGAGGCGGGGCTGCGACGAGTGGAGCTGCTCTACGACGATCGGAGCTGCTCGACGATCGGCCAGTCAGCGGCGGCAAGGAGGGGCCTCTCCATTCCCTCTTCTCTCTCTCTTTCTCTTTCTCTCCTCTCGTTCCTCTGCTGGAGACGCGAAAATGGAAGGGAAAAAAAAAAAGCTAATGCCCAAAACGACGTCGTTTTGGGCATTAGGGGGATTCGAGGAACACAGTTTCGAGCTCTCAAACATTATTCCTTTTCTAAAAGCGATGGTTGAAAGATCATATCATCATTTATTTATTTATTTATTATTTTTTTTTTTGGTTGTTTTTTTGTTTTTTGGTTTTCTCTCTGTGTTGGATTCTCTCCAACTGGAGCTCCGAGCTTAATGTAGCTCCGAACTCCTCTTTATTGATGTTTCTTTTTATTTGATTCCATCAATAAAGATTCTTTTTACTGATCAAAAAAAAAAAAAAAGAAGTGATATTTGAGAATAAAAAGAGAAATGAGTAAAATTGTCACAAAAATTTTATCCTTAATACTTAACGTGCTCCCTCTTTGAATTTATCCTAGTTTTTCTTAGAATATAGAGCTTTTCATTTTATTTTAATTTGAAGGGTAGAAGCCGACAGGATAGGCAAACAAAATGATCCATCACGGCCATCCTACATCCTTCTACTGCTTGGTTCTCTGTCATATATTAAAATACATGTTGCTCCCTAATCTAGTACATTTTATTCCCTTGATTCTAGATAAGTTTTGAAAAATAAAATATTATAAATATGGTAATAATAATAAATAGTAAATACTTTCCCAAGACTTCCATGTTGCTATAGAACAAAGTGATACTTGCTATTACATACTAGAGTCCAAGATCTCATCCACATTTGATGAGAGAACCATGTCATATGAAAGCCTCACTACAACACTACATATATTTTTTAACGAGCAAAAACCAAGAAGATAGGTGGACTTCATGGAAGTTGAGAAGTGCAAGGGAGGGTAGAAAGTGGGTCCATTGAATTTTCAAAGACCCTCTTAAAGTGAAGATGTGGACATGCTAACTGGAAGTGGCGGATCAGATAACTGTTATGTTAAGATCATAGTGTCACATGGGCATCCATGGGTGACATTTCTTGGTTTGTACTGTTCATTTGACTCCATGTGTTTCGTAGTTTATCTTACTGGCTGTTATGTAATGGGTAGATTATATGATTGGATTGACGTAGTACACCTTTTCATTAGTTTTGGATTTTTTCTTTCTTTTTTTATTAGTGAAAGTCAGTAGTTAATTGTTATATTAGCACTTTAAAGAGTTAAAACTTAAGGATACTTACGTGTGGGTCCTAATAAATGGATTTATTATCTAATAGGTCCTATAAAAAAAATTTGTCATAAAAAAAAGTCACTAATTATAACTTTTAACGATAATTTATAAAAATCATAATAAAAAAAGTCACTAATTATAAATTTTTAGCGACATAAAAAATTGTCACAAAAAAATTATTTTTAGCCATAATTTTACTAAAATTTATTTTCAATAAAACTTAATGTTAAAATCTATTAAAAATTTATCCTAAAACTTATAACTATGCACATTATAAGAAATTCTTTGATTCCCATTCCACTGCCAGAAGTGGAATCCATGACTTTCCATTAGGAAAGGCTTGGTGGACAAAATGATAGCATGTCTCTGTTTTTAAAAATAGTTAATTAGCTCTCATGTGATTTTAGTCATTTTACGATTCACTTTTCTGCCGTTAATAATTCTAGTCTCATAGACAAAATGTGCGATACACGTTCCAAAAATTAGAATTGATATGAAAGAAATTCTATTCCAAAATCAAAATGAAATTAAAAAAAGAAAAGAAAAATACAAATACATTTACCTTAAATGTCATTTTATTTTTGAAAACCTAATCCCAGTTAGAGTTGCAAATGAACCGAACCAAGCCGAGCCAAGCTTTGCTAAGCTCGAGCTCGAGTCGTTTACTTATCAAGCTCGAGCTCGACTCAATAAGGAACTGGACTCGAGTTCGGCTCGACTCGGCTCAATAAATTTTTTTAATATTATTTATATTATTTAAATATAAATATTTAAATAAAAAATATTATTTATATTATTTAATATATAAAAAAATGTATTTATATTATTATTTATATATATTTATATATTATTTAATTACTAATTTAAATAAAGATAAACAAGTCGAGCTTAACGAGCCAAGTTTATGCGAGTTCGAACTCAGCTTGTTTACTAAACGAGCATAATATTCGAACTCGAGGTCGAGCTCGGCTCGTTTAGTAAACGAGCCGAGCCAAGCCGAGCTCTTAACGAATCGAGCCAAGCTTGTTTATGAATAGCTCAGTTCATTTGCAGCTCTAATCCCAATTATCTTCTTCTTCAAAACTTAACCCTGGCCCTAATCCTAAAAGGGCCAATCACCCCCTCCTAACTCCCTGCTACTAGCGGCCTTTCCCGCTGACACCCCTCTGTAAGCGTCATGACTTGAAAAATCTTATTAGGATAAATTATATAAATAGTCCTTATAGTTTACACAATATGTCAATTTGGTCCCTATAGTTTCAATTTGCTCGATTTTGTCCCTTAATTTAACAGATTGTGTCATTTTAGTCCAATAAATAACAGTTGCCAAGTTAATTTAACGGAAGGTCAAACAATGTATCAATTTGATCCATGTACTTTACATGATATGTCAATTTGGTCCCTGTAGTTTTATTCTCAATTTTGACAGGGACTAAATTAACACATTGTAGAAAATACAAGGACCAAATTGACACATTGTTTGACTTTCTATTAAATTAACTTAACAACCGTTATTTATTGGACTAAAATGACACAATCCGTTAAATTAAGGGGCAAAATTGAGCAAATTAAAACTATAAAGACCAAATTGACACATCGTGTAAACTATAAAGACTATTTACATAATTTTCCCATCTTATTATTACCCACGTACCGAGAAAGGATCAAACCAACAAATGATAGTCACGTAGCCAAATTTCAAAGGCCACAAAATTGATTACCATGGGATAAATGACTACTAATCAAAAGCTAAAAAATAGCTACCATTTGATTTTAAGGTCCAAGAACCATAATCACTACAAAAAAAAAACACTTTTGGCGACTAAATTTTTAGTCTCCAAAAGTCCTGTTTTAGTCGCCAAAGGTCGAATTTCCACTTTCCCCGACAAAAACTTTTAGTCGCCGGTGTTGTCGCCAATAAATGGTCGCGGATACCTTTGGCGACTAAAAACCTGTTAGTCGGCAATATTGAATGTCTTCAGCGACGAAATAATTAGTCGCCAAATGCAATTCCATTTTTGGAAATTACACATTTCGCGACTAAACGTTTAGTCGCCAATACTATTTTTTTTTTATTATTTAATCATTTGCCGACTAAACTTGTTGTCGCCAAAACCTATACCTTTCGGCGACTAAACTCTTTAGTCGCCAAAAGTAGTTCCAAAAAAAAAAAAAAAATTCCCTTTCCACCTGAGGACCCCTCCCATGTTTCGAACCTAAGACGTCCATGTTCCAAACCTTCCCCGCACAGTGCCCTCCACTATGCCACTGAACCATCACGTGAAAATAGTTGCAACTTATATTATTTATATATTACTTTGACCGGTATTAATGTACAATTATATATATAAATATAATTATATATATTCAATATAATTTATGTAAAAAATAAATTATTTCCTAAAAAAAATTTTAGCTCACTTTTGGCGACTAAATAATAGATTTAGTCGCCAATTCTACGATTTTGGGCTACTAAAAAATTTTCAGTCGCTAAAAACATATGTTCCGCATAAAGACCTCACCTTTTGGTGACTAAACCTTTTTTTAGTCGCCAAAAACGTCCCCTTTTGGCTACTAAAGTGAAATTTAGTCGCCAATTGACCGTTTTAAGCTACTAATTTTTTTTAGTAGCGAAAAATGCTTGACCTTCAGCGACCAAAGTGCTTTTTAGTCGCCAAAATAGGTACAATCAGCGACCAAAGTGGTTTTTAGTCGCCTAAACCTTAACGTTTGGCTACTAAAGGGTTTTAGTTGCCAAAAACCATAACCTTTGGCTACAAAAAATTTTTTTGTCGCCAAAACCCCTATATTTGGCGACTAAACTGCCTTTTAGTCGCTAAAACCATTGCATTCGGCGACCAAAATTATTTAGTCGGCAAAAGTGACCATTTTTGGCGACTAAATCCATTTTAGTCGCCAAATGTACTACTTTCAGCGACGAAAATTACTATTTTAGTCGCCAATAGTGTTTTTTGTTGTAGTGAATACACATTTAGAGCCCCTAAAATACAATTATTAGTTATTGTTACTTAACTGTTATAATGAGTTTGTATATGTGTAGGTCACTTAGACTTGTGACATGAAATTGACCTTAAGTTGAAGTATTTGAAACTTGAGAAACAAGGTCTAACCCAATTTTAAAGGCACGAAATATGTAAATAATTGAATCAAGCAATAAAAACCCAACCCATGAACTTTGAAGAAAGAAAAGTTAGGATTGTTGCAATCCCACTATAGGAGTCACTCTGCACAACCTTCAATATATTGAAGGTATCTGTCTCGTCCAATATTGAATTGAGGTGCTTCAAGAGGAATTAGAAAACAAACTTAAGAGGGCTATAATTTTGTGTGAAATAAGAATTTTTCAATTTGAATTTTACTAGGTCAAAGCATGCCCACAAACTGAGCCTAAAATGCTAGAAATAATTCTATCTGAATTTTTCTTTTATTTTGGGGAATCCTACCTCTTGGGTATTACTTAGAAGGCTCTTATGTCTGTAAATACATAACCCTATTCATGATTAGGGCGGTTCATGATTTTAGAGAGAAAAGGCGGAGGCTACGAAAACATGTGCGACTAAGGAACTCCCCTCTTAGAGTTTGGATGAAACTTTAATTAAGTAACAATGTTTGGTATTTAGCTTAGGGTTTTTATTATCGATTCAATAGTTGTATAAGGTTAAGGCTTTTTTATTTTATTATTTATTTTGAATCTTCCTACCCGACATATGTTCTTAGTTTATGTGATTCTAATTGCATGCTTGTACAACGGTTTTCCTTGATTTGTTTTTGCTTGGTTAATATAGCCTATGCTAGGAGAGATGAGTCGTGTCATGATTAGTATTGGATAGTCTAAGCTAATCGATAAACTGCAAATAACCCCATTCTTGGTGCTGTTTGTGGCTACCTTGGGTGTTAATTACTTAGTGTTGCTAGGAGTTTGCTGGTGTATTGGTTATTAGTTGCTGGAGGGGTTTGTTGGGGGAGGAGTTGGCAGATTTGGAAGGTTTCCCTTGCTGTTGGGTTGGGTGGTCTTTATTTTTGTTTTTCGTTTTGTTTCTCTGTTTTGCATTGGTATCTCGCGAATCTGTGGGTTTAGTGCTAACTGTTGATTGTGCTTCCTCCTTGATACCAACCTAGTTGGGATTGTGGAGTGTCAGTTATGATGCTTTTTGCACTACCCTCATTTATTGATGTATATTGATGCTTGTGTTTGCTCATCTCATCAATAAAGTTTCCTTTCTCTTTGCTGATAAAAAAAAAAAAAAAAAAAACTGCAAATAACCCCTAGATGATACTATTGAAATTTTCAGTCACTAACGGATCATAGTTGAATTGAATAATAAATTAGACTGATACAACTCATTGATTACAAGGTTAGGGTGGATTCAAAACCATAGGTCTCTTCTATTTGATTCATACCACTTAAATTGTTTTTTATTTGTTAATTTAATTAAACTCATAAAATATTCTCATTTTTAACTTTTACAGATCGATACTTGAACTTGCTATTATTCTACAGAATTGAGGTCTAGTTTAGTTCTTTATTTTGCTGGGCAAAATGACCTATCATGCTCCATACACCTACAAGGAAAAACACCCTACAAGTTAAAAGGCCTCAACTCAAATCAATCACTTTTGTGGAGCAAACAAACAAAGGAATATTTGTACCAAAAAAAGAAATTGCAAAATGAGAATAAGGGAATATAACATAAGTTTTAGATCAAAACGAGAATGACCTAATCGGCACTTTATTAAATAAATACAAAATGCAAATTTGAGTCATGTAAAAGTAATCATTCTCTTTTAATATAATTTCAGTCGTTCCTTTACAAATCATTCCATAAATGAAATGACAAGTGAGTGAATGACATCAAAACATTAAGTCTGATGCCATCCCTACACAACCATTGGCATGGCATTCAGATTTTCAAATCTATTTTCAATTCTAGAACCAAAGGTTGATTCACACACTACCAAGAAAGCATTTAGTTTTATAAATAAAGGAAATGATGAACATGCAATGGTGTCATCAAGTGATACTAGTTTTGCACAACACCACCAAAGCAATGATGCATAGAAGATATAAGACATTTCCTTATAGTGTTTGCGTTATTTAGCTTATATTTGACATAAATCTTTTGCCTTATATGTAATGTAAAGCTTATTTGATTTACTTATGGATTTTATTCCATTTGATTTACTTGTGGGTTTTATGACAAAGGGATTTTTGGCAGTGGGGTTTTAAGGGAGTTTGCATACAGAGAAAAAGGGGAAAAGATGATTTTGTAGACATGGTGGTGTGAGGGGAAGAGGGGGAAGAGGAGAAGAGTTTCATACATGAGTGTGGGCTCGCCTTTTTCTCACGTCCCCGTCTTTCGGAAAGGGTTTGAAAAGAAGGCCTCATAGTTCGGACTCTACCTGTGGTTCTGAATCTAGTCTCACAAGTGCAATGTGAAACTGATAAACACCAAAGAGTCCAATCCGGAAAATCATTTTAGAAAATTGATTTTAGATCAAATAATGCCAAAACTTGACTGCTTTGCCAGATTACAGAGTCGCCACTTAAATATTTTATTTTTTGAAAAAAATTTAGGAAATCCTGACTCGTGCCAAAGGCCACGTGTCCATCACCACCAAAGTTGTCTCGGCTCGGGAACTTAGGTACAAAGGGGCAAGGTCATGAAATGAGCATCCCCACTCCCCCGATCAAAGATCGGCATCTACTAATCATGATATGTCATTTTATAAACATTATGTGTTTCTTATTCCGATTATTAACGTAACTTTACTATGTGACGCATACAAAGCAAGTATAGACTAAAATTGCAATAATTAGAACAAATCAAGTCATGTTTGTTTTCAAAAATGGTTTGAAGTTGCCACCCTCAAGTGGGCTTAAAAACGCGGATTTGCCACCTCAAGTGGGCTTAAAACATGATTTTGCCACTTCGCAAAGTGGGCTTAAAACTCACACTCGTTGAATTGTTCAAATTCAAGCAACAAAGCCTTCATCCACAAGCATTCATGCAGTTTAACAAGTAAGCACATTGCCTTATGGGAAGCATGCGAAACATGGCAGCACTCACACTCATATAAGTATGCTAAAGCGTAAAACTTATCGAGTACTCCAAGCCAAAACAAAAACTAATTAGAAATATGCATGATCCTAACTATACAAAATGCCTAATGCAACACATACAATAATGCAATTAATAGGCTCAGCTACCTAATCATGGTATTTGCAACACTTTGATAGCATGCTTTGAAACACGTATTCAAAGAAGTATTGAATTGACAATACAGTTTGAATGATGCGCCGAGCCTAGGTGCATGCAAGACAAATGAATGATGCAAACATGCGAGCATAAGGTATGCTAATCAAAACATGTCCCTAATCTAACCATCGAAAGCGATTAAATAAAAGGGAGAAAGACGTGGGGTTAGAAAACATATACACACACATGCACGCTTATTACAACATTATGCCCTCGCGAAAGAGGGTCTGAATGAATAAGCTAAATTTTTGCTGGAGGGCCCGGTCTGTCGGGCTTGGTACCTGGGGAGCGTTTTCTGCGCCAGACTCTCGGGTTGCCAGAGCAGATAGTCCCGGTTCACCCTCCCGAGCACATGAGGGATACCGAGAGGTTTTCTGTGCAGCAGATGGAGGACTACACCCTCGGCTGGGACGAGGACGGCTATAGGGGCGAGGGCGACTACTCAGAGTACGTCCGGACCTTCTTGATGCGGCTTTGAGCGGGGGCTCCCGAGCTGATCCAGCGAGACCTGCGGCGCCAGCGGCCGGGCAGAGGCAGGAGCAGGAGTGGGTCGTCACAGAGGGCCCGAGCTCGCGGCAGGAGGGGAGTGCAGAGGGGACGAGGGACGGCTGGCCCGCTCTTCCTACCATGGTGACTTATAGGGGCAGAGTGGGGAGACCTACCAGATCCCTTTTGCTCCTCTCCCGGCTGGCCATGAGTTAGCCGGTATCCCCGACTTACCTCCGGTATGTGCTACTTTATTTCTGCATCTTGCATTGTTATTTCATTTCAGTTCATTCAAATATCCCACAGAATACTGATGTATTAATATTTTTGCAGGCTTCCTCCGAGTATACCCGTCAGTCAGTGGAGCTAAATGCCTCCCTGATGGGGATGCTACAGCGGACTCTCGACGCCTTGGCCGTCTACGGCCTACCGGTATGTTCTTCTGACCACAGTCTCGAATCACACTCTGTTTCGCACAATCTGCTATACTGCACAAAAATCTGATAAACTGCTCACGGCATTCATACACTGCATTCTGTACTGATAAACTGCTCACGGCATTCACACACTGTACTCATACACTGCATTCTGTACTGATAAACTGCTCACGGCATTCACACACTGTACTCATACACTGCATTCTGTACTGATAAACTGCTCACGGCATTCACACACTGTACTCATACACTGCATTCTGTACTGATAAACTGCTCACGGCATTCTGATGTGTTTGTTCTTTGTATTTTCAGCCTCCTTTCCCGATCCCTCCAGTGGGTGGCGCTGCTCCAGCTGGGCCTCCCCTCTCTACTCGGGATGGCAGGATATTCCCTCGCACTAGAGGGGGACGTGGCCACGTGGGGAGCAGCTCACGAGCTCCAGTTCCAGGAGATGGTGAGTCGGAGGCGGGGACGGAGTCATTTGCGGAGGAGGCCGGGGACAGCTCGGGCTCGGGCTCCGACAGTGACAGCTCCGACGGTGCTTATGTGCTTTTGCCCAGGAAGAGGGCGAGGACTGATCCTTAGGCATGAGGCCTACTGCTGATGATGATGATTTTGCTGCTTCTTTTCTTTATTTCTTTTCTTGTACTTTTCTCTTTTTGGTAGATAGAGTACTATGTACTGCCGCAGGCAGATTTTTTGCTTTCTTCAAAAGTTGTACTTTGAAAGAGATTATATAAAACAAACTTTTGTCTGAAAAGTGTTTTATCTGTACATCTCTGCGCATTTCATACTGCATTGCATTGCATCATTTTACACCTCAAATGTAAATGGTTATTGATCCATTGTCTGAAATCTGAGCATTTGCATGGTACTGATCAGATAACCGACCAACTAACAGCGAACAACCCATACAAACCACTGCTCAACCCGAACACACAGTTCGTAATCTGCTGGGGATTGACCTGCTGGGGATTGATTTGCATATAGCCCATAACACAGTATTTTGGTTTATTCCGCACACGGCAAACTTTGAACAAGTAACCCGATCTAACAAGACGGATCTCAAAACTGAAGTGGTTAAGGTTGAAACACACTCGGATGTCCCAAATTTTCCCTTCTTCTCTTGCTTTGCACGAATGTAGAAAATGGCACAACATTTAGAGCACAAACGATTAATCTTTGGAAAAGGGGTTTCACAACCGGGGTATCGAGCCTACAACTGAACACAGTAGAAAGGACTCAAGTGAAGAAAATAAAAGGCACACGACCTAGACACAACGAGATACACTCGGAAAAGACTCAAAACTAAATTGAGACCGACAAATCAAAGACACGACACACAGACATGTTTACAAGGGGGTCCTCGAATTTCGAGGAGCCAGTTCCTCCGGGTATTATCCCCACCCTTTCTGATTTGTGTGATTCTCACGCCGCTCGGCCCTCAAGCTCGGTTTTTCTCTCAAAACCCTCTTGTTCACTTTTCTCTCGGCTTACACCTCTCTATTCTTTACTCTCTCATTTTTCAATCCCTCCCCAGGGTGGTTGATGGACGAATAGAAAGTCACAAGTTCACGCCCAATATTGTTAGCTCACGGCTATTTCTTCTGACGATATGAAGCGCCTTACCGGCGAGAGCGGTTGATGATAAGGGGGGGAGACAGAACACCTGGCTCAACTGTGCCCCTAGTTCGCTACTTTGACCATTTTTTTCGTTTTCTTTCTAAAACAGTTTTGATCAAAATGAGCGTCAGATTAACATGCCTGTTCAATTTTTGATTTGAAAACCATGCGAATCAGGTTGTGCGCACTGAAAATTCCCCTTTTGGGTCCAAACATGGTCCGATTTTGAAAAATGAAATAGTTTTCGAGAAAATAAGTCAACTTCAGTGAAAATTTTCAAAAACTATTTTTGCAAACAGTGAACGCTCAACGAGCGCAGAACTTACCCTTGAGATACGCAACCTCGGATCGGAGGCAATGGGAAATTGCCCCTGGCTTAAAGGGGGATAAGGCAACGGAAAGTTGCCCCTAGTTTGGACGACGACTGAGGGCAACTTATGGCAATGCATGGCAACGGAAAGTTGCCCCTTGTTTGGATGATGCCGCGGCACATTGTAAACCAGTCCTGTTGACGACGATCGGACCTCGGACGCGGAGGAGACGGAGACGGTTTGAATCAATATATGGACACAGTCACCTGGAAGGTGTTGGTGGACTTCAAGAAGAAGTTAATCACGTAATTCCAGGTTGCTGTAATTGAGACGTTGGATTCGGATTTCAGAGGATGCAAAAGTGATCAAAACCATGACATGGACTGAGACGCTATGAGAGCGTTGGGGGCTGGACTTCAGGATGAAGTTGCCTACGTATCCCAAACATGGGAATCAAGCCTTACGTAGTTCCGGGTTAAGGTACACTCGGGTATTTTAACCTTCACTGTTTAGGCTCTAACTTTTGCCAAGGCGCCCAATGCGGGTTTTCGACCTTGCGAGCTATGTTTTTCTTCTTTTCATTTCTTTTTCTTTTCCTTTCTTTGCTATTTTTGTTCTTTTTTCTTTTCTTTCTTTTGGTTTCTTTTTGTATTTTTTTTGCTTTTTTTGTCTTTTCTTTTCTATTTCTTTTTCTTGCTCTAACTTTTGCCTGGGTCGCCCTCCGGGTTTTCGGCCCAGCGAGCCTCTCAAAGGGTAAAAGTGTAGCAAGCCCATGCCCAATGGTTTGAGATTGAAGCCCTCTGTATCCAGGAGAGTGACTGTTGGGTTGATTTGCAGGACAATCCATCACGGTTGCTTCACGAGCTTGCCGGGCGGGATCTGATCTCCTTGATCTGACTTTGATGCCTCTTGCTCGAGGGCTGCTTCAAAATGGGCCACACAGGCGTTTCATGGCACAGCTGAATGTTCTGAATGGAAACCGGTTTACAACAGATAAATCGAATCTTGAGGCCGAGAGCGATCCTAGGCTACACCATCTCAAGAGCGATTCCACACAGATCTTCGCGAGACTGCACAAAACATTTTGTTTTTGAAAGTTTTCAAGAAAGCGACAAATCGCTCGTGCTGAAGATAATGTGGAACCAGTCTGGGTCAGGCCAGGGTCCTTCTCAGTACTCACGCCGACAAGCATGATTTTATTCATACAAAGCTTAGCATGCGCTCTTTTCTCAAAATGATCAAAATTTTACAAAGCCCGAGGAATTACTTCCTCTTTGTTTTCATCACCGCAGTGTTTGAAAAGGGTTTTATGAAAAGCTTAGGTCATTAAACAATGTTCAAGGCACAAGAGAGCAGGCGGTATATGCTGTCGTTCCATTCACACCCTTGTACGGAATTCAAATAGCAACAAGTACGGAACGCGATAGCCACGGCTGTTTCATTCAGATTTGTTGGCATAACTGGCTCCCTGACAGAAACAGACTCAAAAAGCAAAAACAACTGTTTATAAAACAAAACGGTGTTTGAGGCAACAACCCCGAAATCACCTGGTACTCTATACAAGAGGGACTGACTCATTACAATTAGACAGACCCTTAAGCAAAAGGAATGTCTCAAAACAATGAGACAGGTTCAAGACAAAACAAAAGACTGACTCGACACCCAAGTCAGAATTTACAAGGTTAGCGTTGGCAGATGCTCAAAAAATGCGTGCCAAACGCCACATCCAAAAATGTACCAGACACTGCCCACAGGCAATTCATCTGCTGATTATATACTCACGGTATCTGTGTCTTCCGTATCTGTGTCCTCGTACTCCAAGAACTCTGTAGTGATGGATTTGGCCGAGGTGGGCGGGAGGATAACCTTGTTATCAATCAAATCTTGTACCTCGTGACGGAGGCGGAAGCAGTTATCAGTAGCATGGCCTGACTGCTGGTGGTACGCACAGTACTGAGTGGCATCATGGCCTGCTGGAAGGGGTTTGGGGAGTGGCCTAGGATCGAGGGGTGTAAGATGCCCCTTTTTGGCCAAGATCAGAAGTGCCCTAGACAAAGGCATGTGGAGAGGATGGAAGGCCCTGCGCCCTCGGGGCAGGTACTTTGGAGCCTGAACACTCTTGCTAGATGCGCTAGCGAACGGGATCAGCGGGTGCGGCTTTGGATTTCTGATTCTTTCCGGATGCAGGGCTGGAAGCGGGAAGAACTGTCTTGGCATGACGGGGCCTATCCCGATTCTCTGATTGACTGGAACTGCCCTCAGGCGGAGTGGGGAAAGCACCCTCCACAGCTTTTGTCATAACTGCAGATACCTGTTGCTTGTTCATCCCCCTGGCTTTCAAAGCCTCTACTGCCCACAGCAGTTGTTCGATAGGGTCGGCATCTGCCTCCATCTTGCCTTTATCTCTGGCCTCGGCCTGATTCAGAACTTGGTTTGATGCGTCGTTACCATAACTGGAGGTCATCTCCGGTTGGTTGAGTTCAATCACAATTCGTCCCAGTAGCGGGGCCTCCTGGGGTACAAAGCCTCCGACGTATGGTGCGGCTGGCGGCGGAACTGACATTCCATAGGCGAGATCCGTCACGGACCTTTGAAGATCACCTATCATCCCCATTAGTTCAAATGTAGTGGGCTCGCGAGCCTGATACAGCTGAGGGGCCCAAACCGGGTGCGCAGCCGGCGATCTGGGCGGATGCGGCATGTCAACGGTAGTCTCATCTTGTAGGATGATCCCCTGATTCAATGCGGCCGTCATGACCACAAGCTCTTCTGGATTCTGCATCATGCTAAATTCTGCCTCAGCAGGAAACACTAGCTATCCTAGCCCAACTCTCTGAATCTCTGAACTGAAACAGAAGACAAACGGTACTTCAGCCCCAGACAGATCAAACACGGGTGTAGCCAAACAACGGTACTATACTGCTGATCACTGTTCCCCAGATTCACTGTTCAAAACTGAACTGATACCCGCGGATATAACTGATTCCTCAAAACTGATACTGGTGCCCTCGGGCCAAATATCAGTATAAAAGTTTGCAAACTGATATGTGCGTTCTCCCTGCAGAGATGCATTCTAAAAGCACATAGCAGATAAAAGAGATCCAATACACCCCTATATTGTGGTAGGGTTTCCCTGTCCTATTTTGTCAGGAGCTAGGGTTTCACTACGCACACAGCGGTTTCAAACAACCTATATCGGGTAAAGCAACCTGTCCTAGTTTGGAATGGTCACTATGGATTTCGATATGCACTAGGTCGAATGGTCGAAAAGGGTGCCCCGGTAAAACCGGGGTTTGTGTTCCCATACTGGCAGAGCCCGCAACCGGTCAGCCTTATGGTCATGCCTTGACAAGACAAGCCTCCGGCAAACCGCTCAGGAATAGCAGATGGCCAACACGGTGTTCCTAGGCGCACCAATGCAAATGCAATGCAAAGAGACACATAAGTGTAATCAAAACAGGATATCACGAGTTCGAGTCAAGCTCTCTAAACTCCCCAGCAGAGTCGCCAGAAACTGTAGACGCGCCCGTGGGCTTCGCTCTACAGTTCGGACTCGATTTTGTGTTGCGGTTCTAAATCTGAACCAAAGAGTCCAACTCTGGCAAATCGTTTTGAGAAAAAAACAGATTTTTGAAAAAGTAGTGCCAAACATGGACTGCTTTGCCAGATTACAGAGTCGCCACCTAAATATTTTTTAATGGGGGAATTTAGGAAACCCTGACTCGGTGCCGAAGGCCACGTGTCCGTCATCACCAAAGTGACTTGGCTCGGGA
The DNA here is from genome assembly GCA_030407325.1 of Camellia japonica. Classification (NCBI taxonomy): domain Eukaryota; kingdom Viridiplantae; phylum Streptophyta; class Magnoliopsida; order Ericales; family Theaceae; genus Camellia; species Camellia japonica. Next base: position 117,885,140 of record JAPPVO010000017.1, read on the forward strand.
GCTTGGGTACGATCGGGGAAGGTCAGCTATGAGCACCCCCTTTCGCCCGGTCCGAAGACCGGCCTCTACTAACCGTGATATCCGATTTTGAAAACATTATGCGTTCTTATTCCAATTATTAGCCTAGAATTACTATGTGATGCGCACAACACAAAGTATAGACTAGATTGCCTAACTTGGAAATAAACATTGCATATCCGTTTTGTCTCGAAAAACGTGTCAGATTTTGCTACTCGCAAGTAGGCTAAAATACGGATTTCAATGAGTTGTTCCAACTCACGCAATCCAACCTCCACCCACAGGCATTCAAACAGTTTTATCTCATGTAAGCATTTAGCCGCATGGCAATCCTATTGTCATGGCAAACATTCACACGCATGTGATTATGCTAAAGCAAAAACACTTACATCGTACTCCGTGCCAAAACAAGAAACCGGGTTAGCAAACATGCATGACCTAGTTCATGTTAAGTGGCTAATGCAACACAGGCATAGATGCAATCTAGAGTAGGCTCGGCTAACCCTAAACATGGCATGTGAAATGTGCGAATAGCACGTATTCAATTTGGAATTGAAAGTTACAATGCAGTTTGTATGATGTACCGAGCCCGGTGCATGTAAACAAATGCATGAATGCACGCATGCATTGCATAAGGTATGCTAATCAAATATGCCCTAATCTACCATTGTAAGCAGGTAAATAAAAGGGATAGAAAGAAGTGGAGGTTGGAAGACATACATGCCCACGCACCCACACTTATTACATTTTGCCCTCACTCGGAGGGACCGAAATAATAATACAAATAATTAACTACGCAAACTAATTAATTATTACAAACTCACTAAATTAATTAGACAAATGATTAATCTAATTAAAACAGTAAATGCCTCGGGAGGAGGGCCCAAATGCGTCGCGCGCCCGGGATTGGCTGGGAATCGCACTGTCATGCAAGTGTGCCTCTGTTTTCCCTGCTATCCTCCTTAGAAAATTACCAAAGTCTCAGGAGTGCCTCTCAGGGCACTGGGGAGTACCACCGGCTGGGGTACAACACCACCGGCTGAAGGATGTGGCCACCGGCACTGAGTGAAGATATCGGCTGCCATTTGACTGCCGGTCGGCACTAAAAAGTGCCGGTCGGCACAAAATGCCTGCAAAACCTGCAACTCACAGCAGCAGAGGGCAAAACTTGCATGGCAATGCAATTCAAGGCATGTATGCACCAAACACACTCCCTATCATGTTATTGACTCGAAGGGGCATGTGCCTCGATTCTCGGACCACCAATCGCGCATTTCCATGCATGATGGCCCCAAGAACCAAGAATGCAACTTTGATTTCAAATGCATGCAATGCAATCAAGCAAACAAGGGTGCCAAACCTCTATCATACTTCATTTCAAGAGGCCTAACATGCATGCAAATGTGATGCAACCCTAAGCATGTTATCTATCATGCAAAATGACCAATGTGATGCACTTATGCAAGGCACACAAGCAAGCATGCAAACCAATGGGGGATGGTCTTATACATGAATTGGGCAACTCTAAAAGGCCCAAAAATCAGTAGCCACAATGCTAAATTATGAGGGCCAAACACACATGCACACATACACGTGTTAAGGTGCCAACACTTAAGCATAACAACAACATTCAAGCACACTTGAAGAGGCCAAACATGGGCTAAAAGCATGCATGGAAAACTCTGAAATTCATGCAAAACATGAGGCCAAATCATGCAATAAAGCAAGCCAAATATGCAACAAATGGCCCAAGTCTTGAAACAAGCCATGAAGGCTTAAACCAAGGCCAAGTCTATCAAGCTTCACAAAGCTAAAGGGACTCAAAACAGGTCACAAGTAGACCTAGACAAAGCCTAAGGAGCACCTAGATGACATCTAAGAGGCTCAAGTACAAAGGCATGCAACATGACCAAAACATGGAGTATTCAACACATGCTTTTAAAGCATTAAAGAAGCAACTAAAGCATGCATACAAGCACACCAAAAAGTCTGAAATAACATGCTAGATGGTTTCAAACTACCAAAAATGAAGCAAGCATGGCATGCTACACACTCATACTCTCAAGGCCAACAAGCCAAATGCAAAGGAGCTATATAATGCATGATAGGATCGACCCAAATGGCTATGGACAGAGTTAAATCATGGCAAAATAAGCACACAAGCTTCATGGATCTAGGCCTAAAACATGTTCAAAACAAAGGCATGCAACCTAGACATGTTAAGGCATCAAAGAGGCATTACAAGGCAACTATGCTAAGCATGCATAAGGGACCTAAACTAACTTGAAATCATGTTATAACATGGCAATATAAGCATGGAAAACAAGTCAAACATGCTTAACACACACTCAAGCATGAAGCTCCTTTGGAAGCCAAAATTTGCCCTTTTCAAGGACATCAAGGAGAGGGGGTGGCCCTCTCCTTCTTGAGACTCTAAGGCATGCTCCTCACCACTGAAATCCCTCAAGATTTCAGTGGTGAAGAGATCCTAACACCAAAGTCTCGGATCTCTCACAAAATAGCACAAAAAGTGACCTTTTCAAGGCCTAAAGGTGGTCAAACCTACTCAAACCACAAAACACTCTTAATATACAATGAAGAGGGTCAAAAAACAGAACTTTTATGTGCCAAACACTAAGCTCAAAAACTACTTTAAAGCAAGTAAAAATAGAGTGCAAAAATGGGGGAAAAGGGTAGTTTTGTTACCTTTGAAGACCACCTTCACAAAGGTTGGAGTGGATGGGTCCTTGAGCTCAAAACCAGTCAAGAACACTAAAACACAACCCTTGGAACCTCAGAACCAAGGATAAGGTGAACACTAGGTGTTTGTGTGCAATAGTAAGGCACAAAACACCTAGATTTCAAAGAGAAAGAGAGAGATAGAGTGTATATCTATTCTAACCCTAAAAGAACCAGAGCTCTAACTCTCTAACAATGTCTAAAGCTCTCAGATTTTGTAACCCTTGAGCAAAGGGAAGAACCTTCCCTCTTATAGGCAAAAAGCTTACAAGCTTAGTCCCTAAGCAAGCTCATCCCTCCATACACGTGTATGGAGGGGAAACCAATTGCACACAGCTGTCTGAAAATATCTCAGAAAGCAAGTGCACAGTGCCCGGCCGGCAAAAAATGTCATTTTGACAAAATTAGTGCCGACCGGCACAAAATAGTGCCGACCGGCACAATATAGTGCCGATGGAAACTCTAGCCAGCCGGTGGCCTCTAGCCCCAGCCGGTGGTATGTGGGGATGCCTCACAAAGCATTCCCTGCCTCCAAGGCAAAACACAAGTGTTTGGTGCAAAACCAGACACAAACGGTCGAGTCCGGAGGTCCTGAGGCACGGCGCGCGTAGCCGAGAACTCCGGGAATCTCCAAACGAACACAAACATGGATAATCACCGAGTGTTCCAACGGTGACGTCCAAGTCTTGAGGACGGTCAAAAATGGGGTGTCTACAGGCCCAAACACAATGGTCCCAGAGCTCACCAAAAATGCACAAAAATGGAGCCTAACAAGGCTTAAGAGGGGTCAAACAACCTCAAAGCTCAAAACACTCTTAAACAACTATTTAGAGTAGGCAAAAACAAGACTTTTATATGTTATACACCAAGTCTAAAAACAGTTGCAAGGTAGTCAAAAAAACTATGCAAAAATGGGGAATAAAAGGGGAAAGTGGTTACCCTTGAAGACCCTCTTCACAAATGGTGGACCAGCAGCTTCCTTGAGCTCAAACCAGCTCCAAAAGAACAACCTCCAAGGACCTCAGCTCTAAGAGAAGGTGTAATGGTGGGTGTTGTGTGCAATCCTAAGACTAAACACACACAAATATACAAAGAGAGATATAGAGATAGGATATATGCAAACCCTACCCTAGAACTCAAAGCTCTGGAAAAATTGTCTAACCTCGAAGAGGGAGAAGCGACCTCCTCTTATAGACAATCCAATCTTGTAAAGCTTCCAAGGCAAGCTAACAAGAGGGAGATCCCTCCATACACGTGTATGGAGGGGAGCAAAGTGTATGCCAGCTAGCACAGCTGGCATAAAAATATCTGCAAAAGCAGATGCACAGTAGTCGGCCAGCCAAAAATGCAATTTGACCAAAAAAGATGGCCGGCCGGCCATCTATAGTGCCGGCCGGCCAAACATTTGGCCGGTGGCAACAAAAACACAGCCGATGGCCTCAAGCCATGGCCGGTGATGGGTGGGGATGGTCAACAAGCCCTGCCCTGCCCCTCAAAGGCAAAACACAAGTGTTTGGTGCAAAACCAAACACAAAACAATCGAGTCGAGAGATCCTGAGGCAAGGCGCGTAGCCGAGACCTCCGGGAACTCAAGACGAACACAAACAAGGATGATCACCGAGTGTTCAAGCGGTGACGTCCAAGTCTTGAGGACGGTCAAAAATGGGGTGTCTACACCTATGAAATCGACATGCGGTTGCGCGCTGCCCGCCGAGAAATGGAGAAGAAGGATGAACGTATTCGAAGTTTGGAGGCCCGCGTAGAGGCGGCTGAGCGGGAGTTGAGGAAGACCAAGGCAGCCCAGGCACAACCCGCCGGGCAGGGAAACCCAATCGTGGAAGAGAGGGTTACCAGCCGGCTCATCAGTTCCGCGCTTGCCGATCGTGAGACGGCGAGTATGTTCGCGATAGAGAGCGCGAAGGGAAGGGCCTATGAGAAAGGTTTCCATGAAGGCCGAAGAGTCGGAATCGAGAAGACCAAGGAAAAACTAGCCGAAGAAGTTTGCCGATGTGAGAATCGTGGATTTAGGCATGGTTGGATCAAGGCATCTCAAGCCGCAGAAGTTCTTCGAGCGGTAGGCATTGAGTCGGCATCACCACTCTATCACAGTAAACATTTTCCGTTTTCTGCTTTTGAAGTCGAGAAGAGTGATGATGAGGGTGATGCCGCGTAGTTATATTTATTGTAAGGCTGAAGGATCACGTTCGAAACTATGTAATTTATTGCTTGTTGTGTTGAATAAATGAAGAAAAACGTTCTGTCACAAATATTTTATTGCAGTTCGTATTCGGCATGTATGTGTTTCGTTTTATTGTGTTTGAATGAATATATAAGCGTTGACCCGCAGGGTCAATCCATACGTGATAGCCGTTTATTGCTGACAGGCTATTGTAACCTGAAGCCAAAAGCCGATAGGTAGAGTGGCTCTGGCAAGTTCAACTCGGCTCGGGGCCTAGATTTTTGGCCAATGCACGTGCTTCAAAAATTCGTTTGGATAACTACGCCGTGGCGAATGTCAACCGACCTTTTGCTTATGGAGTTTAGTGTTAGTGAAATTGCCTCGGGATTGGGGCCTCGAGATCGCTGCCAGTATTGAAAATAAAAGGAGTGGGCGCTTTGCGCAGATAAACAATTGCTTATGTGAGGTGGGTTAAGTGGGGATGTTAGTTAGAGGCTGGAGTTCAGCCGACCTTGGTGTTGCCATGGATCGTGGCGGAGGGGCCATCCATATGGGAAGTAGGGCGTCCAAAAGTTGGCATGAACCTTCAAGTCGTTGAGCCATGGATCGTGGCAGAGAGGCCATCCGTATGGGAAGTAGGGCGTCCGAAAGTTGGCACGAACCTTCAAGTCGTCGAAGCAGATCACCCCGAAAGGAAAGGCAACGATCGTTGGATTTACCCCTCCTTGTCCTGGATCTTTGCCTTGACATTGTCAATGGTATCAAGGGAGGACTTGGGCACAGTTGGCTCGAGGCATTGCAAACTGCGGAGGACTTTCGGGTGACGGGAGTTGATTCGACACTGCCGCTTTACCAATGTGTCTTCTCCCCTTTTTAGCTTTTCAGATTGGAAATGAGTATTGTAGTGCTCAAATACGAGTTGTGTTTATGTAACAACTGTCTGATTAAATAAAAATTGTAATGCTCAAATGCAAATTGCGTTTATGTAACAACTGTTTGATCGAATAAAAAGTTGTATTTCAAACATTTGCGTCTTATGCTGAATTTGTTACTTGCGTCTTGCCTTGACATTGTCAATGATTGAAAAGTTTTGTTTTGTTCGTGCCAAAGGGTATTCCGAATCCGGAGGCTTAGTCGGCCCTAAGGTGTCATGCACCAAAGGCGGCTCTGAATCCGGAGACCTAATGTGGCCAATCGTGATATCCACGAAGGGCGCTCCGAATCCGGAGTCTTAATCGGCCCTAAGGTGACATGCACCAAAGGGGGCCTCGAATCCGGAGACTTAATCGGCCCTAAGGTGTCATGCACCAAAGGGGGCTCTGAATCCGGAGACTTAATGTGGCCAATCGTGATATCCACGAAGGGTGCTCCGAATCCGGAGACTTAATCGGCCCTAAGGTGACATGCACCAAAGGGGGCTCCGAATCCAGAGACTTAATGTGGCCAATCGTGATATCCACGAAGGGCGCTCCGAATCCGGAGTCTTAATCGGCCCTAAGGTGTCCTGCACCAAAGGGGGCTCCGAATTCGGAGGCTTAATCGGCCCTAAGGTGACATGCACCAAAGGGGGCTCCAAATCCGGAGACTTAATGTGGCCAATCATGATATCCACGAAGGGCGCTCCGAATCCAGAGACTTAATCGGCCCTAAGGTGTCATGCACCAAAGGGGGCTTCGAATCCGAAGACTTAATGTGGCCAATCGTGATATCCACGAAGGGTGCTCCGAATCCGGAGACTTAATTGGCCCTAAGGTGTCATGCACCAAAGGGGGCTCCGAATCCGGAGACTTAATCGGCCCTAAGGTGTCATGCACCAAAGGGGGCTCCGAATCCGGAGACTTAATGTGGCCAATCGTGATATCCACGAAGGGCGCTCCGAATTCGGAGTCTTAATCGACCCTAAGGTGTCCTGCGCCAAAGGGGGCTCCGAATCCGGAGGCTTAATCGGCCCTAAGGTGACATGCACCAGAGGGGGCTCCGAATCCGGAGACTTGATGTGGCCAATCGTGATATCCACGAAGGGCGCCCCGAATCTGGAGTCTTAATCGGCCCTAAGGTGTCATGCACCAAAGGGGGCTCCGAATCGTCATTGTGACGAGCAGCATAATGGGGTTTGTGAAATGAATTGAACGACAAAGAAAGATGGTTTGCATTGTAGAAGTGAAATATATACAAGTATCAAAGCCCACAGGTCGGGTCAGTGATATGGTTTTCATAAAATCGCTACTTGTGCCGATTGGGGGGAGCCACGGATCTCTTTAATGCCACGGGTTGTCGGGAAGCGCACGAGCTGATGATAAGTGCTTGGAACGGCCTTCATAATATGTATCCAGGTTCGCCCCATGATGACATTATATGGCGAAGGGAGCTTTACAACCAGGAATTCTACTTCGACCGTTCTGGAGCCCGCTCGGACAGGTAGTATGATCTTCTCTAACGGGTATTCGGGATTCATATTAAAGCCGAACAATGGACGAGGCGCCGGACACAAATCTGACTCGTTGAGGCCGAGTTTGATGAAAGTTTGGTAATACATAACCTCTGAAGTACTCCCTGGGTCTATGAGAATTCGTTCAATGGTGAACCGGTTTATGCGTAATCTAATGACCAACGGATCAATGTGGGAAGCTGTTGTGCCACTAAGGTCGGAGTCATTGAAAGCAATTGTCGGAGCTTCTTTGGGCCATTCAGTCGGAATACGTTGCTCCTGGGGGATTGGATGCGATTGAATTGTGTGCACGGTTGGGGGTGCAGGCAGGCTATAGATTACATGGATCACACCAAGTGGAGGAGAGTCCTACCTCAAGGCTAGTGCCTTGGTTGGCTTTCCCTGTCTTACATACTGTTGCAGTCGGCCGTCTTCCAGGTGATCTTTTAATGCGTAGCAACTCTCTGTTTCGTGGCCGTGATCTTTGTGATATTCGCACCGTCGATCACTTCTTCGCGTGTCGGGCAGCCCCACCATCTTTGACGGCCATTTGAAGAATGGAAGGTGTTGGCTTTGGTCATTATTGCAGCGATTGGTTCTGACAACTCTGTGTACTTTTTGTCGGCACGTCTCGAACGTCTGCTGTCGACTTGCAGTTGCTCATTCGTCCGGTGGGGACATTGATCGCTTGATCGGCCAGTATCCCGCCTTTTGTCTCGTTTAGTGCACTGCCGAGGCTCTGGGCTAGGAGGTGGCACGGAACTTATTGGTTGGGCAATTTCAGGGGGGGCCGTTTTGTTGGACGTTTGGCCGGCCTTTATTCTCAAGGCATCGTCTTCCACTTTGCAATACTCCTCAACTTTCTTCATCAACGCCCAGACCATTTTGGGGGGTCTTCTGGTCAGAGAACTGCGAAGAGGACTATCAGGATGCAGTCCCATTTTGAAGGCGGTGATGGCCATGGAGTCGTTACAAGCGTCGTCGACGAGGTTGAAGCACTTCTAATATCGCGCCGAGTACGCTCTGAGCGTTTCTCCTGACTGAATCTGCATAGCCCAGAGAGAGTCAGCCTGCTTCGGCTGTACCTCGTTGGTGATGAACCTGGCCCTAAAGGATTTCTATAATTGATGGAAGCTTTTGATGGAGGCCGGCTCCAGCTTATAATACCACCTGACAGCTAATGGCCCCAGGCTGCTGGGGAATATTCAGCACATGAGGGCTTCATTGTCTGCATGTAATGTCATGGCCTGCTTGTAATGACGGATATGATCAGTGGGGTCTGATTTTCCATCGTAAAGAGTGAATGACGAAGCTTTGAACTTCTTGGGCAAGGCCGCCCTTGCAATCCGTCGGACAAAAGGATCATGCTGGTCATCTTCGTCTGAACTGCTCCTCCTGCGCTTGTTCCTTGTATGTAGACTCTTTTCGGAGGAGCTGGAAGTTTCGGATCGTCCCTTCTTGGTGAGCTCCGTGGATAATGAGTTGGAGTCGCTATTGGTATCCTTGGGCCGGGCTCGAGGTCGTTGTCCACCGGCCCTCGGAGGTCGTTCGGGATCTTGGCGCATGGCTTCTCTCGATTTTGCGACTTCGAGGGCCAAATCTTGACGGAGACGTTCATTTTCAGCGATCATGTTCTCCAGCCTCTATTCATTCTGCTTTGCTTGTTCCATGATCGCCTGCATTGTCTCTTGCGCTGAAGTCGTTGGTGAATCGAAGTTCAAGGCGCGTCTTGCAGCGATGGTTTCTTTCCCGAGCATATTTGCTGGAGTGAGGTCATCTTCCTGTACGGTCTCGTCAATGGCTACTGGAGGATCTTCAGTCACGCCTGCCATGGATGTATTTGAGTATTCCCACAAACGGCGCCAATTGTGGAGAAGTGGTTTGGAAATACTCTTCAGATCCTGGGAGACGCTGGTGATCCTCAGCTAGTCACCTGAAAAGATACACACTCCGGTCGGGGGTGCCGGGATTAGCACTCCGACGGACAAGTTAGTTCAGACGCTCAAGATAGCTTCTTATTTAAGTTCAGTGAAGTGATTCTTACATACCTACTAAATATGTTGCTCCTGTATTTATACCTGTTTCCCTCGGGGCCAGGGCCTACTTTTTGATCATTATCCTTTATATTATTCGGCTCTAATGCTACACACTTATTCGGCCCAAATATTGTATTCGAATACAGCCGATTATTGTCAGCCCTGTATTGTGCGCCTTCTACCTTTGTCAATTATTCGGCTCCCACAATTATATATATACACAGGGGTAAAGTAGTAATTTTATTTGGGGGAGAAGCAGGGCGGGGGTCGGGGCGGGGGTCGGGGCAGGGATCGGGGCCGGAGATGGGGCTGGGAAACGTATCCCCGTCCCCGGCCCGAAAGTCATCGGGGATTCATTTTCGAATACCATCCCCGACTCGTCGGGGGTATTTTTCGGGAAAAAACCGCTGGAATTGAGGTCGGGAAGGCGAGTCCCCGTCGGGCCGGGTTTAAATTGCCATCCCTATCCATGTGATTACCCCACCAGGTGTCTCTTGTTAATAAATGAATCAACATGTAACCATGCTACCTGCTTATTTGTCTCTTGTTTGTCTTCTAGTAACAATAAAATATAATATATAACATATTGTATATTTATAGAATAGAATAGGTTGAAATCCGGACTTAGAGGTCCACAAGTAAGGTAGGAAACGAAATAGATTTGTACTGAGCCTAATTCTAAGGAAGGAAAGGTTGAAGGTAGCTACCTCTGTAAACTGGAAGCTTGCCAAAAAGTATACTAGGTAGTTTTTTAGTTTCTTATGTGGGTTACATTGGAATATTACGTTTGAGATTATATTGATTGAAGTATTACATTTGAGAAAAGAATAATAAGTAATTTTTTTTATATATTACATTGGAGTGTTACGTTTGGAAAAAAAATTCAGAGTGCTACATTGTTACGTTGGGAAAAGTACACTAAAGAGTTTTTTAGTGTATTATATTAGAGTGTTACATTATTGCAGTGTTATGTTCTTATTCGTAATGTGGAATTTGTTCCAAAATGAGGGAAAACCCAAAACCTTTATAGTGCAGATTGTCCAAATGTATAATTTTACATTTGAAGAAACTCACTTTTATTCCTCAAAAATTAAACTCAAACATGTAGGTGACTACCATTTTGTGTAATTTTCACTTTAATGATATCTTTGGGTTCATAAGAAAAAGGGAGGAAAAAAAAAAAAGAACTAAACATTTCACTAGATCCCATTTTAAAATTTATTGGTGTTTTATCCTTATTTGATTCCTTCTAAAGCTAGAGTAACATATAAAAAATAAAAAATTGTGAGAATGAAATTCATTGCTAAATATATTTTACCAATTTATTTCACCTTTTTATGTGTATTCACGTAATAAATTGCATTAAATAACAGTAGTATCGACAATTTGTATCTAAAATCTAAAAATCTCAATATGAATAGTTGTTTAAAACCTTAGGCCCATTATATACATTTGAAAACTAAAATGATAGGCACACGAAGCAAACTATGGAATGAATTACTATTCAAACACATGAGTATGATCTTTACAAGTGTGTGGGTCAGACACTTATATGTCTTATTAGAATAGTTGATATCTGTTGCAAAGTTGGTGATCGATAATCTTTCGTCAACCTAACCATTTGAAACACATAGAAGGGTAACTTGAGAAAAACAGAAAGAAATAGCAAAAGCTCGAGATGCTTAAGGAAAAGGCTAGGGTGGTTCCAAAATCTAAAACCAAGAATGAGCCTGCGCAACTCTCTATGATGCCAAGTGAATACTTTCCTGTGTATTCGTTTCTAAAGTTAGAATCATAAATTCGTCCTTGTAAATGATGACAACAATGTGTATGTAATGTGGTGGATCGGTATTGTCCCAATTTCTCAAGTTCCCTAATAACCATCATCTGTTTAGATTAATATGTTTGTCTCATTAAAACTTATTTGAGATTGATTAGTTGTGTAAACAAGTAAAGCTTTAAACACATTTTAAAATTCATTTTTAAATCTTCAAATCAAGGTTTGAACAATTTAGGGGTGATTTGGGATGTTCTAAATAAGTATACTTTTTGACTTTTTATGAAATATGGGTTAAGTTTGGGTTGAGTTTGAAGTGATGTAGTCGAGAGGTGATGTGACTTAAATAAGATGATGTGAGGCCTCGTTTGGGAAGCGACCCGTTTAGCCAAAAAGTCAAAAACTCAAAAAGTCACTAAAAAAATCAAAAAGCCAACAACTCATACCAAAAAGTCAAATATTCTATTTTCTCTCTACTTTTTGCACATCTTTTCTTAAAAAGCCAAAAAGTCATCCTAGCATACTAGTTGTTTTTAGCTCATATTTTAGCCAAATAGTCAAAAAATTACTAAATTAGCCTATTCCCAAACGAGACCTTAAATAGGATAGTGATTTTTTAGATTTTTGACTTTTTTAATACATGACAAACAAGACCTTACTATTCAACTTAGGGAGGTTATAAAAAAACAAACTACTTGAGCTTAGTTAATAACAACTTGATTTAAGTTCGATTTAGATTGCCTTGAAATCATATTATAAAATCATTAAATTTTAAATCAAATTTAGATTAAAACTTTTTATTCAATTCAACTCGATTTGATTTGATTTCAAAACTCCATATATCTTTTAGAATATATTGACTACTGGATTTGGGCTGCAATGTTTTGGCAGCCCAATCTAACTTAATGGCAGATTGAGGGGGTATGCATTTTCTTATTGCCTTTTTTATTGGATTGGATTCAGCCCAACTGAAATTAAAAAAAATAAACATTGGAAGTACCCTTTAGAGCATCCTCAATGGAACTGTTAGAACATGTGTTAGTGTCAGTTGTTATTTTTTAGCTAGTCATTTTCTGTTTTTGTTCTCATAATGGAATTGCTAGTAGGTGTGTTAAATTTGTCAGTTGTTAACTTGTGTTAACTTGTTTGTTATCTGCAGCGAGCGTTTTAACTAGCGAAGGAGATCGTTTTTTTGGTCTTACCGGTTGACTGGCCAGACGTTCGGCCGGTTGACCAGTCAACGGAAATTTTTATTTTTTTTATTTTTTATTTTTACTTGTTGGGATTTTTTTTTGGACTTGAAATTTAATTTTGGACTTGAAATTTTTGATTAAATTAAATTATTTATTTTTATTTTATTTATTATGTACACACACACATATATATATTTAACACACACCTTAACACACCCCTGAATACATCCATTATATCACCAGTCATTCACTATTCACTCACTAAATTAACAAACTCTCAACACATATTTTTGGATCGCACTTTTAACACTTTTTGTCATATAACACACTTTAACACATAATTTTAACACATTCATTGTGTATGCCCTTAGCTGTTGAGTTCTCTTGTGCTCACAAAATAATGACATGAAAAATTTTAAAATAATTATTAATTAATCATCTCAACCTTGCTCTAATTTTCAATTTGTCCATGTTCTAATATATTTAGTAACTTTAATTTTTATGATTAAATAAATATAACCAAATAAAAAGCAAAAGAACGAGTACAAAGTGCAGAAAATTTATTTTAAGGCTTGGTTTGGGTAGTAGATTGATTTTTTTACTTTTTAAACTATTTTAGTTTGGGATTAAAATGCTTAGTTTGGGAAGGACTTTTGACTTTTTTGACTTTTTTGTAAGAGAAAGAATGTAATAATTATGAGTTTAATGTAATATTTTATCTTATTATTAAAATAAAAAATCTATTTTATTTTTTATAACTATTTTAGCCAAAAAAACCTCCAAGCCCACTCTCCAAACAGGCACTAAATAGAGTTTCTATTATAAAAAGCTTTTCCCTGGCAAGACCCTCTTAACAAAAACATCCAAACTATCAAATAATATTCATTATTGTCATTTTTATTCGTGGAGGATTAAATTTTACATAAAATGTTTATTACTTCAAAAAAAAAAAAAAGGCAAAAAAATAAGTAAAAAAATAATAATAATAATAAGAAACAAAATCAAGCAGTCTTTTTGTTCATGTTTGTGACAAGCTGGCGCATTTGAAATCTCCAGAAGCAGAAATAAGCCAAACCCAACCCAATCAAAACGTACATCCAAACAGAGTCTTGCTTACTTTCCTTCTCCGACTCTATCTCCGCTATACCAAGGGAGCTTCTATTTGCACATCCCTCATCCTCTTTTTACACACACTAAATAAAAATTATTTTTATTTTAATTTTATTTTTAAGTAAAATTACTATTTTGGACATAAATAAACACATTCGGAAGTTGATTGTCGAAAAAAAAAACATTCGGAACTCAACTTCCGAACAAGTTATTTAGTTTCGGAAATCAACTTCCGAACCAATTGTTTATTTTCGAAAATCAACTTCCGAACCAATAAAAGATGTGTAAAGAGGAGAAGGTGTGTGTGTAAATAGAAGCTCCCCTATACCAAACACGTCTCTCGACCAATTTCCCGAAATACCCTCGTCCACATGCCCATATAACACATATACCCTCTCGTCCCTCCCTATAGCCACCGAAGTCGCAAACCTCTCAGCCTCGAGGGCAGTTTCGTCAAACACCACCCCCTCGGCCCAACCACTCTCGCTCTTGATAAAATACGCCTTGTGCTGAGACACCACAACCACAACGCCGTCACGTCTAACGGCGATTCCGTCAGCCGCCGTTAAGTCCTTGTCTAAGGTCACCGTTCGTGCCGTTCCGTCATCGGCGTTGACTTTGAACATTTTGCCGGTGTTTGATTGGACGACGAGGAGGTAGCCGTTTCCGATGTAAACGACACCGTTTAGGCCGCAGAAGCTGTGAGGAAGGCTTTGGTCAACGGGGTGGGACGTGAACGCCGGAGATCTGGAGAAGACGGAGGGCTCGCCGTCGGGGTGACTTTCCAGATGAAGTTTCCGACGGAGTTGGTGACGTAGGCGTTGCCGGAGAAGTCGAAAGCGACGTCGTTCGCGATGGGTCGGTCGGCGGTGGGGTCGTGGAGTGGGGCGAGGAAGAGGCGGCGGCGGTGGGGGAGCGGAGGTCGTAGGCGGCGAGGGCGTTGAAGATGGGGAGTGGGGGAGTGGAGTGGACGACGGCGAGGAGGCGGCGGCTGTGGTGGTCGAGGGAGACGCCGAGGATGGTGGTGTTGGGGGGCAAGGAGAGGTCGGAGATGAGGGTGTCGACGGCGGCGGCGGAGGAGACGGAGACGAGAATGCGGTGGCGGTGGGAGCCGACGATGAAGTGGTCGGCAGATGGGTCCCACGTGAGGGACTCCGGGTAGAGGGTAGGTGATCGGAAGTTGATGACGTGGTGTTTTGAAGACAAAGTAGGGTCCACAAAGACTACGAAGAAGGTGAAGTAGCTGATCAGTGCTGTTTTGAGAGACATGATTGTTGTTGTTTGTGCTGAGGGTGAAGGTGAAGAGGGTGGGATATACATATACTTGCATTTTCTTTTATTTTTTTGTTTTTTAATTTCTTGGAGGAAAAGATTTGTTGTCATTCTTGGAGGAAAAGATTTGGATTAATAAATTGTCATTTTGTCAAATTTTGTAATAATCTTTTCCTCCCTGAAAAATTTTAGATTAATAATCAAATTGATTTGGCAGTTTGTATACTAAACCCCTAGCATTCACAAACATTTCATAAATAAAATAGAAATCATTACTTTATTTAATAAACTTCAAATTTTATTTTTGTCTTAGTTGTTTTCAACAAAACAAAACATATAAAATTAGTTTAATGAATAAAATAAAGTTACTTGTTTACCCTTGATAGCTACTTTTAAAAAATTAATTAATTTAATTAAATTATGTTTTATACAAAGTGGCCTTTTGGAAAAATAAATCATATGGGTAAAAATTTAATTTAACTATTGATATTGACACTGTTGATATTAAAAAAGAGATAAATCAATATCAAATCATAAAATTTAATATACATTTTTTTTTTTCAAATTTTAAAAGAAATTAGTATGTGTATTTTACTTTTTTATATAGGCTTGTTTTTTACAATAAGTTAAAATAGTTAAAAAGTAAAAAAATTACTAGAAAAAATCTACTCTTCTCTCCACTTTGTGTATATTTTTTATAAAAAAATTAAAAAATTAACTAAAATAATTAATTTTTAAAACAACCCTTCATTTATCCTTTAATTATTGGAATTCCTTGGTTTAAGAATAATAGAGTCACTCAAAAGAAAGGAAGAGCCTTCATAATAAGGAGGTCCTCTAGTTATGACCATAGATCAAATTAACTGATTTTTATTTTGGAAATGAAGTGCACTTGAAGTTTTGGAGACAAATAATCTTTTTTCTCATCAACAAAATCATGTTACATCAATTTATATTTTTAATAGAAAAATTGACAATAGCATTTTAGCTTAAAATTTTTAGTGTGTTCTTCGTATATATTTGAATTATAAGAGAGTAAAGTATTCTGACAAAAAATCACAATGACGTAAAGTGAATTTTGTCTTTAGAAAAAAGTACAACATGCCTGGAAAGATAATAGTATAAGAGAATCAATTGGCGTTATTACATCATTGTAGTTATAAAGTGATAAGGACAATGTCCCACATTGCCTGGGAGGGAATCTCACTTCTACCTTATAAGCGCACTGGCCTCCTCCACCTGGTACGAGGCCTTCAAAACCATAAAGGGGATTCAGCTCCCTCAACCCCAAAGCGGATAGTATCTGCATGGGTTCTAGCCACTGAGCTATTCCAACAACCCCTGTATGAGGCCTTTTCTCCAAAGGCAAAACAAAGCCGAGAGGGCCAAGCCCTTAAGGGCCACCCAAAGAGGACAATATTGTGGCAGGGCGCGAACAGTAAGAGATGGGTCGGACTGATCCACGTGCTCCACGGGTCTGCTGGCCTTCGTCTTCTTGGTGCACGCCTGCAAAACGTCTGGTCGAAAGGTACCAAAACTGACAGGAAGTGGTCGAAAGAAGAGAGAATAGAGAAAGTTGAAGGTTTTGAGAGAGAGAATAAAGTGAGATTATTACTTGTTTTTAAAACGTTCTTTACAAGCTTCCTTATATCTTTTACCAATCATTTCCTTGTCCATTCAAGCTGCCTTATTGGCTGAAAGTCTATGGTCTACTCGTTGTTGGTCATGGCAGTTTCACCATACCAGGAAACAAGAGGTCTTGTTGCATTTAAAGCCATGACAATCTCATTTAATGCCTGATACCTCGGCTCAATAACTCTGCATGATCTTTGTCTGCCATGTGGCTAACTTCATATCTAATGGGTGTTTAAATGCCATAGGGCCTGGACCAGTGCAGGTTCTTCGGTGGGCCTGCTATTGAGTTTCACCTACCGGTCCATAACTAAATGACCACTTGGGCCATCCAAGACAGTTATGGGTTGGGCATTCATGGGCCATGTGGGTCATGCCCATCATAAAGAAACAAAGGTATATCAATTTGCTTTCCAGTGAAGTTTAGAAGCCACTTATCAAATTCTAGTTTAACAATTTCACCTTACTATCACTTAGGGAAGGTAACAGTGACCACACCATCCTCTTTCTTCACTTGTATGTTATTTCTTTTCACATTACGAGGCAACATCCAAAATCTATTTAATGACCCTGACTCTTTTGTGCCTGTTTGCTTTCCATGTATTTAAGGAGGTTAATTTGGCTTATAGTAGCTGTAAATACATTCCAATCGTTACGCCGAACATTTGGAAAATTGAGTGTATATACAAAAGCATTAGGAGTCTTTGTCTCAACGATCTCAATCTGGCTAAGCCTTTCCCCATTTCCGTAAGAGAATTTATTGCGCTTTGAATCCATTGATCTCTACTGCTACAACTAGTACTATCACTATTACCACTACTGCTGCTGCTTGATTTGCCACCTTTTGATTTTGACTTGCCAAAGAAAGACATCTTTATCTTTATGTGTTTCGATTCATTACAGAATTGATTTAAGACCTTGTACATTGTTTCCTTCATGGTCATAGCTATTCGCATGCCACTCAAATTGTATTACTATGAAAAATATAGTGTTTTTATAAATTTCTATAATTGGGCTGTGAAAATCAATAATATTTGCTGTATCCATTTCATAATGTAATAAAATAAAAACAAGTAATAATAACTAATACAAAAAATCATTACAAACAATTACATAAATATGCATACCATGGAGAAATTAAGCATAGAGTTTATATATATATGTATGTATGTTAAGGCTAATATTCAATTATTAATAAAGAACCTAATAACCAAAGCACTTCAAGAAAGGTTTCTTAGGTTTCTTTAGGGTTAGATACCGCTCCATGGCCATTGTCTTGGTTGTCTTCTCGAGTTCTCATGACGGGAAGTTGTTATGACCTCCTCCCAGATGTCAATCCGCTGCTTCTTGATGAAGAATCCCTCATTCTTTTGGAAGGTAACAATCTTCTTTTTCTCCCCGTGTGAGTCTTCCTTGGTTTTAGTTTTGGTGATGACAGTGTTTTTTTTCTTGCATTAATGCCAGATCCTCAGAGGTGATCTCCCCAGCCATATAGTGTTGGTAGATGTTCTCATATGAATTAAAAGTGCCTTGGGGAGAAAGTGTCGTGCTAGCTTGCTGTTCAATGGGAAGATTATTTTGATCCCCTTGGTATATGTAATAGTAGTCATCTGGATTCATATAATTTGTCATTTCTAAAACACTCAAAGAAAGAATTAAGAATTTGGGAAACCACTCAGAAAGAAATCACAAACTATGGTTGAAGTAAGTTCTCACGATGGACAAATGACAGCCATGTCCAAACCCTTATATAGATGTTAAGATCTCTTATGACCAAAGAAAGGAAGCCAAGTCATTTATTTTTTATTATTTAATATTTATGGAGTGAAACATCTCAAGGCTTGGATTTTGTTTGCACGTCAAATTTGGTGCTTTTGCTTACCTTAAATTGGTTTTTCTCTAGTATTGTTGCTTGTTTTTTTGATACAACCATCCTAGATCTCACCAATATAGCACCACTAATTTATCCTTAATGAAATAGAAGAGAGAGATAGAGAGAAAAGTGTTGGCTCACCCCTTTATATGATTCATTTCTCGTCACTATGAAGTGGATTAGTGATGCCAAATTAGCGCTCCAAGCCATTTGTTTTGGGCTATCTTTATCCTTATTTTTTAGCTTTGTGGGTATGCTTGTATAATCAGTGCTAGCCTTTTGCACTTTTAAGCTTTCATGCTCTGCATTTGGACTTTGTGTTGATGTAAAATTGTCCCAAAAAATTTTCTTTATCGATTGGAAAGTAATAATAATAAAAAAAAATGAAAAACGAAAAAAATAAAAATAAATAAACCACCTCTTTTTTTTAGATTGAAAAAACCAAAAGGGAGATGTTTCTCTCCAATCCACTATGTGAGTTGGAGCGTAGTATTAGGCCCGTGAGGCTTACCATGAATCCCATTTCGATGATTCAAACCGTTGAATATGTAGAACTCATTGAGTACTTCATGCCTGCCAAAAATCACATTGATCGGATATCAGTAACCCCTTGATCGGAATACATTTTTGTCAGTGGTAAATAGGATTTTAAAAATAATTTGTTAACAAAAACGTGTGCCAATTAAGGGGTTAACGATATCCAATCAGCGTGATTTTTTGCAAGTATGAAGTACTCAATGAGTTTTACACATTGAACAATTTAGATTATTGAAACGGAACCCGTAGTGAACTCCACATGCCCAACAATACGCTGCAGTCCCCACAGTGGATTGAAGAGAAGCCTCTCCCAGAGCAAGAAACCTTACTTTCATCCTTCTATTTTAGTTCCTCGAGGCTTTTACAAGTCTAATTTGGTTAACAAGTTAGTAACACCATCATCTTTCTTATTTTAATTTTAATTTTAATTTTTTTTTGTTATTATTATTATATTATTATTTTGTTTTTGTTTCAGCTAATATTAAGCATGCAACATGTGAGTGGTTGTGATTTCATTGTTAAAAGTAGAAACTCAAAGAAAATAAGGGACTTAAGAAATTGAGTCTTTCCATTTTAGTAAATTACATTGATAGGCTTGAATATATATATATATATATATATATATTACTAACAATGAACACATGTTTGAGTGAGAATAATTCTCTGATAATTTTTCAATAGTTGATGTACATTGTATAATCTATACATGGTATATAGAATATTGATCTAACTCCTAATTATGGGATATATCCTTATTATGGGATAATTGACAACAATATCTCCCGATAATCTCTATGAGAATCACAGCATATCTTGACTTCATTTCCAACAATCCCCCTCAGATTGGAGCATGTATATCACGCATCCCTAACTTGCCTAAAGAGTCATCAAAAGCATTGTTGGCTAAGGCATTAGTTAAGACATTTGCTAATTGATCTCCAGATTTTACAAATGGAAATGTAATGATTCCAACGTCAAGTTTCTCCTTAATGAAATGCCTGTCAACTTCCACATATTTCGTTCGATCATGTCGAATTGGATTGTGGGCAATTGCTATGGCTGAAGTATTATCACAATATAATTTCATTTCATCTTGAGGCTTGCAACTCAAATCTCATAGAAGATTCCTTAACCATAACAATTCACATACTCCAATAGCCATGCCTCTATATTCGACTTCCGCACTCGTCCTTGCTACCATTAGTTGCTTCTTACTTCCCCAAGTCACCAGGTTTCCCTCAACAAAAGTAAAGTATCCTGAAGTAGACCTTCTATCATCTGCTGAACCAACCTAATCTGCATCAGTGTAGCCTTCTACCTTCAAGTGGTCATTTTTGGTAAAAAGTAATCCCTTACCTGGGGCAGACTTTAAATATCTCAATATATGTTCCACAACATCCATGTGGGGTTTATAGGGATCATGCATGAACTGACTAGTTACATCCACTGTATATGCAATATCAAGTCTAGTATGGGACAAATAGATCAATTTTCCCACAAGTCTTTGGTGCCTTGCTTGATCCATAGGAGTTGCATCCAAGCATCGAAATGGGTTATGGCTTTGTTCAATAGGAGTATTTACGGGTTTACATCCAAGCATCCCTCATTCTGTTAATATATCTAGAATGTATTTCCATTGGGATAAGAAAATATCATTCTTCGATCGGGCTACTTCAATACCAAGGAAGTATTTTAAGTCACCAAGCTATTTCATCCCAAACTCTAAGGCTAAGTGTCATTGTAAATTCTCCATTTCTTCTTGATCATCACCTGTCACCACCATATCATCAACATAGATAATCAAAGCGGTGATTTTACCCTTTCTATGTTTTAGAAACAAGGTGTAATCTGAATTGCCCTGTTTATAGCCAAAGTTTTTCATAGACTTGATGAATCTACCAAGCCAGGCCCGAGGAGATTGTTTTAATCCTTACAATGCCTTATTAAGTTTACAAACCATGCTCACATTTGCATATTCCTTTATACCCAGTCGAGGATCCATAAATACTTCTTTTTTAAGGTCTCTATGCAAGAATGCATTTTTAACATCAAATTGAAAAAGTTTCCAATCCCGATTAGCCGCCAAAGATAACAATACTCTAACCATGTTAAGCTTGGCCACCGGTGCAAAAGTATCTAAGAAGTTAATCCCATACGATTAAGTATAACCTTTTGCAACTAACTAAGCTTTGTACCTTTCAATGGTCTTATCCCCTATCAACATCCTACAGTCTTATTCCCCTTAGGTAGAGAAACGAGTTCCCAAAGTCCCATTCTTCTTAAGTGCTGCCATTTCTTCTTTCATGGCTTGAGCCCACCTGATATCTGCTACAGTTTCTTGCAATTTACTAGGAATAGAGACAAATGATAACTGTAGTACATAAGAAGCATATAACTCAGACAATCTTTTGGATGATACATGATTACTGATGGGATTTTAACTTTGGACTTAGGATTGGGTTCATATTTAACAGAAGGTACCCCAAGTTTAGAACGGGCTAGAAGATAGTATTGAGACACTTGAGACTCAAGGTTTATGATGGAAGTAGAATTAGTAGATACCTCTGAAGATGTCTCTAGAGAAGATTAATCCAGTGGTTGTATAGGACTGTTCAGAGGTGTTGTACTATACTGGGCGATGTCATGATCAAAATCTTCTTTATCAATTGGGTCTCGGGCCATCTTATTAGAAATGACAGGAATGGCTTAAGCATCATCAGAAATGACAGGAATGGCTTGAGCAATTTCTGCATTTTCCTTTACTACAGTCATCGTCGCTCTATCAAGAAGAAGGAAATCTTGTACATCTGTAGGATTTGGCACTTCTTCATGATTCTCTCCCTGAAGTGATAAATCAACAGTAGTGGACTTACAAAAAAAAAAATTGTTTCATGGACAACAACATCCATGGAAATGTATATTTTCTGAGAAAACGGGTCATAACACCGGTAACCTTTTGGTGAATTCCATATCCCGCAAACACACACTTCAGGGCATAGAATTCAAGCTTAGTCCGTTGACGAGGATAAAGGTGAACATATGCCACACAACCAAAGATGCGAGGAGTCAAGAGAACCACGAGGGAAAGAGTACAGTGATCTGAAAGAGCATATAAGGGTCGTCTAAAAAACAGAACACTAGATGGTGTACGAATTCAGAGCTTCACCCCACAAGTAGATGGGTACATGTCCATCAATTAAAAGAGACCGAGTTACTGCCAATAAGTGTCTATTTTTTTGCTCGACTATCCCATTTTGTTGGGAGTGGTCAGTTCAAGAAGTTTGGTGAAGAATCTCCATGGAGATCATGAATTCCTTGAGATCATCTTTGACATGTTCCGTGTCATTATATGTATGAAGGACTTTGATTTTGATGCCGTATTGAGTAGATACCATTTGATGAAACTGTTGAAAAACTGAAGAGACATCACTCTTGTTGCTTCAATTGATGAACCCAAACCATGCGTGTGCGGTCATCAACAAAAGTGACAAACCATCGCATTCCATTCAAAGTAAGAATTGGGGCAAGTCCCCATACATCATAATGAACTAATGCAAACCGAAAATTCGCTTTATTATCATTTAATGGGAAAAAAGTACGGTGGCTTTTTGCCAATACACAAGGTTCGCAAAAAAAAAAATTAGAAGCCTTACAACCACTAAATAATAAGGGAAATAATCTCTGGAGATAGTGAAATGAAGGATGTCCTAATCACTTATGCCGTAGCTAAATCTTTATGTTGTGCTTATTCACCAAATCCAAGTTGACGACATAAGATTTTCTAGCCTTGTTGGTAGTTGAGAACCCATCTTCCAGATAGTACAACCCTCCGTCTTATTTACCACTGCCAATTGTCTCCTTGGTATGGATGTTTTGAAACAAACAATGAGTAGGGAAAAATAAAGTACCACAATGATGAGATTTGGTTAGTTGAGCAACAGAGAGAAGATGTCAATTTAATGATGACACAAATAAGACATCTGATATGGATAAATTCGGGGATAGTTGGATTGTACCGACCCTCATAACTGGAGATGATACCCCATTAGCATTGGTAATGGTAGGTTTGGGATATTTGGAAGAAAACTAACTAAACCGATAACAATGACAAGTCATATGATCTGCTGCACCAGAGTCAATTATCCAATCAATATTACCAGTAAATGACATACCTAACTGAGCAATAAATGCCAAATTGGTAGTGAGATTTCCCTTCAGGTGAGGGGCCGCTTGAGATGCTTTCTTACTCCTAGGATGCCAATCTGGATAGCCATGAAGTTTAAAGCAAGAGTCCACGGTATGCCTTGTACTGTTGCAGTAAGTGCACTGCAGATCTTTCTTGGAAGTGGGAGTTTTGCGAGCCACCATGACAGTCCCTTCTCCTGACTTGTCCCCAATCTTTTCCCCAAGCATAGCACCTTGACGATTAGTTTCCACACAAACAGTTGCATAAAGTGTATGTATGTTTGGAAGTGATTTGGTAGCAAGGATACGACCTCGAACCCTATCCAATTGAGGATCAAGTCCAACCAAGAAAATATACACACGCTGAGAATTAACTTTCATGGCAACGGAGCAATCCATAGAGCATCCATCAATAGCATCAAGTTCTTGCCATAATTTCTGTAACTTGCCAAAATAAGAGATAATCGAACCTTCATTTTGGTGGACAGAAAATACATCGCGGTGTAATTGGTAAGCCTTGGAAGCATCTTGTTCAACCGCATATGTACGTTGGACAGCCTCTCATATTTCCTTTGTTGTGGGTAGTCACAAAAACAGAGATCGAATTTCCTTCGTCATTGCACCAAGAACCCAAGACTTGATCAAGTTGTTTTCATCGTCCTAAGCTTCATATTCCTCGGACTTAGTATCCATTGTTTCAACCTTAACGCCTGAGATATAACCCATAGATCTTAATCTCAGCATTCAAAGACCACTCCATATAATTGGTGCCATCAAGCCTTTCTGGAGCAATGGGACCAGAATAAGAAGATTCCTGCATATGGAACATGGTAGGTACAGAGAAGAATTCACCCTTTTTAAGAGAATCCTTACCACTATCAATCAACTCAGTCATAGTGATAACAACACTAGATCTGCAACAGAAAGAGTGTGAACAAAAAAGGAAAAAAAAAAAAAAAAAAACAAACAAACAAACCTGAGTACAGATTGACTGTCAATTCCTAATGGAAATCCTAGGAGATTGAACCTGGCTTTGATACCATGATAATGAACACACGTTTAAGTGAGAATAATTCTTTGATAATTTTTCAATTGTTGATGCACAATATGTATATTCACTGTATAATCTATACATGGTATATAAAATATTGACTGAATCTCCTAATTATGGGATAATTGACAACAATATATCCCGAAAATCACTATGAGAATCACAGCATATTTTGACTTAATTTCCAACAAATACTCTACTAAAATCTTCATCGTAATCAAATTCATACAACAAAATGTGATAAGCTTCTCCTCATACTTTTATCTCTCCATATACTTTTTTTTCCCTTTGTTTTACTTCACGTTCTACCATTTTCACTTTTTATTATTTAATTATTTCTTACCAAACGGGACTTTAACGAAAATATGTGAATGCTTTTGATTGAGAATAAATTGAAAGTTTGAGATTTAAATTGATAAAATTAAAAATTGAAAATTTATTTTGTCAGAAAAATCAAACTATAAGATTTTTTTTTTTATAATTACTTGAAATTTTTAGAACAAATTGTTTTGTATATTATTACTCAATATAGAATATTATTAAAGTACAAGAACAGAAAAATAAGGTTAGAAATGAGTCGAAGAAAAGGGAATAGCTATATCTCTAATCACCCACTACCAAAGTCTGAATAGTAGGTAGTTCTTTAGCTACCCAACGTGTAGAATAAGGTTATAAATGAGTCGAAAAAAAGGGAATAGTTATATCTCTAATCACCCACTACCCAAGTCTGAATAGTAGGTAGTTCTTTAGCCACCCAACGTGTAGAATACTTGAAACCACTATAGTAGTAGTACACTAGAGCAGTGTCATTTACTATAAAAAGGAGTAAGATAAAAATAAGGAAGAGAAAGTTGTTTACATTTACAAAGAAAGGTTGAATATTTTGTTGGAAAATAATGATTTTTTAGTGATTTTAATGCAATATTAAAGTGGGTGTCAATCATAATGGAAATCCTAGGAGATTGAACCTAGCTTTAATACCATGACAATGAACACGCGTTTAAGTGAGAATAATTCTTTGATAATTTTTCAATTGTTGATGTACAATATATATATATATATATATTATTCACTATATAATCTATGCATGGTATATAGAATATTGATCTAATCTCCTAATTATGGAATATCTCCTAATTATGAGATAATTGACAACAATATCTCCTGATAATCTGTACAAGAATCATGGGATATCTTGACTTAATTTCCAACAAATACTCTGCAAAATTTTTCATCGTAATCAAATTCATACAACAAAATGTGATAAGCTTCCCTCATACTTTTATCTCTCCATATACTTTTTTTTCTTTTTGTTTTACATCACGTTCTACCATTTTTAGTTTTTATTATTTATTTATTTCTTACAAACGGAACTTTAACGAAAATATGTGAAAATTTTGATTGAGAATAAATTGAAAGATTGTGATTTAAATTAATAAAATTAAAAATTGAAAATTTATTTTGTCAGAAAAATCAAACTATAAGATTTTTTTCATATAATTTACTCGAAATTTTCAGTACAAATTGTTTTATATATCATTACTCAATAGAGAATATTATTAAAGTACAAGAACAGAAAAATAGGGTTAGAAATGAGTCGAAGACAAGGGCATAGTTATATCTCTAATCACCCACTACCAAAGTCTGAATAGTATGTAGTTCTTTAACCACCCAATGTGTAAAATACTTGAAAACCACTACAATAGTAATGCACAAGAGCAGTGTCATTTACTATAAAAAGAAGTAGAATAAAAACAAGGAAGAGAAAGTTGTTTACAGTTACAAAGAAAGGTTGAATACTTTTTTGGAAAATTGATTTTTTGGTAATTTTAATGCAATATTAAAGTGGGTGTCAATCCTAATGGAAATCCTAAGAGATTGAACCTGGCTTTGATACCATGACAATGAACACACGTTTACATAAGAATAATTCTCTGATAATTTTTCAATTGTCGATGTACAATATATATATATTCACTGTATAATTTATACATGGTATATAAAATATTGATCTAATCTCCTAATTATGGGATAATTGACAATAATATCTCCCGATAATCTCTACGAGAATCACGGCATATCTTGACTTAATTTCCAACAAATACTCTAAAAATTTTCATCATAATCAAATTCATACAACAAAATGTAATAAGCTTCCCTCCATAGTTTTATCTCTCCATATACTTTTTTCTTCCTTTTGTTTTACTTCACGTTCTATCATTTTCACTTTTTATTATTTATTTATTTCTTACCAAATGGAACTTTAACGAAAATATGTGAATGATTTTGATTGAGAATAAATTGAAAGATTGTGATTTAAATTGATAAATTAAAATTGAAAATTTATTTTGTCAGAAAAATCAAACTATAAGATTTTTTTTTATTTATTTATAATTTACTCAAAATTTTCAGTACAAATTGTTTTATATATTATTACTCAATATAGAATATTATTAAAGTACAAGAACAGAAAAATAGGGTTAGAAATGAGTCGAAGAAAAGGGAATAGTTATATCTCTAATCGCCCACTACTAAAGTCTGGTTTCTACTTGGGTTTTGATCTTAGGCTTTGCTTGGTTTGTTTACTTGTTTGTCTTCCTTTTTGCTTTCTGCTGTTGGTTTCTCACCAACTGGAGCTTGGAGCTTCGCCTAGCTCCAAGCTCCTCTTTATTGATGTAATTTTTCTCTCTTCGGATGTTTCATCAATAAAGATTTCTTTTTGCCGACCAAAAAAAAAAAAAAAAAAAAAACCTAAAGTCTTAATAGTAGGTAGTTCTTTAGCCACCCAACGTGTAGAATACTTGAAAGCACTACAGTAGTAGTACACAGGAGCAGTGTCATTTACTATAAAAAAGAGTAAAATGAAAATAAGGAAGAGAAAGTTGTTTATATTTACAAAGAAATGTTGAATATTTTGTTGGAAAATAATGATTTTTTGGTGATTTTAATGCAATATTAAAGTAGGTGTTAATTCTCTTTTGAGGTGGAAGTGGGTTTAGATTCTTTGTACTGAGATCGTTACACCACAAAAAGAATTACAAAAAAACCATTAAGATTTGCTTGAGAAATTAACTCATTAACTTGGCCTCATGAAAAAAGTGTTAGAGAAGGTGTGTAACCTTCTATCCCACATTGATTATAGAAGAAAGTATTGATGGGTATTTAAATCTCATTTTTTTGCCTAAAGGTGTGAGCCTTTTGCGGTATCCAAAATTTTCAAAGGAAATGAGTTTTGGATGCTTCAAGGATAGGTTGGGCCAAAACTATGGTCCAAGTTGGTTATGAAAAAATGCCACATAGACCGGGTCATGTCCGTTGATCTTGAGGCTTGAGGGAATAGGCTGGGCCGAGTTGGTGGTCCACCAACCTAATTTTTTTAGCCCAAGACAGGTTGGTGGCTGCAGATATACACATGTATATATATGAAGTACATAACTCCTCTATATTATGATGGATTAAATCCATCAGTTTGCAGATTTATTTCTTGGCAGTTTTGCAGAAATTAAATCCTGCAATTGTTGCGGGAGAGTTCTTCCTCTCTTCGTCCATGTGTATAAAAGAAGGCCCCTCTCCTTCAGTTTTCCTACCTAGAAAAATTCTTTGTGTTCCAAAGTTTCTCCAGTTTCATATTCTTCCTAGTGTGAGAGAGTGATACCTTAGTTTTGTTCGGTACCCTACTGTAGCTGATCCAACCATCGTATCCTGAGAGACAGATGTCAAACAACCTCTAGCACCCAACCGGTGAGGTGGCGAATCTGTTTTAAAGAAATTATTTAGTGTAGGTTTCGGTTTGCTTTCTTTTGTATTTTATTTAATTATGTATTTATGTTCAATCTACTTATAATTTTTAGCATGTTTCTTGTTGTGAAATTTAAATTGTTAAATATGAATCTATTTATTTTAGTTAATCACACAATTATTATAACACTCTTACAACACATTTTATGTTTTCCATCAAATTGAACAAATAGCTTCTTGCATAATTTCAATTACTTTTGTTGGACCATTTTAATATCTTATATTTATTTATGGGGTTTCATTACTTTGGTAACCTCTTGGTCATAAATGGAGGTTAAATAGAATTCATGAACTTGGTTAATGGTCATTATTTTTTGTGTAACTGTAAGGTCCTAATGGCCTATAAATAGTTTACTCTTTTCTATCAACATGCATCAACTATGTTTTCTATAAAAGAGAGATTACTAACAAAGAATGGTGTTTTATTGGTGGAGCTTTAGGTTCACTATTTTGTGCAGAGTTGGCCTGAACCATACGACAAGTGGTCGGGCTGTTGTATCCTGGAGAGGACAAGTCATAGTTTTGTGACTACTGTATCGGTATTTGGGTTCTTTCTACCGCAATGGGCTTGATCTCCTTAAAGAAAATGAGATATCCGTGCCTCAGCCTGATCTATTTGTATCTCATTTTCTTTTCATCATTTATCAATAAATATAATTGTTTCTAGTATTTTCACTAACAATTTTAAGGAGATCAACCATGGAACAAGTACCAGAAAAACCAATGATAGAATTGGAGATCTCAACAAGCCTTTCAAGTTCAAAGGAGTTCATTTTAAGAGGTGGAAAGGAAAAGTTCTTTTTACCTTAGCCTTTTGAAAGTTGCATATGTTCTTACCGAAAAGAATCCAAACAAAATCCCAACCGAGGAGATGAATGATGAAGACTATGAGGCACATGAAGCAAAAGTGACTTCCTATAATACAGATGAGTATAAATGTCGCTTTTATCTCTTAAATTGCCTTGCTGATCAATTTTATGATTATTACTGTGACACCACTTACATGTTGTCTTCTATTAATTTATGGCATGCTCACTTATGTCATATAAACAGTAAATATGTATCAACACCTGGATTATTATGTGTGAGCAGTAATTCTTTATTTCCCCTCAGCAGTCATAGTTCAAGTTTGAGACCATTACTGACTCTGGAGTAGAGGTTGCTGTTTCACTAATGCAGGTTCAATGTAGAGCACACCTTCATGATGCATACTAATCTATCTTTGTTTGGTAATCTCTTTTATCTTTGTTGATATTAACATGAGTGGGGGATTGTTGGACCATTTTAATATCTTATATTTATTTATGGGGTTTCATTACTTTGGTAACCTCTTGGTCATAAATGGAGGTTAAATAGAATTCATGAACTTGGTTAATGGTCATTATTTTTGGTGTAACTGTAAGGTCCTAATGGCCTATAAATAGTTTACTCTTTTCTATCAACAGACACCAACTATTTTTTCTATAAAAGAGAGATTACTAGCAAAGAAGGGTGTTTTATTGGTGGAGCTTTGGGTTCACCATTTTGTGCAGAGTTGGCCTGAACCATACGACAAGTGGTCGGGCTGTTGTATCCTAGAGGGGACAAGTCATAGTTTTGTGACTGCTGCATCGGTATTTGGGTTCTTCCTACCACAGTGGGTTTGATCTCCTTAAAGAAAACGAGATATCCGTGCCTCAGCCTGATCTATTTGTATCTCATTTTTTTTTCATCATTTATCAATAAAATATATTATTTCTGGTATTTTCACTAACAACTTTTATTCTCCAATTACCGAACCACTTGTAGCATTTTTGAAAGCCCACATCCTAGTTACTCTTGGAATATTATTTTACATTTCTTTAGTTAAAGATATTTGCATGCTACTGTTTTGTTCATTGGAAAATAAAAGGCCACTATTTGTTATATATAGAGTGCATGATTCAGACTTTTAGCATAATAAGCCCACTGTTTGTTTATAGAAGTCATGATTATGTTTTGACTTTTGTTCATTAGATTTAATTGTTAAAAACAAAACAGCAACCTGTTGTTTCAATGATACATGCAATGGGATTTAAATTAGGGAAAAAAAAACATATCAGCACTTGATGCTCATGAGATGTACTGCATGGTAAGAACTTTATGCTACTGATGATTAGAAATTCATATGTAGATTAAGTTAGGCACTGGTATGTTCTAATTTTTAGTTTTTTGTGTACATTTTGCACGCTATTTGGTTCAAGTATAATTTTAATTTCATGGGCATGATTCTTAGTTTCCTACCATGTTGTGCATGTTTTTTTATTTTATAATTTTATAATGTATTGTGCATGCTCATGAGTGTCCCAAATTGTAGTTAAAAATACCATGCTAATTATTTTCTAGTTTTCTAATATGATCAACATGTTCAATATCTATTACATTGTAGTTTAATCCACATGTTTATTATTTCTTAAATTTTTAAGTTAATTTGCACGTTCTTTAATTTTCTAGATTTAAGTCAAATTACATGTTTATTATTTTCTAAAGTTCTAGAATCGTTTGCATGAGTTTATTTTTAAATTTTTAGTTTAATAGAATTATTTACATGTTAATTACTATAGAATTATTTACATGTTAATTACTCTAGAATTATTTGCATGTTAATTGCTAGAATTATGTACATGTTTATTGTATAGTAATTGCATATAACTCTTGCCAATTAATTTTAATTTAATTTTGAGAGTTATAACGTTTTGTAACTTGTGTAGGATTTTAAGTCATTAGTTAATTTTGCTATTAAATTAATTTAGTACTTTTACGATTTCTTTCAATTGTTTGTTTTGTATTTTGTTGTGTTTTTCTGCTAACTTTCTTTATTGGAATACCTATGCAAAAAGGATTGGGAAAACAAATACAAAGCCAAATGAATAGTATTTGGGATGTAAAAACAAAAATTTTGGACTACTAGCCTTTGTGTTGAACAGGAATACCTAAGCGTGGAAAGGCTTTTGAACTAAATAGAATCCTTATGGATCGGCTATTTTATTTAGATAATTGAAGCAATTTTTTGCTTGAGCTTTCGTTGTGGTTTTTTTACCAATATGTAGAAGCAAGTTTGATTTGCTTGTAATTGTTGTAGCAATGTTTTAATTGCTTATAATTTGGTCACCAATTTGTATTTGCTTGTAAGTTGTAGAACTTGGTTTGTTTTAACCTAGCTTATCCCCCAGAAAAATTAATTCTAAACATTGTTTCCCATGGACTAGGAGTCAACATGCTCTTGGAAGTTTTGTCTAAGGTTAACTAGGTTTTAAGTGGAACTGATATGACCCCTCCAGTCTTCCTAGAAACATTCTACACCATGTTCGATTCTAGGGAAGTGGTGAGACTGGTTTTGAATTAAATTTCCAACTTTGAGATTTTCTAATGTTAAGTTTAATTTCTGGAAATGTAGAATAGTGAAATTTTGTTATATTTTTCAGAAATGGCAATTGTTACTGATGTTGTTGCTGTTGCTACTACTGCTAATGTTGGTGGGGATCAGAACCGCGGGACAACTGGCTTGCCAACCCCTGCTGTTGTAATCTCTGTGGTCAATCTGATTATTGTCACGTCTGTGGTCAACCCTGTTGCTACTCCTGCTGTTCCGGGAGGTCCTTTCAACCATCATGAACGCCTGGAGAAGTTCACGAGACTGAATTTCAAGAGGTGGCAGCAGAAGATGTCGTTCTACCTAACTACTCTAAACCTTGCGAGGTTTTTGAGTAAGGATCCACCAGCCGTGAAAGAGAATGAGCAAGACAAGCACAAGCTTATGGCTTTAGATACTTAGAAACGGTCAGACTTCCTTTGCCGGAACTATGTTCTGAACAGCTTGGCAGACCCAATATTCAACGTGTTTTATGCCAAGAAGTCAGTAAAGAGCTATTGGATGCTTTGGACAAGAAGTACAAGACTGAAGATGCTGGGGCAAAGAAATTTGTTGGTGGCCGGTTTCTGGACTTCAAAATGGTGGACTCGAAAACCGTCATTAGTCAAGTCCAAGATTTTCATGTAATTCTGCACAAGATTCATGCAGAGGAAATGTTTATGAGTGAATCATTCCAAGCAGCTGCTTTGATTGAAAAACTGTCTCTAACTGTTTAAAAGACTTCAAGAACTACTTGAAGCACAAACGAAAGGAGATGACAGTCAAAGAGCTCATTGTCAGACTCTGTATTGAGAAAGACAACATAAAGAAATAGGGGAGTACCTCCACTGTGAAAACAAACATGGTTGAGCATGGCCAGTCTTCGAGGGTGCAGAAGAAGCCACCGACAGGCAAAAGCTCAAAGTTAAGAGCTAGAGGTGGAGTCTCTAAGAGACCAGTCTACAAGCCACCAGAACCTACTTTTAGGTTCAAATGAAAGCGTTTCAACTGTGGAAGCGATGGGCATCTGGCTGTTGATTGCTGCAAGAAGAAGAAATCCTACAAAAAAAAACCCTCCGCAAAATAAAAGTCGGGCTCACATGGCTGAGATAAAGGATCTATCACAAGATATGGACGATATGCATCTGTCAGCTGTCATCTCTGAAGTGAACATGGTGGAATCTAACTTAAAGGAATGGTGGGTGGGCGATGGGGGCCACTCACCACATCTGTGCTGAGAAGAAGATGTTTACAACTTTCATATTGGTTTCAAACGGTAAGAAGTTGTTCATGGAAAATTTTGCGACCTTAATAGTTAAGGGTAAATGCAAGGTGGTCCTGAAGATGACTTCAGGAAAAGGGCTAACTCTAAACGATGTCCTATATGTGCTGGACATTCGTAAGAACCTTCTCTTAGGGTCGCTCTTAAGTAAGTATGCCTTCCTCATGGTGTTTGAGTCTGATAAGGTCATATTGACCAAGGGTGGGGTCTATGTGGGGAAGGGGTATATATTGAGTGGTATGTTCAAGCTCAATGTAATGACTATTATCTCTAAAATTAATGAGAAAGCTTCTTCTTCTGCATATATGCTTGAGTCGCCTTATTTATGGCATAGTAGACTGGGTTATGTAAATTTTGACTCTTTGCATAGATTAATTAAGTTAGATCACATATCATATTTCAAGGTTAATCCAAATCACAAGTGTGAAACTTGTGTAGAAGCAAAATTGAAAATGATTTCTTTTCATTCTATTTAAAGAAGTATTGAGCCTTTAAATTTAGCGCACAGTAATATGTGTGACTTGAAAGTCGTACAATCACATGGTGGCAACAAGTACTTCATCACTTTTGTTGATGATTGCACTAAATACTGTTATGTGTATTTGCTTAAAAGCAAAAATGAGGCAATAGATAAATTTATTCTTTTCAAGAATAAAGTTGAGAATCAACTAAGCCGTAAGATCAAGGCTTCAAAAAGTGATCGTGGTAGTG
This sequence comes from Camellia japonica, assembly GCA_030407325.1. Classification (NCBI taxonomy): domain Eukaryota; kingdom Viridiplantae; phylum Streptophyta; class Magnoliopsida; order Ericales; family Theaceae; genus Camellia; species Camellia japonica. The sequence goes on from JAPPVO010000017.1 coordinate 117,918,331, forward strand.
AGTATGAATCCTCGTTTGCTGAGATTTGTGCTCAATTTGGGATTATCCATCAAACTATAGTGCCTTCTTCCCCTCAGTCAAATGGTGTTACTGAACAAAAAAATAGGACGTTAAAAGAAATGATGAATGTAATGTTAATAAGTTCTAGGTCGCCACAGAACTTGTGGGGGAGGGAAGCAATTCTCTCCGTGAATTACATTCTTAATAGAATACCTCGGAAGAAAGTGGACAAAACTTCATATGAGTTGTGGAAAGGCCACAAGCCTTTATATAAATACCTACGAATGTGGGGGTGTCTTGCCAAAGTGGCAATGCCTACACCCCAAGTGGGTTTGGATAGGCTTGAAGTCAGTGGATTGTATATTCATTGGCTATGCACATAATAGCAGTGCATATCGATTTCTTGTGTATAGGTCTGCTATTCCAGATATACATAAGAACACTATCATGGAATCAATGATGCATCTTTCTTTGAAGATGTATTTCCTTGTCGTTTCCAAGAAGGGGTTCCGAGTTCCATGAAAGAGGTTAAAGGTGACAATGATAACATAGATGATCACGCAGATGATCAAGCAAATGATCACATAAATGATCAAGTAGATGATCAAGCAGATGATCACATAAATGATCAAGTAGATGATCAAGCTGAGGAAGTAGATAAGCCGAGAAGGAGTAAAAGGGCTAGGACCACAAAGTTATGAGAACCCGAATATAAAAATTAAGTAAATAATTAAATAATAATAATATTACAATTTCAAATATTTTGATGGTGAATCCTAAGTGCAAATTAAATATTTGGAGGGTCTTTTAATTAATTTTAAACCTAAAATAAATTTATGGTCGAAGTCTTTAATTTAGAGGCAAGATTTATTATAAAAAAAATAAAAAATTAAAATTAAAATTAAGTGTCAATTAGTGAGCATATTTTGATCTAATAATATTTGTATTTTATTTAAATTAATGGGGAGAGAAAATAAATTAAAACAAAAGATAATATTTTAGGGTCTTTTTGTTTAGATACATAATGTAACCCTAGGTTGCCTAATACAATACAACAGCAGCAGTAGAAACGTGAGAGAGGAAGAGAGAGCAAGAGATAGAAAAGAGAGAGGGAGAGAAAGCACCCATGTGTTTCAGCAACTCTCTAAGGTATTAATCAATCTATTCTTGTTCTATTATAATATGTTGTTTACATAGTTATGGTGCTTGTGGGTGTTATGAGTTGGTGGAAGAAAAAGGAATGAATTGGCTGATTGAGTTAGTATTCTAGAAATTTTAATTGAATTCATAATTTTACTCCTAAGAATATTAATCTGCCAGCAAACTTTACAAATCATGAAACCATATCAAATGAATGAATTTTGAACTGAAATTTTTACAGTAGATCAATTACATATTGAATTGCATATCTGAATTTTATCATAATTTTTGGGAGTCAAATTCCATATAAACTGATGCGTTCAAATTTGTCCAGAAAACTGGTTTAAACAGTAAATTCAGGAGTGTTATTCTCTTTGGGTATAAATCCGAAAATTATCAAATCAGCGTCCTTAGAACCAGTTACAAGTCTAGTTTCTTAAATTTTTGGCCTTGCGTTGATTGCTCCTGTATACTAAGAGAGCTATTAATTTATTTAAAGTGTTGTAGAAAGCAACCTGTTTGGGCATAATTAATTGTAAATAATTATTTTGATAAGCAAATCAAGTAAAACCAATTCGGTTTGAAACTTATGATATATTAGTTGATATCTGGAGGGTTTTAGAATTTTTCGAATGGTGTAGAGTGGGTTTTTAATTTTCAGAGTTAGTGAACAATTCGGGAAAACCTTTCAAAAATTCTATTTTATCTCAAAGTCACATTTAATTAAGTTTCGACCGGAACCCATGTCTTAGGTGATTTTAGACCTTGAAGAACATGAATTTAGGTAATATTTAAGAGTAACGGTGAGTTGGGTTGAGCCGTGTTAATGCACTTTAGTTGAGGTTACTTAGTTCCTATTCTTTAGTATTTTTAAATTAGTAGTGACGTGTAATTTTTATACTTGGTTCAGGGCACTAGTTGGACTTTTATACTCTATTTGAGGATTACATTATTTCGTTTCTAGGTGAGTAGTTTCATGCTACATATTTTTATAAATGTTCCCCTACCTTGAACTGTTGGAAAATTAAATTGTTGTTTCATGACTTAACTGTTTTGATAAATTATTATATTATCAATGAAATCAAATTATTTCTGAAACATGTGTGAACTTGGCATACTGTAAACTATTTGTTTTGTTCTCATGTTTATGATGAATTACCATGTTTTGCGAAACTGATGCGTATTGATCATTGGGACCATCTGTGTATTTAGTCCAGGGAAATTATTCCACTGTGTGTGGTGACTCTGGCCACTAGGGAACAGATCCGGGTTGGGCCATGATGACTCTAGTGCTCAACGATTGTAAAGAAAAGACCTAGGTTAAGCTAGGTGACCTTCAATCGGATCGTCTTTGAGAAAAGGCCCAGGTTGCCACCCTAAGGATGACTCTTTGTTCAGTATTGGATCCAACGGGGCTTATAGCCTTGAGAGCTGTATGGCATATTACTTGTTATTTTCTTGGTACCCAGAAAATTATTGGTGTTCATGTTGTAATCTGTTTTAAGTGAAAAATGTCATTTATCATGTTCTCGAGAGACATGAGTATTTTAACTGTTGAACTGTGGAACCTTCTTTTTGAAACAGATTCTCTTTACCAAACTGTATACCAATCTAGTTTCTGCGATATATATCTTATTTTGGAATTGATCCCTGTTTTCAAAACTGTATATATTATCCATGTTGCTACTCACTGAGCTATCAGCTGACTTAGTTGTTTATCATTTTCAGGTGTTAAAAGGACTTAGAGTGAACTCATGGCATAGCGAGGAATCAATTGCATGGACCTCTAGGACATTCATTTATTTTGTTTTAGACTGTTATGTCAAGTTTGTGTATATTTATATTTATTTTTATTGAGGTTCATTTAGGATTATTTTGATATGCGGGTTGTTTTTATCCCATAAGTTTGGATGGTATTGATTACGGTTGATTTTGCCGTTTATACTTGTGGCATGACACTGGATTGAGTTTTGGTTATTTATTAATGGACTATTTTATAGTTATTCAATGTGTATGGTTTTGTATTTAGGCTTACGTGTGCCTTGGGCTAAGGCCCTGTGGGCCACGGCTGGTCATACCCAGGTTTGGGGTGTGACAATTGTGGTATCAGAGCTGTAGTTCATCGAGTTACATATCTTGAATTTCATCATTTAGACGGGGTCCGAGCCCCTATAGTCCTTAGTAGTGTTTGGTTAAGTTAGTTTTGTTTAAGGTTGTGTTGATCTTTTCTTAATTTCATTCTGAAGGTTAAGAGTTGGCACCTAGATATCTACACGGATTATCTATTCCTTATGAGCCTTTGATGTTTGTATTACCGTGTCTACTCCATTAGGAGAAACAGTAGTATTAGGAGATGTTTGTAGATCTTGTGAGGTAAACTTAGATGGTAGGATTTTTATAGTGGGTTTGATTTCCTTAGAGATGAAGGATTTTGATGTGATTTTTGGGATGGATTTGTTGTTGGCAGCAATCTGGAGATTCTCAAAATTACTGGCTGACCGGCCAGTTCAAGTAGCGGACCGGCCACCTTTGCTGGCTGACAATGATTATAAGTGGCCGACAGCCACTTCTTGTCTCCAGCAGAGAGCCTTTGGCCTTCCTCTGTGGTGAGAATGCTGAGAACCTGAGTTTGATTCTACTCCGGATGTGTCCTGCTATTTTGTTTAACAGTTGTACTTGTTTTGTTTATTGAGTTTGTTGCAATTTGTCTATCGAGTTGTTGCAATTTGCTTATCGAGTTGTATTTGCTTCGTTTATCGAGTTGTTGTTTTGCTTATCGAGTTGTCCTTTAGTTGTCTTATTTTTGTTTGTTATGTTTTAGTTGGTTCACTACCTGACTAAGCAATTGTCAAGACAATGTACAAGTATTCAATTTTCATTAATCTCATTTTATGTAAAATGGTGTGATGCGATGCTCAAAATATGAAATACAACACATTTTTAATCAAAAAGTTATTTTTATTCCAATCATGGTTTCTTTTTACAAAGCGTACAAGTTTTAAAGAAAATAAAACTGCCTAAGGCTGTACAATGTGCTAACACTACTAGAAAAAAAAAAAGAAACAAAAGCGAAAACATCTGAATCAATGCCACCTATCGCAGGATCGAGAGGCTCTCTTCGTCCTCTTCCTCAGCTGTGCGGACTCAGAGCTATCACCATCGGCGCCGCTGTCTGAATCTGAGCCAGACCCGGAATCAGAGCTGTCTCCGTTCCCATCCTCGGAGCCCCCCTCAGCATCGTCGCCACCCTCAAAACCAGAGCCGGTGTCATCACCTCCACCCTCAAATGACTCAGATTGGGGACTCGCTAGCTTCTCGTCCTCACTGGTCTCGTCATCATTATCGCGAATGACAGGCTCCCAACCTCTCCCTTAGCTATGTGCCGGAATCTCTCTCCCTGCTGCTGGAGAAGGCTCTAATGGTCCCATCTGTAAGGGTGTGACCTGAAAAGGTAGTTTGAATATATCAGCTATAGTATATGTATCAGATGCAAGTATGGTGTGCAGAGTGAGTACATGCAGAAGTCAGATACAGTATGTAAATGCAATGTATCAAATGTGATCTATACATGCAGTGTGTCAGTGCAATGTGAGAAATGTTCAGTTAAGATGTCAGTTTTAGTATATCAGCAGAAGTATGATAACTGAAATGCAAGAAAACTGAAAAATTACCTAAATGCTGTGGGAGTTCAGCATCATCTCTCTCCTCAAGATCATGCCCTCAAATGAGGCCATCACCTCGAGTAACCCCTTGACATACTCTATGAAGGGCTGCAAATGCAACTTGAAACCATAAGTGCATGAATGAATAAGTATCTGAGCGAAAATGAAATGAATAAAAGCTGTAAAGTATACCGGTGGTGAGTCGGGTGTCCTGACATATCTTTGATCAGGCAAAGGGGGCTCAAGTGGAATCGGATAAGGCACTCTGAAGTACCGCCAACCTGTCAGCTCAGTCAAAAGATCCGGCCATCCAACACTCTGCCTGGTAGGAGACATCTCTCTAGCTCCACCCGTCGGTGCCCGAGCTTTGATCGTCGAAGGAGCGTCTGCTGCCTGGGCCCTGCTTGTCGAAGGAGCGTCTACTGCTCGGGCCCTGCTCGACGAAGCAATATCACCTATCCTCCCCGTGTGAGCATGAACACCTGTCAGAGGAGGCATCAGGTATGTCTGGAGGTAAGTCGCGTAGTCCCCCTCCCCGATGAACCTGTCTACATCTACGTCTCGCATGATATCAGTAATCTCCTAAGGGGAGAAACTCTCGGTGGCTCGCATAGAAGGCGGGGGCGGTAACGAGACTGACTGTAGTGGCAGGCCCAGTGTCTGCCGCATGAAGCGCTCGCCAAGGAACCAGGCTCGGCCTACTGGCCCCTCGAACAAGATCTGATACCGGGAAGCACCCCAAGCGTCGGCAAAATGAAATCGGGCAAACCTTGGCATTGACGCCCAAGGCTGCCATGTGACCTGCAGACAACAAAGTGCATAGATTGATCAGTTGCCATTAGATATGTAAAATGAATTGAAGCTGAAAGTAGAAGAACTGTGAGTTTTGAATTACCTCTACTGTCCTCACTGTGTTGAAGTACTGGCGCAGGTATAGAAGGGTCTCCCGGGCTCTCGGCTAACATCGACTGTCACATCTATGCGAGTACGGTACCTCGAGCGGCGTCTCGACCTCCGGCTCGGGAGCAAGCGCTGGGAAATAGGCGTATATCCATAGCTGTGAAAAACAAGGCAGTGGCAGAGAGAATACAGAATATAGAAAATGCAGAAAGCAAAGTGTGGCACAATATATAGGAAGTACAAGTGCAGAGCAGAGATTGGACTATGTGTATGTAGTGTGCAGTGTACGGTGTGTGCAATGTACAGAAAGTGCAAAGCAGAAAGCATGGCAGAAAATTGTAAAGCTGAAAAGTAAAGCATACCTCCCAGGCTCTCCAATAGCCGCCCACTCTGTTCCCGCTCCTGTGGGAGGTCGAGCTCATGTAACAGTAAAGGGTAGCGAGGCCAACGCCGCCCCAATCATAGTGACGAACCTGGGATAGGTCCACTAAAGCACTTAGAAGATACAGCCCGACTGTGTTCGCCCTGTCGGCGAACAAGGTAGTGCCAAAGAGGAACATCAAGAAACCTCGGGCGTACTGCTTTGTAGCCTCAATTATGGCGGGCTCAGTCCCTCTGAAGTGGTCTGAGAACCAAGTACATCTGACCGTGCCTAATCGGAAGATGGGCGGGTGTGCTCCTAGCAGATAGGTCCAAGCAGCCTCCCACTCGCCCATGTCGGAGCCATATGGAATCGGCCGGCCCCCCACCTCAAGGCCTGTCAACATAGCAAAGTCATACGGGGTCATCGTCATGTCCCCGGTAATAGACAAATGGAAGGAGTTGGTGGTGTCCCACCATCTCTTTACCAGTGCGCCTAAAAGGGTCCTGCTCGCCATGAGACGCAAGAGCCCCATACATAATAGGCCAAATCCTGCCTCATCAATAATCTGCCGGACGCCGTCAGGGAGGTCCTTATACCATTCCCTCGCTATGGTCGACCCGTATCCACGGGTGAAACGAGAGTCTACCTGTGTTCAGAATAGACAGAAATGCAGTGTGTGAATGTGTTTAGAATGAGCAGAAATACAGTGTGTGAATGTGTTCAGAATGAGCAGAAATACAGTGTATGAATGTGTTCGAAATGAGCAGATGAAGTACAGTACGAAAGTGCGAGCTAAACAAGAAATGTAAAGTGCATCGCAGAAAATGTAAGAGTGCAGTGTATACCTCGGGTGCATCGTGAGACAAGTGAGACTCCGGCTCCCGTAGTAGAAGATCTGCAGGTGCATGCCATGCAAATCCAGTAAAGTGGCGGACTGTACTAGGTGGTAGTACATGTGCCTCGGGATGGTACGTCGCTGGGTGGAATGGCCGGACTCTGGGCGGCAACGGTATGATGTCAGGCTCCCCCTCCATCCTCAGAGAACCCCCGTCATGTGGAGTGTCGTCTGCCATCTGAAAAGAAGGTGGAAGGTAGGCAAAAATGAGCAAAATAGGCGAAAAGTGCTAAAAGTCAACAAAAGTCAACTTTCGGGAAGAGAAAAAGTCAAAGAAAGTCAAAGCCCAGAAAAAGGCGCCAAACTCAACATAAACTTGAGGGAAACAAACCTCAAATGGTGAAAGTGGTGAAAAAAGCTCCGAAAACAAGTTTTGATAGGTTCAAAGTGAAGGAAACCGAAAGGTATTTGCGAATCAACTTTGCGAGGGGCGTTGGAAAACGCATGTGAGACACGAATCTAAGAGGAAAAAGTGTCTAGGAGTAGAGAGGAAGAGGTTTCGGCACTGTGTGTGTAAGGAAAAGTGTTTTGGGGTTGTGTTTTTAAAGTTCTCCATGCAAAAAGACAAAACTGTCCTGAATCTGCCTTAACTAGCCGACCGGCCACTTAGGTGGCCGATAGATTCTTCAACTGGCCGACATGCTTCCAGGGTGGCCGACAGGTGTCCAAGGTTCTCCCAGTATGTTTTCAGGTTGTTTTGAGTCCTTGGCTCTTGAGAAAGTTCAAGAGAAGTTCACTTTTCAACTCAAAATGTCTCCGCGGGAGTTTCAATTTATGTCTTCGATGCGAGACTCATCATCAGCCGGCATGAACAAGGTGTATCCTTTTGAAACACATTATAGCCCCTCCGAGAGGTAAATCGGAGGTTACAACTATATTGATCTTGTCAAGGCGCGCATTTCTTTATTCGATATTTTGCATTGAGCATGCTATGGATGTGCATTAAATAATGCATTATCATCATTATGCACGGCATGTGTGTGTTGTGTTGCATTGCACTACACAAGTTCTTATGTTTGCATAGAGTATGCATGTCACGTTGTATTGCATTGTGCATGCTCTTACATTCGCGTATAAATTGTCCGTACCTGTTGCATTGAACATGCATTCGGTGTTACATAAAACATGCTCCATGTTTCGTTGCATAGAACATGCTCTATTTCTTGCATGATGTGCATGAAGCATGCCTCTCTAAATATTGTGTTGTAGTCATTCATCTTGCATAAAATGTGCATTTCTATCGCATTGTACCTGTTAAGTTTCTTTCTTACGCAGGCACGATATTGTATGTACGGTTCATTCAAAGCTGGTGCAACCAGACGATATTGTATGTACGGTTCATTCAAAGCGAGTGCAACCAGACGATATTGTATGTACGGTTCATTCAAAGCTGGTGCAACCAGATGGTATTGTATGTACGGTTCATTCAGAAGAACTTCAGGGTAAGATCATTCCTGTCCTTTGAACTCCTTGTTTGGTTAGAAACACTCGGGTACGCTCGGTGTTTACACCACTCCTTGCATTGGTTAGAAGCATTCAAGTACGCCCGATGTTTACATTGACACCTCCTCTGGTTAGAAGCGTTAGGGTCATGTACCCGACATTTACACCTTGTGTTGGTTAGAAACATTCGGGTACGCCTGGTGTTTACATCGACACCTCCTCTGGTTAGAAGCATTCGGGTTGTGTACCCGACGTTTATACATTGCATTGGTTAGAAACACTCGGGTACGCCCGGTGTTTACACCGACACCCTGTTGGTTAGAGACATTGGGTTGTGTGCCCGATGTTTATACCATCCTCCCGGTTAGAAGCGTTTGGGACGTGTATCGGACGCTTATACCACTCTGTTGGTTAGAGACATTGGGTCATGTGCCCGATGTTTATACCATTATCCCGATTAGAAGTGTTTGGGACGTTTTTCCGACGCTTATACCACCCTGTTGGTTAGAGACATTAGGTCATGTGCCCGATGTTTATACCATCCTCCCGGTTAGGAGTGTTTAGACTGTGTTTTGACGCTCATACTGCCTCTTTGGTTAGAAACATTGGAACGTGCTCTAATGTTTATACCCGCCCTTTAGTGTTTCCACCACTCTCTTTTCCCTCTCGCGTGCGGCGCGTTAGGACGCTTTGGTTAAATGCATCTGGACGGATCCCGTTGCTTATACCGCTTTTTATTTCGGTTACATAATGGTTGGATATGTTTCAATTGTTATTATATGCGCTCTTTAGTTCATAACCTTGGGGTGTGTCCCTGGGTTCACACCATTTCTTTCCTCGCGTGCACCACGCGTTGGGATCTTGCTTGCCACCTCGGGTGCGCCCGATGTTGGTGTTGTTCTTTATCCTTTCCTACGTGAGGCGCAGTTAAGATTGCATAATTTTCTTGAATCCTTTCTACATGAAATGTAGTTCGGTCTGTAATTTCCACGCGTGGCGTGTTTGTTTACTTGCTTATGTACGAGTTTGCTGCAGCATTTCTTTGCATAGCATTTGCATCTAGATGTTTCATTACAGCCTCATTGCATGATCATAAGTTATGTTCTGTATCGTGCATGTCATTCGCATTTTGCCCCTGCCTACGGGTGCATCTATATTGTTATCTTGCTTGCTTGTTTGAGTCTTCGGCCATGTCAAAAATGGGTCGTCTCTAGGCTTTGACATTCACTCCCGTCATTTCATGACTTCCGAGTTCTGTCAAAGAGGGGCAACTATAGACACCCTATTTTTGACCGACCTCAAGACTCAGATGTCATCGTTTGCGCACTCAATGATTGTGCATGTTTGTGCTCGTTTTGAGTGCCCAAAGCTCTCGGCGAAACGCCTTGTCTTTGAGCCTCTAAACTCTCTGTGTTGTGGCCTTGTTTTGGGCCAGACCTTGGTACCCCTTTGCCTGGAGGGGGAAAAGGCCTTGTCGGCCACTTTTGGCCCTTGTCAGCCACTTTTTCCCCTTGTCGGCCACCTGAGGTGGCCGGTCAGCCACCTAGAGTGGCCGACGGCCATTTTTCTCATTTTTAAGATATTTTATGTGCCAGTTGTGCCAGCTGTTGATCACTGAAGTCATCCTTCATACACGTGTATGAAGGGATGGAAGCAAGCTTTAGCTTGCATTTCTATATAAGGGGAGGTCTCTCCCCCATTTTGAGGGTTACAAAAATTTGTGAGAAAATTTTCCTCTCTCTTTCTCTCTAGAATCCTCTCTCTCTCTTCCTATTTTGTGCTTGAAAGTGAGTTATCTCTACATATTTGCATACAACCCCTTAACCAAATTAGACTACCTTGTAGCTGAGGTTCTTAGAGGTCTTATTTGAGCTCTCAAAGCTGGTTTTAGCTCAGAAAAGTTTATGTTTGTTGCTGTGCTTCAAAGGTATAAAACTTATCCCTTTCAAGCTTATTTTTGCACATTAGTTTGGCCACCTTTGCATGCTGTTTTTGGCCTAGTTTTCAACTACAAGAACCTCTATTTTTAAGGTTTAAAAATGGTGATTTAAGGCATTTTTGGAGTTAGGGGTGGTCCACCCTCCTTTGTGGCTTATTTGCTAAGAGTTGTACAATATTTTAAAGCTTATAAAACTATCTTTTCTTGGCCTTTTAACCACTGAATTCTAGGGGAATATCAGTGGTAAAAAGTTGGTTTTCAGATCCAAAATAGGAAGGGGTGGCCTCACCTCCTTGTATCTTGTATGCATGTGTAGATGGCCTAAGATGTGAGCATGCTTTTCTACTTTTTTGTAACTTAGTTGAAGCATGTTTTTGGCTTTTTTTTGACATGTTTCAACTTTGCTTTTGTTTGGTTGGAACGCTTCTTGCTTGCTTTTTTACACTTGTAGTACAATCATGTTTACTAGACTAGCATATTTGATGATTTAGCCTATTATTCTAGTTGGTGTTAACTTAACTCCAGCATATTTATGCTAATATTTTGACATGCTTTAACTCTGTTTTGAGTGGTCTTGGTCCTTTAAGGCTTGCCTTGCATGGCTATAGTGTAATTGGCTTCACTAGCTTTGTGTCTCAAGGCCTCCAACATGTTTTGCATGAGATGATTGCATGATATAGCATCCTTTAACATGTGATTTCAGTGCATATACCTCTGTCACACTCTCACATATATCACTCTTTCATTGCTTTTGAGGGTTGTGTATTGTGCCTTGTTTGTGGGCTAACATGTGTGCATGTTTTCCTAGTCTTTTAAGCTTCTATCTTAGCATGTTTAAGCCACTGTTTTGGCATGATTTAGCTCTGTCCAGAGCTGGTTTGGTCCCTTAAGCTTGATATTGCATGCCTCTAGTGTAGTGCTCTTCACTAGTTTCAATGATTTTGGCCCTTAACATGTTGTGCATGTGTTGATTGCATGATTTAGTGTCTTGAGCATGCCATTTCAGCACTATAAGTCTGCAACCTGCCTCATTTCTTCATTTTTCTATTTGTTTGAGGGTTGGTTAATCTTATGATTGCGTTTAAGCTTGAGATAGAGCTTATGCTCAATGGCTTTAACTCTCTTTTGAGGGTTCCTCCAAGCCAAAGGCATGAGCTTTCTCATGTCTTGAATCATCCTTTGGTTGACCTCTCTCTCATTAGAGGACTTTCACATTGAACTTAATCGGTTAAAGGATTGATCGGTAATTTAAAATGTCTAAATAAAATAAACCAAATAAAACATGAACAAAAATAAATTAAATTAGCTAACACATTAACTAATTAATTACAAATTAACTAACTATACAAAGCAGTTAAAACAGCCTTGAGAAGAGGGGCATATGCATGCTCGGTCGGTTTCGCTCGGAAATCCGTTGCCATGCCTCATGTTGCCTCTGTTTGCACACTTCTGCACCTCTGAAAATTATGCCAACTTCTGTAATGCTTTTGAACCACCCCATGGACACTTTGAGAGGCCATTGGCCAAAAGGTATGGTCATCGGCCAAAGGATAAGGGTCATCGACCAAATATGAGGATATTGGCCAAACATTGTTATCCGATCGGCACACCAGATAGCCGATCGGCCATCTCTTCCTGCAAACTGTTCCTTTTACTGCAGCAGAGTACAAACAGAGGCATGTCAATACATTTGTAAGAAAATGTTGTGCAACTACACCCCTTATCATGTTTGAAGCTCAAAGGAATGTAGTGCCTGACTCTCGAGCCATCAATCACGCATTTCGATGCATGATGGCCAAAGAGGCCGAGTTGCACAAATCAATACGGATGAAATACACAAAAACACATAAATGCCTTGAACTCTATCATGTTTGATCAAGAGTGTCGGCGACCGAGAATTGAGGCACGTTTCATCACTTCAAGTATGAAACGTCTCTCGTTTCTCGTGTTGGGCTTAACACCCAAACCAAACACAATGCAATGCATGTAACATGGAGATGCTATGCAATGCAACATAAGCATACCGAGTGCAATGTAACAAGCATGCAAAATGCAATGCAACTAGCATGCAACAACATGCAATGTACCAAGTATGCAACAAAATGCAATGCAACCTAAATATGCAAACATGCAATGTACCAAGTATGCAAGCACTATGCAATGCAACTAGCATGCAACAACATGCAAAGATGGACTTAAACCAAAATGGAAAGACCTCAATCATGCCCAAATCGGTGGCCAAAATGCTATGAAATGATGGCATGAAACACAAGACAAGCATGCATGCCAATTGGTCTACAAACAAAGCATGAAGGCACCAACTCTCAAGCATGAGCAATGAGTAAAACGCATGGATGTATGATAGTACCATAGGCCCTGAAATCATGTATGGAATGGTGCCAAACCACTCCAACAAGACAAGCATAGCATACAAGAAAGCTCAAAGCTTAAGGCTAGCCGAGGAACTTACACCATGGTTATGTAAAACATGAAGCAAATGGCCTAAGCAAACCAAAACAGTCCTAAAGCATACCAAAGTGAGTCTAAAATATGCATGGACCAAAGCCAAAACAAGTCAACATGAAAGGCATAAGGCATGATGCAAGTAAGGCCAACAAAGGGGATTACACTACACCTATCAAAACCAAACATGGCATGACTTTGACAACAAAAATTAGAGATGTACCATGGTAAAACAAGACCAAAAATACATTGAAATGATAGCCCAAAGGCCTAAGCATAGAGGCATGCACAATGACCCACTCTTAAGGCATAAAACACCAATTCTTCAAAGCATTGAAAGAATGAAAAAGGCAAGTGTATGACCATGAAACATGCACTGAAATATCATTTCAAATGATGCCAAATCATGAGAATAGTCTAAGCAATGCATGTTAATGGACTCGATACACAAAGCTAACAAGCTAGATTGAACCATGGCTATACAAAACAATGCATGCATGACTACAACAACATCAAATAGAGCTCAAGCATGGTAAAACATGAGGGAAAGCTTCTTTGAGTTGAGCCAAAACATGCAAGAATGATGGTCCAAACACATGATGCATGTTATGCTAGCATGCAAGATTGCTCTACAAGTATGTGAAGCATGCAAGATACTATCAAACCAACTTAAAACAAAGTTGAAGCATGCTAAAATAACACCAAAAAGTTGTTGAAATAGAACCAAAACATGCTAAGCAAACATGCTACTGTTATGAGCCATTTATACTAGTATACAAGACATAAGAAGAGGGGATGACCCCTTCCTATTTGGGACCTCAAAACCACCTTTCCACCACTGAAAATCCTTTGGATTTTAGTGGTGAGAAGGCCAAAACAAGGTGGTCCCAATAGCTTAAAAGGATGGTTCAAAACAAGGCCAAACAAGGCCTAAGAGGGGGTAGACTAACCCCAACACAAAAGTGACCTCAAACAAACATCACAAGCATGGAAAATTAGAACTTTTTACAGTAGAAAGTTAAGCTTAAATCAGCATGCAAATAGGTCCAAAAGCTTAAGCCAAAATAGGGGATTAAAAGGTTAGTTTCTCACCCTTGAAGAACACCTTCAAGAACACAACTCCAGCAGCTTTTCTGAGTTCAAACCAACCCCAAAACACTAAAACCAACTCCTCAGTACCTCAGCAACAAAAGGATGGTGTTCTAGTAGGTGTTTGTGTGCAATAGTATGAAGATTTTACACTTTTGAGCACAAACAAGGATAAATATGGAAAGAGAGAGAGAGAGAGAGAGAGAGAGAGAGAGAATATAGAGAGAGAGAGATATATAACTTCTATATCAAATTCTCAAAACCTCTGGAAAGGGAGAGGGGCCTCCCTTCTTATAGAATTTCAATTCTCAAGCTTGTTGAACAAGCTTGGGTCTTGATGCAATCCCTCCATACATGTGTATGGAGGATGAGAATTGTGCTCACCAACTGTCACAGCTGGCACAAAAATATCTGCAAAAGCAGGTGGAAAGGTCTCGGCCAGAAAATATGGCCGATCGACCAAGAAGAGTGCCGATCGGCCGACACTTATGGCCGATGGCAAGAAAACATGGCCGATGGCACAAAGCCTTAGCCAATGAGTTGCAGGGATGGCCAACAAGCCACCCTCTTCCCTCAGAAGCAAAAACACAAGTCCTTGGTCCACAACCAAGCACAAAACATACAAGTTGAGAGATCCTTAGGCAAGGTGCGCAGTCGAGACCTTCGGGAACTCAAAACAAACACAAGCGTGTATGATCATCGAGTATTCAAACGATGACGTCTAAGTCTTGAGGACGGTCAAAAATGGGGTGTCTATAGTCAGGGTTTCCTAAATTTCTCCAAAAATAAAATATTTAGGTGGCGACTCTATAATCTGGCAAAGCAGTCCAATTTTGGCATTATTTGATTTAAAATATGATTTTCCAAAATGATTTGCCGGGTTGGACTCCTTGGTGTTTATCAGTCTCACATTGCACTTTGTGAGATTAGATTCAAAACTATGACAGGAGTCCGAGCTGTAGGAGACCAATTCGAGCTCTCCGAAAGGGGATGCGAAGAAAGTCAAGTCTATAAAGATCTACCTAGACTTCCTCTAGATCGTGAGGTAGAATTTTCCATTAACTTGGTCCCTAACACAACACTTATTTCTAAAGTGCCTTATAGAATGGCGCCGTTGGAGTTGAGGGAGTTACAAACTTAGTTACAAGAGTTGTTAGTCAAAGGTTTTATTAGGCTTAGTGTTTCACCTTGGGGAGTACATGTGTTGTTTGTGAAGAAAAAGGATGGGTCTATGAGATTGTGTATTGATTATACGGAACTGAACAAAGTCACAATGAAGAATAGGTATCATTTGCCACACATTGATGACCTATTTGACCAGTTGTAGGGAGTTCAAGTATTCTCTAAGATTGACTTGAGGTTAGGCTATCACTAGTTGAAGGTAAGGAATAAGGATGTTCCTAAGACAGCTTTTAGAATCCGTTATGGGCATTATGAGTTCTTGGTGATGCCTTTTGGTCTCACAAATGCACCAGCCGCATTCATGGATTTAATGAACAGAGTATTTAAACCCCAACTTTTAATAAATTTGTGGTAGTGTTTATTGATGACATCCTAATTTATTCGAGGAACATGAGCAACATGTGAGGGTAGTACTACAGATCCTTAGGGAGAAGAGACCGTATGCAAAATTTAAGAAGTGTGAATTCTGGTTGAGCAGTGTATCCTTTTTGGGTCATGTAGTGAGTAAAAATGGGGTATCTATGGATAACACGAAAGTGGTAGCAATTGTTGATTGGCCACGACTTACTTCTGTGATAGAGATACGTAGCTTTCTAGGGGTTACTGGTTATTACAGACGGTTTGTGGAAAGATTCTCCTGTATTACTTTGCCACTTACCAATCTCACCAGGAAAGGGGCAAAGTTTGAGTGGAATGATGATTGTGAGTGTAGTTTCCAAGAGTTTAAACAGAGGTTGACATCAGCTTCAATCCTTGCCCTACCTATAAATAGGGGTGGTTTTGCGATTTATAGTGATGTTTCACGATAGGGTTTAGGATGTGTGTTTATGCAGCATGGGAAGGTAATTGCTTATGCGTCACGACAGTTGAAAGTACATGAGAGAAATTATCCTACGCACAACTTGGAGTTAATAGCAGTGATTTTCACTCTTAAGATCTGATGACATTATTTGTATGGAGAGTCATGTGAGATTTACACTGATCATAAGAGTTTGAAGTATATTTTCACACAGAAGGAACTAAATTTGAGGCAAAGAAGATGGCTTGAGTTACTAAAAGATTATGGTGTGAATATTTTATATCATCCAGGGAAGGCAAATGTGGTTGCAGATGCCTTGAGTAGGAAGGTCGCAATTGGAGATGTAGCTGCTTTGTCTATTGAGAGTTGCTTAGTGGAAGACATGAGACGTTTGAGGCTTGAGGTTGTTACACCTGGTGATAGGGCTTATTGTAGTCAATTGACAGTTCAACCGACCTTGAGAGAACGGATTCGTTTAGCTCAGGAGTTGACCCCCAGTGTGAGCATATTAAAGGAGAGATGGCAGAGGGTAAGCATGTAGACTTTGTGGTTAGTGATAATGGGTTGCTTAGATTCCGTAGCCGAATTTGTGTTCCTGTTGGTGGTGATTTGAGGAAGGAGATTATGACGGAGGCACATAGTTCTAGTTACAGCATTCATCCTGGAAGCACTAAGATGTATCGGGATCTTCATGAACATTTTTGGTGGAATGGTATGAAAGGAGATATTGCAGAATTTGTGGCTCAATGTTTGGTGTATCAACAGGTTAAAGTAGAACATCAGAAACCCACAGGGAAACTACAACCTTTACCTATACCAGAGTGGAAGTGGGATCATGTTACCATAGACTTCGTGTGTGGATTACCTCGTACAAGTAGTAATCACGATGCAGTTTGGGTAGTTGATAGATTAACCAAATCAGCACATTTTATTGCAGTACGAATGAACCATTCTCTAGCTCGATTTGCACAGTTGTATGTGAAGGAGATTGTTAGATTGCATGGTGCACCTATGTCAATAGTGTCGGATCGGGACCCTCATTTTGTGTCTAAGTTTTGGGTTGCATTACAGTCAGCTATGAGTACTTGATTAAATTTTAGTTCAGCTTACCACACTCAGACAAATGGGCAATTGGAGAGGACTATTCAAACCCTTGAGGATATGTTGAGGGCTTGTGCTTTGGAGTGGAGAGGTAATTGGGATGATTATTTGCCACTCATGAAGTTTGCGTATAATAATAGTTATCATTCTAGTTTGGGAGTAGCTCTTTATGAGTCTTTGTATAGGAGGAAGTGTAGATCTCCTTTGTGTTGGTATGAGGTTGGTGAGAGGCTAATGTTGGGACCTAATTTGGTGGAGGATGCTACACAGAAAATTATCACCATCAAAGAGAGATTATTGACTGCTCAGAGTAGACAAAAAAGTTATGCTGATCATCGTAAGAGAGATTTAGAGTTTCATGTGGGGGACATGGTATTCTTGAAAGTATCACCATGGAAAGGAGTCATTAGGTTTGGAAAGAAAGGAAAGTTGAGTCCTAGATACATTGGTCCATTTGAGGTATTGTAGAAGGTTGGTGAGGTTGGGTACCGTGTCGCTCTACTCCTTAGGTTGGCAGGAGTGCATAATGTGTTTCACGTGTCTATATTGAGGAAATATGTGCACAGTCCGTCGCATGTGATAGATTATGAGCCGCTTCAGATTAGAGAGAATTTTTCGTATGAGGAGATGTCTGTTCAGATTTTGGATTCGAAAGAAAAAATGTTACGTACAAAGGCCATTAAATGGGTTAAGGTACCGTGTCGTAATCATATAGTTGAAGAGGCGACTTGGGAACGCGAGGACGAAATGTGCGAGAAGTACCCACATCTATTTTCATGATTTACTCAGGTTAGTTTCGAGGACGAAACTTTTCTTTTAGGGGGGGAGAATGTGAGAACCCGAATATAAAAATTAAGTAAATAATTAAATACTAATAATATTACAATTTCAAATATTTTGATGGTGAATCCGAAGTGCAAATTAAATATTTGGAGGGTCTTTTAATTAATTTTAAACCTAAAATAAATTTTTGGTGGAAGTCTTTAATTTATAGGCAAGATTTATTATAAAAAAAATTAAAAAAATTAAAATTAAGTGTCACATTAGTAAGCATATTTTGATATAATAATATTTGTATTTTATTTAAATTAATGGGGAGAGAAAATAAATTAAAGCAAAAGATAATATTTTAGAGTCTTTTTGTTTAAATACATAATGTAACCCTAGGTTGCCTAATACAATACAGTAACAGCAATAGAAACGTGAGAGAGGAAGAGAGAGCAAGAGATAGAAAAGAGAGAGCGAGAGAAAGCACCATTGTGTCTCAACAACTCTCTAAGGTATTAATCAATCTATTCTTATTCTATTATAATATGTTGTTTACATAGTTATGGTGCTTGTGGGTGTTGTGAGTTGGTGGAAGAAAAAGAAATGGATTGGCTGATTGGGTTAGTATTCTAGAAATTTTAATTGAATTCATAATGTTGCTTCTAAGAATATTAATCTACCAGCAAACTTTAGAAATCATGAAACCATATCAAATGAATGAATTTTGAACTGAAATTTTTACAGTAGATCAATTACATATTGAATTGCATATCTGAATTTTTTTCATAATTTTTGGGAGTCAAAATCCATATAAATTGATGCGTTCAAATCTGTCCAAAAAATTGGTTTAAACAGTAAATTCAGGAGTGTTGTTCTCTTTGGGTATAAATCCGAAAATTATCAAATCAGCGTCCTTAAAACCGGTTACAAGTCTAGTTTCTTACATTTTTGGCCTTGCATTGATTGCTCTTGTATACTAAGAGAACTATTAATTTATTTAAAGTGCTGCAGAAAACAACCTGTTTGGGCATAATTAATTGTAAATAATTATTTTGATAAGAAAATCAAGTAAAACCAATTGGGTTTGAAACTTAGGATATATTAGTTGATATCTGGAGGGTTTTAGAATTTTTCGAATGGTGTAGAGTGGGTTTTTAAT
This sequence comes from Camellia japonica, assembly GCA_030407325.1. Lineage (NCBI taxonomy): Eukaryota > Viridiplantae > Streptophyta > Magnoliopsida > Ericales > Theaceae > Camellia > Camellia japonica. Next base: position 117,937,235 of record JAPPVO010000017.1, read on the forward strand.
TTTCAGAGTTAGTGAACAGTTCGGGAAAACCTATCAAAAATTCTATTTTATCTCAAAGTCACATTTAATTAAGTTTCAACCGGAACCCATGTCTTGGGTGATTTTAGACCTTGAAGGAATTTATGTAATATTTAAGAGTAACGGTGAGTTGTGTTGAGCCGTGTTAGTGCGCTTTAGTTGAGGTTACTTAGTTCCTATTCTTTAGTATTTTTAAATTAGTAGTGACGTGCACTTTTTATACTTGGTTCAGGGCACTAGTTGGACTTTTATACTCTATTCGAGGATTACATTATTTTCGTTTCCAGGTGAGTAGTTTCATGCTACATATTTTTATAAATATTCTCCTACCCTGAACTGTTGGAAAATTAAGTTGTTGTTTCATGATTAAACTATTTTGATAATTATTATATTATCAATGAAATCAAATTATTTCTGAAACATGTGTGAACTTGGCATACTGTAAACTATTTGTTTTGGTCTCATGTTTATAATAATGAACTACCATGTTTTGCGAAACTGATGTGTATTGATTATTGAGACCATCTGTGTATTTAGTCTAGGGAAATTATTCCACTGTGTGTAGTGACTCTGGCCACTAGGGAACAGATCCGGGTTGGGTCGTGATGACTCTAATGCTCAACGATTGTAAGGAAAAGACCTAGGTTAAGCTAGGTGACCTTCAATCGAATCACCTTTGAGAAAAGGCCCAGGTTGCCACCCTAAGGATGACTCTTGGTTCAGTGTTGGATCCAACGGGGCTTATAGCCTTGAGAACTGTGTGGCATATTACTTGTTATTTTCTTGGTACCCAGAAAATTATTGGTGTTCATGTTGTAATCTGTTTTCAGTGAAAAATGTCATTTATCATGTTCTCGAGAGACATGAGTATTTTAATTGTTGAACTGTGGAACCTTCTTTTTGAAATAGATTCTCTTTACCAAACTGTATGCCAATCTAGTTTCTGTGATATATATCTTATTTTGGAATTGATCCCTGTTTTCAAAACTGTATATACTATCCATATTGCTACACACTGAGCTATCAGCTGACTTAATTATTTATCATTTCCAGGTGTTAGAAGGACTTAGAGTGAACTCATGGCATAGCGAGGACTCGATTGCATGGACCTCTAGGACATTCATTTATTTTGTTTTACATTGTTATGTCAAGTTTGTGCATATTTATATTTATTTTTATTGGGGTTCATTTAGGATTATTTTGATATATGGGTTGTTTTTATCCCATAAGTTTGGATGGTATTGATTACGGTTGATTTTGCCATTTATACTTGTGGCATGACACTGGATTGAGTTTTGGTTATTTATTAATGGACTATTTTATAGTTATTCAATGTGAATGGTTTCGTATTTAGGCTTACGTGTGCCTTGGGCTAAGGCCCTGTGGGCCACGGCCGGTTATACCCGAGTTCGGGGTGTGACAAAAGTCCTTTGGTTCAAACTTCTTGACTTATATGTTAGAAGGAGAACCTCGAACTTTCCATGAAGTTGTGACTTTACCTGAAAGTCCCTTGTGGCAAGAAGTAATTAAGAGTGAGATTGACTCCATCTTACAAAACCGTACTTGGGAGTTTGTAGATCTATCCCCAGGCAGTAAGGCCTTGGGGAGTAAGTGGATCTTTAGAAGAAAGGTGAAAGCAGATGGATCAATTGATAAGTATAAAGATAGGCTAGTTATCAAAGGATACATGCAACGAGAAGGCTTGGATTACTTTGATACGTATTCACCTATGACAAGGATTTCATCCATTCGCATGGTAATTGCGATAGCAGCTTTACGTGGTCTAGAGATACATTAGATAGATGTAAAGATAGCATTCTTAAATGGAGATTTAGATAAAGAAATCTACATGGAGTAACTCGAGGGGTTTTTAGCTCTACAACAAAATAAGAAAGTCTGTAAACTTATCAAATCATTGTATGGTTTGAAGCAAACTCCTAAACAATGGCATGTGAAATTTGACAACGCTATGTTGTCAAATGAGTTCAAGATCAATGAGTGTGATAAATGCATATATGTCAAAGACACTAATAGAGGTTATGTCATTTTGTGTCTATACATTGATGGCATACTCATTGTTAGTAGTAATGATAAGAAGATTAGAACTACTAAGAGATTGTTAAACCCTAAGTTTGACATGAAATATATGGGCCTTGCAGATGTAATTTTGGGTGTTAAGATTACCAGAACATCTGATGGTATTGTACTTTCTCAATCTCACTACGTTGAGAAAATACTTGAGAAATTTGGTAAATCAGATACAAGTGTGTCTAGGACACTAGTAGACTTGAGTCTACACTTGACCAAGAATAATGGGAAGAGTGTCTCTCAGCTAGAATATTCTCAGGTCATTGGGAGTTTGATGTATTTGATGAGTTGTACAAGACCGGATATAACCTACTCTGTTAATAGGCTTAGTAGATACACGAGCAATCCTGATGCCACTCACTAGAAGGGTATCGTTCGGGTGTTAAGGTATCTTCGTTTCACCCGAGATTATAGGTTTCATTACACAAGATATCCAGCAGTAATAGAAGGCTATAGCGATGCAAATTAGATATCTGATGCTAGGGATTTGAAATCCACTAGTGGTTATGTGTTCACCCTTAGAGGGGCAGTCGTGTCTTGGAAATCTTCCAAGTAGACGTGTATCTCATGATCGGAGTTTATGGCATTAGATAAAGAAATCGAAGAGGCAAAATGGCTTCGCCATTTCGTTGAAGATATTTCACGTTGGTCAAAACATGTGTCAACCATCTGTGTTCATTGTGGCAGCCAATCAGCTATTGGACGAGCACAGAGTAATATGTATAATGAAAATTTTAGACATATCCATTGTAGACATAATTCCATACAACAAATACTCTCAAATAGAGTTATCACTTTAGACTATGTGAAGTGTAAGAACAATATTGCGAATCTGCTAAGCAAAGGGTTAAATCGATTGTTAGTAGAGAAGTCGTCAGAAGGAATGGGCTTAAGGCCTTTCGTGTAAGGTGTTACCGAAATGGAAACCCAACCTAGTTGACTAGAGATCCCAAGATGTAGGTTCAATGGGACAACCTAATTGCGTGTAACGGTGGTATATCACTGAGGAGATTAAACCTCCAGTCATTCCTTTTATCAGTGATACATGCAAGTGTAGAAGTTAAGCTGAGCTTTTAATGACTCTAGTGTGTTGAGCTGTTGAGCTGAGTATAGTAGGATACTCAAGTAGAGTCACCTATGTGAGTGTAAAGTGGGGCTGCTTCTATAAGAATTGCCAAGGCCGAATTCTTTAAACCACTCACTGAACCAGGCGAGTGTTCCAGGGCCAAACCAGACACAACAGTGAGAACAGAACGATGGTTGGAGTAATACCTGTATGAGATCTGTTGTCTTGGTTTACATAAACGGCAAAATAATTCAAGACTTTGTGTTCACTGGGCAGCCAGTAAATCCGATAGACTTCACTAAGAGGGGTTTAAAGCTAAAATCTACCTTTTTCTTATATAGAGGTTATTCCATTGCATTCTTTCTCCGAGTCCTTGTTGTTAAGCATTGTCCGTTTGTTGTTATTCGGTCAATTTTTATTCATGTGGAGGATTATTGGAAAATAACGATTTTTTGGTGACTTTAATGCAATATTAAAGTGGGTGTCAATCTACTTTTGAGGTGGATTAAAGTGGGTTTAGATTCTTTGTAATGATATCTTGACACCACAAAAAGAATAACCAAAACCATTGAGATTTTAATGAATCATTGAGTTGGCATCATGAAAAAGGTGTTGGGAAAAATGTGTAACCTTCTATCTCATATTGATTATAGAGGAGAGCATTGATGGATATTTAAATCTCATTTTTTGCCTAAGGGTGTGAGCCTGGATGCTTCAAGGATGAGCTTGGGCCAAAACTATAGTCCAAGTTAGTTATGAAAAAATTGCCACACGCACACCCGCGCACACATCGCCTGCTCAGACTGGGCCGAACCAGGTCCGAGTCCGTAGTTCGTGATCCGTAGGTTGTGGATCTTGGGACTTAGGACTTGGGCTTAAGGCTTGAGGGAATGGGTTAGGTTTGGGCTGGGCCAAGTTGGTGGTCCATCAACGTAATTTTTTTTGGGCCGAGCCAGGTTGGTGGCTGCAAATATACACACATGTATATATGAAGTATATAACTTCTGTGATGACCGGTGCGTAATTGCCTTGTTCTCATGAGTTATATTGGACTTACCTTCGTTAAAATGTCAAATTTCAAAATGTGGTCCAGTCAACAGTTGAGTTCGTTGCTTTTGAAAACTTCTCTTTAAAAATTTTCGTCCTTGTTTGTTTCAAATTCCGAGTTTCCACTTGTCTCAGAGGGTGAGAGGTCGACTCTGGAGTGTCGGGAGAGAAACCGAAGATTTTTAGGGCTGGAAGGCCAGAGCTGCACGTGCGGGAGGTGAGGCTGTACGTGCGGGAAGTAGGAGAAGGCTGTGTGCACACTACAATATATGCAGGTGCAAAGAGGAGGCGCGAGGGAGGACCGCACGTGCGGGGGGGAGGACCGCACTTGCGGGGTTAAGAGCCGCACGTGCAGGAGGACGCTCCGCATGTGCGGGAGAAGGCGCTGCACGTGCGGCCAAGCGCGTGTTTTGTTTCGTTTTCGTGCATTTCAGCTATCTCACTACGCCAAAATTGGGCTTTAGCGGCGGTTTTTTACCGCCGTTAAAGGCTGTAAAACCGTCGTTAAAGCCTTTAACGGCGGTTTCGTTACCGCCGTTTATGCGCGTGTCGGAAAAAGTGAAACCGTCATAAAAAGGCAAATTACCGTCGTTAAAAGTCGACCAAAAACGGCGGTAATATAGGACTAAAAACGGCGGTTTTTTACCGCCGTAAATAGGTTCAAATTTTTCAAAAAATAATTCTTTCTTCTTGCACTCCCCAAGTTTTGAACCCAAGACCTCTCATCCACCCACACCAACCACTCTGCCACAGCCACTCTTCATGAAATATATTCTCTAAATAAATATTTAAACATTACTTTTACTTTATTGTAGATGGTTTTGCTGGAACTCGCCGGAGTTTTGCCGGAGCACGCCGGAGCTCCGCCGGCAAAGACCGCCGTCATTAACGGCAGTAATGGTTGGGCATTAGCGGCAATTTTGTTACCGCCGTTAAAAGTGGGCATTAACGGCGGTTTCGTTACCGCCGTTAAAAGTGGGTTTCATTACCGTCGTTAAAGACACTTTTAGTGGCGGTTTTTTTTAACGGCGGTATTAACGGCGGTTTTCGTTACCGCCGTTAATAGTACCTTTAACGGCGATTTTCGTTACCGCCGTTAATGCCCTGTTTTGGCGTAGTGTCTATTGCACTTGTTGCCTCCTTTCACTCATTTCTGATTATGTCTCTCTCTCTCTCTACAATCTTTCTCTGTTTTTCTCTCATCTCTCTCTACCCAAACCCTCAAAACTTTGCATTTTCTTTTGATCTCAAGAATCCATTGGGATTTTGCTACTAGTTCCTTGTATCAAAATGATGAGCATACCGAGTGCTTTGTTTTAACTGGTGGAGATCGAATTCCGGCAAAGTTGATTTTGGGGCTTTTCCCCTCTTCTCTCTTGAGGTAGGGATTTCTTTGATCTTTTTCAATACTTCGTCTATAGATAGACATATGGTAAGTTTTATTGCATAAAAACCATATTGTTATGGATTTTTTGAAAATCATGTCAGAGGATCTAAGATTTGGTACTTGAGATTGAAACCTTGTGAACTTGGTTGTTGTTGGGTTAAATTGGGAAGTGATTTATCATGTTCATGTTTGGATGGAGATAAAGCCCTAATTTTTGTAACATGCCTAATAGGTAAAAAGGGTTGAAGTTGTGAAATAATTGTGTTATAAATTAAGGGATTTAATTAGTGATTTGGTTATTAATTTGAGATTAAATTGGGTCTTATGATTTTAGCATTTACTTTGTGTTGGATTGACTATATTTGAATATAACGAATTGATAATTTGTTAATTGTTAAAAAGGAGTTAATCATGAGATCAGAAATTCTAGGTAACACCCTTGTTGAGTTGAAATAGAGCGGATTAGGACTTTGTGATCAGTGGGTTGGTGTAGACAAGCCCGCGGGGGACCTCGCTACAGTTCGGACTCGATTTGTGTCACGGTTCTTAATCTGAACCAAAGAGTCCAAATCCGGCAAATCTTTTTGAGAAAACAGATTTTTGAAAGAAGTGCCAAACATGGACTGCTTTGCCAGATACAGAGTCGCCACCTAAATATTTTATTTTTAGGAAATTTAGGAAACCCTGACTCGTTGCCTAAGGCCACGTGTCCGTCATCACCAAAGTTGCCTCAGCTCGGGAACTTGGGTACGATTGGGGAAGGTCACTTCGTGAGTACCCCCGCTCGTCCGATCAAAGACCGGCCTCTACTAACCATGATATCAAGTTTTGAAAACATTATGTGTTCTTATTCTGGTTATTAGTCTAGATTTACTATGTGATGCGCGCAGCATACAAGTATAGACTGAGTCGCCTGAATTGGAACAAAACATTTCATGTTTGTTTTTAAAAATGGTTTGATGGTGCTACTCGCAAGTAGGCTAAGACGTGGATTTGCCACCCTCGGGTGGGCTTAGAAAATATGATTTTGCCACTATCTAGTGGGCTTAAAACTCACAGTCGATGATTTGTTCCAATCCAAATAATCCAACCTTCACCCACAGGCATTCAGGCAGTTATATCACATAAGCACATAGCCTCATGGTAAGCATGCTATCATGGCAGTCACTCACACGCATGCAAGGATGCTAAAGCATAAAACTTACCGAGTACTCCAAGCCAAAACAGAAACTGATTAGAAATCATGCATGATCCTAATTGTACAGAAATGCCTCATGCAACACATGCAATAATGCAACTATAGCAGGCTCGGCTATTCTAAACATGGCATATGAAATGCTACAGCTATCAAGTATTCAAGTTGGAATTGAAATACAGATGCAGTTAGTATGATGCGCCGAGCCCGGTGCATGCAAAACAGATGAATGAATGCAAACATGCTATCATACTGTATGCTAATTGAAACATGCCCTAATCTAACCATCATAAGCTGGTAAATAAAAGGGAAGAAAGACGTGGGGTTGGAAGACATACATCACACTCATGCACACTTATTTCAACATTGCCCTCGCGCAGAGGGTCCGAAAGAATAATATACAGTCTCAAATGAATAGTACAGTCCGAATAAATACAAAATCCTAATTAATTTACAAATTAATCTAGGAAAGCATTAAAACTAGCATGCAAGCTAGGGACTGCCTCGACTCTATTCCGGATGATGGATGATGCATGTTTGAGCTGCCTTGCGCGGAAATCCACTGCGATGCCCCAATTAGCCTCTGTTTACAATTGTTCTTGGAAAGCGCGCCAAGCTCCAGATGGCTGCTGATTCTTGATTTGCTGCAACAGAGAGCAGGAAAGGGGCATAGCAATGTACTTTCACATATGTATGCTTGTCTCGATCCTCGTGCCACCAATCACGCATGCCGATGCACGATGGCCGAGGAGTCGAATTGCACAACTCAATATGAAATGAATGCTCATATAAACACAACAAGACCAAAATTCCATCATGGATAATCCGGAGTGTCGGTGACTGGGGAATCGAGACACGTTCCGTCACTCGGAGTACGAAACGTACCTCGTTTCCCGTGTTCGGGCAAACTCCTATCCCAAACACAATGCAATATGCATGACATGCATGAATGCAACTAAGATACAACCTAACATGCACAATGCTATGAAATGGCATACACGATGCACGAGGTAACATGGCATACACAATGCGCTAACATACAACCTGGCATACGCAATGCTATGAAATGAAATGGCGTACGCAATGCATAATGGACTTACACCAACACAAGTGGACCGCAGCCACACTCACATAGGAGGCCATTAGATGAAAATGAGACACTCGAGATGCGTGCACACGTGCACGCAAACCGAGAACCGACCCTAAGGCACCAAATGCCATTCTAACAAAGCATGGCAAGGCATGGAATATGGCATACAATCATGCAAATTTCAGCGCTAAAATATGATGCTAACCAGCCCCGAAACATGGCGATATGGCACCCGATGCATGAGATGGACCCCGAAACACAAAATTAGGCACATGGAATGACTTACAGCTATACAAAGCATGCATTATTTGAACATGAAGCATGAAGACATAGTCAAGGAAGTCCCAAAAAAAGCATATTTCCAGTTTTAAGTAAGGCCAAAAGGTGAACACAAATAGGGCTAAGTTAACATGCAAAAATGGCCCCAAAAGAGAGGTAAAGAAGCAAGTAACAGCTTCTGGCCCTAAATAGCAAAGATCCCTTCAACAAAGTTGAATAGGGGCTCAAAATGAAGCACTTTAAATTTTACATAAAGCCACGAAAATAAACACAAGCAGGCCTAAGACACTATGCAAGAAAAAGGCCAAAAGAGGGACAAAGAAGCAAGTGATGGCTACTGGCCTCAAACAGAGGAGGGCCCTTCAACAATGTTGAAGAGGGGCCCAAAAAGTGATATTTTACAGTTTATGACCAAGCCCAAAACAGTGCAAAAGCAAGCTTAAAATACTATACAAAATAAGGCAAAAAGAGATTTAACACAAAGAGAAAAAGGAAGCCTCAAACAGTGAAAGACCCTTGATCAAACATGAAGAGTGGGTCAAAATATGACTATTTACAGTTTGGACCAGAGCCCAAAAATACAAGCACAAGGAGCTAAAAAAAGCATGCAAAAATAAGGCCAAAAGAGGGATAAAGAGGCAAGTGACAAAAGGAAGCCTCAAACAGTGAAGAGCCCTTCAACAATGTTGAAGAAGGGCTCAAAAAAAGCCACTTTATAGTTTATAACCAAGCTCAAAAAAATTCACAAATAGGCCTAAAATACTATGCAAGAAAGAGGCATACAAGAGAGGTAAAGAAGCAAGTGATAGCTGGAGACGTTAAACATGGAAGGACCCTTAATCAAACATGAAAAAAACCTCAAAACATGACTATTTTCAGTTAGGGTTGGAGCCCAAAAATGTAAGAAAGTATGGCTTAGATATAGAACAAATAAAGCACAAAAGAGGGAGAATGAAGACTCACCCTTGTAGACCGAACTTCAGCAGCTCTTGGCCTGAGAAAAGGTGCTCCTAAGCTCTGAAAAACCAGCTCCAAGTGTTGGAAAGGATGGTGGTGGTGTGGTGCTATGTGGTGGTGTAGAAATGGTGTAGGGTTTGGGAGGTTTTGAGGGTTGAAGTGTAGAGAGAGAGAGATTCAATGTAGGAGCTCCAAGCCAAAATTTCTAACCCTCCAAAAGGGAGCTGGAGGGCCTGGTTATATAGGCATAAGAGTGGGGGGAAAAGGGGGGAAATGAAATTCAAATTTCCCCCCAAAAAGTTAGCCCCCCGGATACAAAATCTGGGGGGGAAACAGAGGGTATATTTGTAAAGTACCTGGAGAGAGGAGCAAGGCCGGCTGGTTATTTAGGGTTTAGGTGGCCGGCCGGCCCCCTCCATGGCCGGTCGACCAAGGGTCAAAAGGGTCAAGACTGATTAGTGGCCGGCCATGCCAAAAAGCTGGCCTCCCATGTGTGCACAACACAACCATGTGGTCAAAAACTGGAGAAGGTGAACCAGGAGAGAGAAAAGCCCATTTTTTGGAGGGGTTCAAAAGGGTCAGACACAATTACTGGCCGGCCATATGATATTGGTGGCCTCCTAGGTGTGTACAACACAAATATGTGGTTTAGGGCTAGAAAAAGTGGCCTTAAGGTGGTCAACATTGGCTTTCTAGTGAGAAAAACGGGCGACGGAGGGTGATGAAGGAATAAAACTGGTTGTCAGAACAATTACTGGCCTCCCACCCTTATACAACCTTCCTAATAGTGAAAATAAGGCCTCCACCAAAAATGAGCCCAAACCGATGCAAAATGAAGGTTCGGGGGCCGAAACGCGCAACCCGGGGCCCCGAAAACTGACTGTTAGGCACCGGAAGTGGTGTTCGACCACGAAGTCGGTCTCTCGGACCACAGTGTCCCTCAAAAGGGAGGAAATAAGGTATGTGCCAAAAACCGGAGCAAACGGAGGTGGTTAAGTGGTCCCAAACCGAGGCACACGGCCAACGGCTCCGAAAAATCGGAAACCGGGCTCCAAACGGGCAAAATGGCCTACGACCACGAAACGTAGCCTACGGCCACTGAGAGATGATCTACGAGACCTCACCCTCCCTTCGGAAAGAGAAAACAGAGTCTGGTTCGCAAACCGAGGCAAAGCATGAAGGAGTCCGGAAGTCCGGAGGCAAGGCTCGCAGCCGAGACTCTGAAACCTCTGAACGAGCACGATATGCAACATCACAAAGTGCTCAATCGGTGACGTCTGAGTCTTAAGGTCGGTCAAAAATGGGGTGTCTACAGTTGCCCCTCTTTGACAGAGCTTGAAAGTCACAAGTGACAGGAGTGAATGTCAAAGCCCAGAGACGACCCATTTTTGACAAGGCCGAAGACTTAGACAAACATACAAGATAAACAGGAAGATGTGCCCGCAGGCATGGGGCAAAATGCAAAATGATATGCACAAGGCCGGATGTAACTTAATGATTATGCAAATGCAGCAAGCTGTAATGAAGCAAGTATTCGCAAATAGATGCAACAGTTTTAAGCAAGAATGCAAAGCAACAACTACATTTCATGCAGTTAAGAATACGGAGAATTATTCAGTTCTCGCCACGTCTCACACGGAGAAGATACAATACCTGCGCGATTCGTCTGGTCGCACCAGCTTCAAATGAACCATACATACAATATCGTGCCTTCAAAAGAAAGAAACTCAACAAGCACAACATACTTGACAACATATGTTCAATGTGACTCCGAATATAGACAAACGTGGTGCCGATGGGAAGGTGCATCACAACGCGAGGAAAAACGCGCATGGCAATGCGAGTTTAAGCGCGGAGGCTTGGTAATATCAAGGAGACGTGCATAACAATGCAAGTATATGCATGAGAATGCAACTTATGTGCACAACAATGCAGAACAAGCGTAAACCAGGATGTATGTTTGTCACAAAACAACGAGCAAGGAAATGCACGTTTCGGCGAGGGCGACTCGATTACGGCCTCCGGTTCACCTCCCAGAGAGGTTACAACATGTTCAAAAAGGATACATCTCACTTTTGATGAGTAATGATCAGACACGCATCGGAAGTTGAAGCTGAAGTTCCGGCGGAGCGATTTCGCGACAGAAAGTGCATTTCTCTTGTACTTTTTCAGGTCTCGGGGACTCCGATCATCACCAAAATTTGCAGAGAGCTTGGAGGCCCTGTGGGGAACACCACCGGCCACTTTTATTTCCAGGGGGAGGCCACCGGCCACTTTTTTGAGAGAGGGGTGGCCGGCCTGCCAGAAAAGGTGGCCGGCCGGCCACCTAGGCCAAATCCGAGGCAATTTTGTACTTTTGCTCTCCTTTCTTTAAATCCATTCGGCCAAAGCACTTTTCCTCACAACTCCAACTCCGAAATTGCCTCCTCTACCTTCCTAGAGCATTTTCCCTCTCAGATCTGTGCTCTATACGCGTTTTCCAACGTCCCACGCAAGTTGTTTTCGCGAAATCTTTCAGTTTTAAGCACTTTGAACCGATTAAATTTTGATTTCGGTGCTTCTTTTCTCATTTTCACCACTTGAGGTGAGTTTGTCTCAATATTTGGAAGATTTTCTCGGGAGTTGACTTTTGTTGACTTTTTCTAATTTTGGCTCATTTTTGCTCATTTTTGCTCCCTTCGCAGATTTTCTGAAATGGCTGGTCATTTCCCTCACGATGGAGGTCCTCTGGGTGCTGGGGATGATCCTGATATTATGGCTCTGCCCCCGAGGGTTCGACCCTTCATACCCGAGAGGTACGAGCCTCCAGTACATATTCTTCCGTGGGCTGTTTTCTATCACTTCACTGATTTTGACGAGCGAGCGCCCGGAGATCTCCTTCTGCTGGAGACAGAGTATCACCTCTTCCATGAGGCACGAGAGGTATTTACTTCGTTTTTTACCTTTTCTGCAACGTATTATGAATTTTTCATGCATTCCGTGCCTTTTGCCATGTTTGTCTGCTCATTTTAAGTACACAGCTTATTTAGAATGTTTAGTCTATGACATGGCATTCTGTTTACATTCTGAACACACAGTTCGATCATTTGAATTTCTGGACACGCAGCCCACAAATTGATTGTGAACACACGGCACACACTGGTTGAGAATTGAACACGCAGCCCAAACACTGATTTTCTGAACACACAGCTCGAATTGAAGGTGAACACACAGCACACACTGATTGAAAGTTGAACACGCAGCCCAAACACTGATTTTCTGAACACACAGCTCGAATTGAAAGTGAACACACAGCACACACTGATTGAGAGTTAAACACGCAGCCCAAACACTGATTTTCTGAACACAGCTCGAATTGAAGGTGAACACACAGCACACACTGATTGAGAGTTGAACACGCAGCCCAAACACTGATTTTCTGAACACACAGCTCAAATTGAAGGTGAACACACAGCACACACTGATTGAACACGCAGCCCAAACACTGATTTTCTGAACACACAGCTCGAATTGAAGGTGAGCACGCAGAACACACTGATTGAGAGTTGAACACACAGCCCAAACACTAATTTTCTGAACACACAGCTCGAATTGAAGGTGAACACGCAGCACACACTGATTGAGAGTTGAACACGCAGCCCAAACACTGATTTTCTGAACACACAGCTCGAATTGAAGGTGAAAACGCAGCACACACTGATTGAACACGCAGCCCAAACACTAATTTTCTTGAACACACAGCTCGCTTACTTTACTTTGCACGCAGCCTATTTATTTTATTTGCACACAGCTCATTCCTTCCATATTCATTTTATGCTGAAATATATATTCATTTTGAATGCAGGTGACTTCTCGCACCGTGCGGGGATATGGCTCTACTGCGGCGAGAGATTGGTATGCCAAGCTCCCGGAGGCTGTCCGAGATTTGGTTGACTTGGCAGGGTTCGGGCCCTTCTGTACTGGGCTATCTCGTTGTCCTGCCAGGAGGATGTTGATGGCCGCCTTGGTGGAGAGATGGTGGGACACCACCAACTCCTTCCATTTTTCTGCCACGGGGACTTGACTATGACCCCGTTTGACTTTGCCGTTTTGACTGGCCTTGACGTGGGAGGTTGGCCCATCCCTTACGATGAGGACATGGGCCAGTGGGAGGCCGCTTGGATATATTTACTGGGGGCTCGCCCGCCTGTTGATAGATCTTCGGGCAGGGTCCGATACACCTGGTTTTCTTTCCATTTTCGGAGGGTGGAGATGGAGCCTGGGACTCCTGAAGAGGCAGCACAGTATGCCCGCGGTTTTCTGATGTTCCTTTTCGGGACCACTTTGTTTGCCGATAGGGGGAACACTGTCGGGCTTTATCTGTTGAGTGCTTTGGTGGACCTATCACAGGTCAGACGGTATGACTGGGGTGGCGCCGGCTTGGCTACCCTTTATTGCTACATGAGCGCGACCTCCCGCGGACGGGGGGACTTACTTGGCGGCTATTGGAGAGCCTGGGAGGTACTTTCTGCCCTCTTGATTTACATTTCTGCCCCTCATTACTTGTATATTGCACACACGGCGCACTTTACACTCTGTATTTTGCCCTCAGCACTTTGCATTTACATTCTGCACTGCTTTCCACAGTTATGGGTCTATGTGTATTTCCCGACATTAGCCCCGGAGTTGGTGGTAGAGGGGCCCCTCGTGACCCCGTACTCACTTGTATTTGAAGGCCAGCACCGGCCAAGACCTCGTGAGTCTCTTCTTTATCTACGGCAGTACTTCGACACGGTGCGGTCGACGGAGGTATTTCAGAACTCTCGGTTCTTTGTGTTTTCATCTTTAATTTGTCTTGTACCTTCCCGATTTCTGATTGATTTATGCATTGGTTATCCGCAGATCACATGGCAGCCCTGGGCGCCCTTAGGTGAGGGTCTCCGATTCCAGTTTACCGGAGGGTGGGGTGGCTCCCGGTACAGGATCCTATTCGAAGGACCAGTTGGTAGGGCCTGGTTTTTGGGGGACCGCTTCTTGTGTCAGGTCTAGGGGTACACTTCTCAGGGCCCTCCCTCGGTACCCCCGTTTGATATGCGGATCGCTGATAGGCTCTCTTCCCAGGATGTCGCTAGTGCTATGCTAGGTACTGATGCTTTACTACATCTTGAGGAGGGAGATTACGCTACTTACCGCCACATATACCTGATGCCTCCGCTGACAGGAGTCCGCATTCTGACAAGGAGGTCCGCTGATATGCCTTCATCGAGCCGGGCTCGGGCTGCAGGTGCCCCTTCCACTAGCAGGGCTGGCACCTCCAGAGGTGGGGGTGGACTAGTTCCCCGGTTCCTCCGACTTATCATTATCCCGGATGGCCGGATATGCCGACTGAGTTGATGGGATGGCAATATGGGGCCACCTTCCCGATTCCGATTCCGATAGAGCCTCCGATGCCTGGCCATCGATACATCAGTGACCCTGACTCACCACCTGTATGTTCTGCTATTTTCCATTTATCACACAGATACTTTGGCATTTGTTTATTCATTGATGTCTTGAACCTGTTTCTGCAGCCACCTCGGGAATATATGGATGAGGTGCTCGAGATGGTAGCCTCGCTTGAGGGCATGGTCCTGCGGAGGGAGGCACAGTTGTCCATTATGGGCTTCCAGGTACCCTTTAGTTTTCTAGCATTTATCATACTCCTGATGACATGCTGATCTTAGACATTTTGCTGCATCGATAGGTTGTCTGTGTAGAGCACATCTGACACACGCCACATCTCATACTGTATCTGCATGCATCCACTCTCTATATCTGATTTGCATGCCCCGGCTGATGTATTGCATTTTTTTTTTATTTTCAGATGCCTCCGATGTATGCTCAGTCACAGGCCGGGCCATCTAGGCCTTCCCGGGGAGCTGGGCCATCTAGGCCTTCTCGAGGAGCAGAGAGAGGGGAGTCGCCTCACAGACGAGGCAGGCGTAGGGCACACATCATAGTGGAGGAGCCCGAGGAGGAGAAGGAGGAGGAGGCTGCAGATCGCCAGTCAGAGACATCTGCTGACAGAGAGGGCGGCTCCGATCCCGGCTCTGGTAGTGGATGCAAGGCCGAGGAGGATCCTGAGGGCGACAGCTCCGACTCAGATGATGATGCTGGTGGTGCAGAGGCTGCTTCGTAGAAGAGGATGAAGAGGGCCTCTTATTCCTGCTCTTGAGAGCATTGCAGCTGCTCCCTGTTTTATTTACCTTTGTACTAGTAGTTTGTAGCACATTGCATTTTGTTAGGCAGTTTTATTATTTTGTAAAACTTGTACCCTTGTTGAAAAACATGATGGAATGAGACGGCTTTTGTCCAAAAAGTGTGGTATTTTATGTTCTTAGCATCATATCGCATCGTTTTGCACAAAAATGAGATTGAATGGAAATGCACGCTGGTGTATTTGCCCAGTCAGGTAGTGAACCGACACATATAAACGAAACAACTCAACCTACTAAGAAATAACACAACCTTAGCAAGTTTACAACTCAATAAGCAAAATAACAAAGTTGACGACTCGCCAAATGAGGCACAACAAAATTAAACAAAAAGCAACAATTCGATGCACGAAACTCGACAGCTCGACAAACTTAACAACTCGATAAGCAAAACAACAACTCGATATGCAGGACAAAAACTCGATAAGCAAGACTTAACAACAATTCCAGAAACAAGGTGTATTTCGGACGATCTGGGTGACGGAATGCATCCGAAACCGAGGGAAATGGAGGCCTCTGACACCTCCGATGCATGGAAAGGCTTGGAACTTCCTCCTGGAGGGTAAAACAGGGCCAAAGACACATATTGGAGCATGGCTGGCCACTTTTGGGAGTTGGCCAGCCAGCTTTATTGCAAAGGGGAGGCCACCGGCCAGTTTTTGAAAAGGAAATGGCCGGCCTGCCAGAAAAGGTGGCCAGCCGGCCACTTAGCTCAGCAACCGTCAAATTCTTGACACGTGTCGCCCGAATAGTGTCTTCTCCTCTTTAAAAGCCTCAGCTCCGTGGTTCATTAAATTCATCTTAGTTTTACACAAAAATGGAGGCGTTTCTCGTAGAAAATCTCACATCTTGGATTGCTTCTCTGGATGGCTCGGAAAAATTGAACTTCCGGGGTTTCGGGTTGAATGCACTATTCACGCTGAGCCGTACTCTGTTGCACCTTCCTTTCCTCCATGCCGCAGCGAGGTTTTGGAACCCGGTGACGCATGTCTTTAGCTTCGGCGGGCAAGAGGTATGTCCAACTTTCGAAGATTTTCAAGTTTTGATGGAATCTGAATGTCATGAAGAGATTTTGCCTCAGTTTCGCTTCGGTCACGCCCAAGCTTTAGGGCGGATGTGTGGGCTCACCGTGCATGATGCACGGTCTCTGATCTGCAACGGGGAACTGGACATCCTCGGCATGATTCATCGCTTTTCTGATGCCGGCGACCGTGGTAACTATTACTGGCAAGGTTTTCGGCAACACGCCCTCTGCTTGTGCATGCTATCCCACTTTCTGCTTTCCCCGGGCTTTGGTGGATCTAGCATTCGTCTGATTAAAGTTGCTTAAGGTTTGAAAGAAGGAAAGAGCTGCATCGCCATGACCTTGGTCGAGACACTAATGGGCTTAGACGCTTTCTATCGCCGGGAGACAACCAGATTCGCGAGGAGTCCACTACTGCTGCAGGTAATGTTTCCCACCTAAACCTCACATATATCTTGCTCACATCACTCGGCCCTCAGGCTCGTTTTTCTCACAAAACCCTTTTCTTATTTTTTCTCTCATCGCACGTCTCTCTATTCTTTATTCTCTCATTTTTCATCCCTTCCCAGGTATGGTTGATGGATAAATTGCAGGTTGTGGACTCTTGCCCAGCCTACTCAGCCCGCGGCTACTTTTCGGCAACGCTTAGTCGATGCCCCTGATGAGGGATGGTGGTTTGACTGGATGTGCAATTTGTCAGCAGATCGCATCGCTTGGCGCTGTCCTTGGCTCAATCTCTCGGCAATGAGTTATAGCATGTCCCGGCTGATCGGGATCCAGTTGATTGGTCTGACTCACTATGTGTTCTACTTTCCGTTCCGGTTTCTACGCCAGTTCGGTCACAATCAGACTTGCCCGCCTGAGGGGATTGAGTACTCGGCTGCTTTCCCGGTCCGAGGCGCACAGCTTGCCCGGTATGCCACAGCATGGAGAACCAGAGAGCTCCTGGCCCCCGCTCCCATTTTCAGTTGCACTTTGTCTGACGAGTGCTTGGATTGGCTCAACGAAGAGGCACAGATTGGGCCCAGCTTGGCATCAGAGGCTTCGACTAGCTCTGGGAGGGGGCGCAGGGACACCTGACTTGACTATGCCCCGGATTTATTGCTTTACTAGTACTTTCAAGTTTTCTTTATGATTGTAATAAAAAGCAACTTCAATCTGTATGCAAGAGCAGGAGAACTCTGTTTTGAAATCAATGAAATTGAAGGTTGTGGTACTGAAAATTTTCCGCTTTGGTCCAAAAATGGTCTTAGTTGTAAAAAGATTAGTTTGAACAAAGTCAACTTTTATTAAAACTTTTCAAAACTATTTTCGATATGGATCAGAACTGGACACGCCTGAGATCTGTCACTGAGATGCACAACCCCGGATCCTAGCAACTGGAAAGTTGCCCCTAGTCTGAATAGTACCGCAGCACTGCACAGCAACGGAAAGTTGCCCCTAGTCTGAGAAGCACTGCACCGAGAGATTGCTGATGATGGACAAAGATGGACGAGATGATCAAATGGACAAAGTTGATCGGGGAAAAGATTATGGCTGAACTTCAGGATGAAGTTGCCTACGTATCCCAAAGATGGGAATCAAGCCTTACGTAGTTCAGGCTGAGGTTCACTCGAGTATTTTTGCTCTCCTTTTACGCTCTAACTTTTGCCAAGGCCGCCCTTTGCGGGTTTTCAACCTTGCGAGCTCAGTTTTTATAATTTCAAATTTTTTGTGCTTTGAGTTTTGCCTAGGTCGCCCTTTCGGGTTTTCGGCCTAGCGAGCCTCTCAAGGGTAATATTTCTTCAACTTGTCCATATTGATCGGTTGTGAAAACTCCAAGCCATCCAGATCCATCAGAACCACAGCTCCACCTGACCAGATAGACTTAATGATGTAGGGGCCAGTCCAATTAGGTCTGAACTTGCTCCTTGGGTCGTGGATGGGAGCTCGGTTATCCTTGAGTACCAAATCTCCTTCCTTTAGATTCCTGGACTTCACTTTCTTGTTGAAAGCCCGGACAATTCTGCGTTGATAGCCTTGAACGTGGTACAGTGCTTTCAGTATTCTCTCATCAACAAGCATGAGTTTCTCAAACCTACTCTGCTGCCAATCTGCTTCGGCTATTTGACATTCAGCCAATACTCGCAATGACGGAACCTCAATCTCGATGGGTAGAACGGCCTCCATCCCATAAACCAGAGAATACAGAGTCGCCCAAGTAGAAGTTCTGATTGAAGTTCGGTAGCCCCACAAAGCAAACGGCAGCTTATCTGGCCAGTCCCGGTAGGTTTCCACCATCTTCTGTAGTATGTGCTTGATATTCTTGTTGGCGGCCTCAACCGCTCCATTGGTTTGCGGCCGATAGGTAGACGACTTATGAAAAGCCACATTGTATTTTTCCAACAAGTCAATCACTTCCTTCTTGAAGTGGGAACCGTTATCTGAAATTATCTCATTTGGGACTCCGTAGCGACAGATGATGTTGTTTCTGATAAACTTTGCAACATGCGAAGCCTTCAACACCGTATAAGACTGGGCCTCGACCCACTTCGTAAAATAATCTATCGCGACCAGGATGAACTCATGCCCATTCGACCCCTTCGGAGTGACAGCCCCGATTACATCAATTCCCCAGATTGAAAATGGCCATGGCGAAGTCATATTGTACAGTTTTGACGGCGGAATGTTCATGCGATTTGCATGAATTTGACATTTGTGGCATCGCCGAACAAAACCGATACAGTCCTCCTCCATGGTGAACCAGTAGTAACCCTGTCTGAGGATCTTCCGTGCTAGCATTACTCCATTCATGTGCGCACCATATTCCCCCCCATGGATGGCTTCCATTAGATGCTTCGATTCTTCGGCATCGACACACAGCTTATGCATTCCCAGATGGCCTCTTTTATACAGCTTACCTCCACAGATGATGAACTGAATGGCCATTCTTCTGATTGCCCTCTTATCCTTGGCATTCACCCCTGGCGGGTATGCTTCCTTCTCCAGGAAATTCCAGATGTCGTGATACCAGGGGTTTTCGTCCTGAACCTCATCTATGGCAGCAATCGACTCGTAGGCTGGTGCAAATCTTTGGTCAATGATGACTGGACGCATCCGGACTCCGTACGGGATGTCTATCATGGAAGATAGAGTTGCTAAAGAATCCGCAAACCTGTTGTTCTCCCTCAGTAGATGAGTAAAGCTTAGCTTCTCAAACCGAGGAATTAACGAGTCCAAGGTTTGGTGATACATCATCATTTTCTCTTCTTTGACTTTCCAGTCTCCTTTTGCTTGAGACACAACAAGGTTCGAGTCCCCGATGACGTCCAACCGTCTTGCCCCTAGTTCCAGGGCTGCTTCTAGACCAGCAATGCATGCCTCATATTCTGCTTCGTTGTTCGAGACTTTGAACCGGAGTTTGAAGGCTAGAGGGATACGGGAATTGTCGGGTGCTATCAGCAACACCCCTATCCCATACCCGTATTGATTTGACGCTCCGTCAAAGTACATCGTCCAAGTTTCATCGTCGATGTGCAAAATGGCTTCATCTGGGAATAAGTACTCGACTGCTTCACCCCCTTCCACTGGATGGTCGGCTAAGAACTCTGCTACTGCTCTTCCCTTGACTGACTTGCGTGTTACATATTTCAAATCAAATTCGGAGAGCAACAGCAACCAACGAGCTAGCCTACCCGTAAGTGCTGGTTTCTCGAAAAGATATTTGATGGGATCGAGTCGTGAAACCAACATTACGGAGTGAGCTAACAGGTAGTGCCGCAGCTTCCTGGTAGCCCATACCAAAGCTAAGCAAGCCTTCTCCAGCGGAGTGTAGCGGGTCTCGTAATCCAGCATCTTCTTGCTCAGATAGTAGATGGCCCTCTCCACCTTATCCTCCGATTCTTGCGCGAGCATACAGCCCATTGTAGTCTCAGTCACTGAAAGGTACAATATCAACGGTTTCCCCGGCTCTGGCGGTGACAACACGGGCGGGTTCTGTAAGTATTCCTTGATTTGTTCAAAAGCAGCTTGGCATCGGCCGTCCCATTGGAATTTCTTGCCTTTCTTCAGGAGACCAAAAAGTGGTTCATAAGTCAAGGTTAATTTTGAGATAAACCGTCTTATGAATTGCACTTTACCCAGAAAGCCTCACACCTCCTTTTCAGTCCTTGGTGGGGGCATTTCTAGGATGGCCTTGATTTTGGAAGGGTCGACTTCGATGCCTCTCTCTGTGTAATCAGAAACCCCAGCATTTTTCCCGCTGTAACACCGAACGTACATTTCTGAGGATTCAGCCGCAACCGAAATTCTCTGATCCTTTGGAAGAACTTTTGCAAGGCGGTGTAGTGGCCCTCTCTTTCTTTGGACTTGACAATCATGTCGTCCACATACACCTCAACCTCTTTGTGGATCATGTCGTGCAATATTGTGGTCGCGGCCCGTTGATAAGTAGCTCCAGCGTTCTTCAACCCAAACGGCATTACTCTGTAGCAGTATGTCCCCCACGGGGTGGTGAATGCAGTCTTTTCCCGGTCTTCGGGTGCCATCACTATCTGATTGTACCCTGAGAAGCCATCCATGAATGAGAGCAAAGCATGCCCTGCTGTGAAGTCCACTAACTCATCGATATGCGGCAAGGGAAAGTCGTCCTTCGGACTGGCTCTGTTCAAATCCCTGAAATCCACACATACCCGGATCCTGCCATCCTTCTTCGGCACTGGAACAATGTTGGCCAACCAAGTCGGGTATTCGGATACCAGCAGGAAGCCTGCGTCGATTTGCTTGGTGACCTCTTCCTTAATCTTGAGAGCCCAATCCGGGCGGATCCTCCTGAGTTTCTGTTTGACAGGTCGGGCCTCGGGGTCAAGGGGGATCCGGTGCTGTACAATCTCAGGATCGATCCCAGGCATGTCTTCGTAGGACCACGCGAAAACATCTTTGAAATCTTTTAATAAAGCGACTAAGCGCTCGCGTTCCTCCGAAGACAACGTGGACCCGATCTGGACCAGCCGCGGGTCCTCCTCAGTACCAATATTCACAGTAATGATTTCATCCATTAAGGTTTGACAAACCTCTCCTGCTCTTGTTCAATTAAGCGTTGCAAAACCGGAGGAATTTCGTCCTCGTCGTTTTCATCAAAATTTTGAAAGTCTGAGTTTATGCAATAAATCAAGGGCACAGAAAAGTACTCAGAAACCACAGTTACTTGATTCTCATTAAGCACATCCAAATCGTCCGATTCTCGGTTACAACAGACTCAAATGAGAAAGAAAAAGACGACCTGGACAAAACTGTGGCATCCGGGTTATCATCCCCAGGATTACCAGACTCAGACTCAGTCGAGCTGGAACCTGATTCCGACTCACAAGATTCGGTGGAATCAGATTCCGGCTCACTACCTGACCCGGTGCTGCTGGACAAAAATCCCTCCTCGTATTGCCAAGTGAGAGAGGGTGCGATAGATGCATCCAAAATAGTTGCTGGCAGGCTCGCAGCCGTTTCATCCCCAATCATGGAAACCGAGAAGTTATCCCCCAAGCACTTATGGTCGATCGGAGGATCTGAGAGTAGACTTGCCAGTGCTACCCCCATTTCAATTTCAGCGCCCTCGGCGTCCCCTGCTTTACACTGCTCAACCTCAGCTGATGGGTCTGTCTGCTCTTCGGCAACGTCATCCCAGGTAATTGTAGATCAAAGAAAATCTCAAAGCCTGGCACGCGCTTCTTCTCCGCGTTCAGCCACGGCTCGGGGAAGCCACAAAACGGAAAGTCCTCCCCTCCCGGACGAAGCGTCCGTTCAGGGTACCCTGAATGGGCCTGTGCATTAAGTCAAAAGGCTTCCCCGCCTTCTTCGCTTTGGCTCTCCCAGCCATTTCCTTCCCCTTTCGCATCCAATCCTCTTTGGTGGGCAGATAACCCAAGCCAAAGGTATGAGGGTTGTGTGGCACTTCGGCCAATGCTGCGACGCCCTTCGGCCGCTCCTTCCTAATCCCATCCCGGGGATGTGTTGTAGCTTGTTCATGAGGTATACAGATTGGGCACTGACGTACACTCCCTCATTAACAGCCATGATATTCTGCACCACCCGAGCCTCAGCCAAAGTAAACCCTGATAAGAACACATCCTCCATGCCGTGCTCGATTTCAGGACTGGCGTAGATACCTCCGGAGGTGGATGGATTGATGAATTCCCGAAAACAATGGCTACTCCCTTTCCATAGGGGTATTTCACCATCTGATGTAGAGTGGAAGAGACTGCCTTCACTTGGTGCAACCACGGCCGCCCCAAGAGTAGATTAAAGGTTGCAGGAACGTCCAAGACATGGAATTCAATGTTGTGTTGTCCTGGACCAACCTGGGTCTGAATTTTGACAGTCCCCATCACCTCCCTGCTAGTGTTATCATATGCTCTGATCACTTGAGTAGTCGGCACGAAGTCCGCGGGCTTCAACCCGATTGCATACGCTGTCTGACTGGGCAGACATTGATGGCGGATCCCGTATCAACAAGAACCACCGGTATCCACTTGTCTCTACATTCCACAGAAATGTAGAGGGGTTTGTTATGATTTGCGCCCTCAGGCGGCAGTTCTTTGTCTGAAAAGGTTAACGTCGGGGAACCTCCTCCCGGAAAGACCAGCCCAACCAGCTGCTCTGGTGTGGTATCTATAGAGAGTTTGGCCTTGTCCATAGCAGATAGGACAGCCTGTCTGTGCACTCGTGATGCCATAAGCAGTCCCCAGATGGAGATGTCTGCTTGTATCTTCTTTAACTGTTTGAGCACAGCTCCTCTTCAATCTGCTTCTCCTTTTGTTTCTCAGCTTCCTTGTCTTCCCAGATGCCTCGGGTTGGTCTAGGTGTGCGGGGTTTGAAGTACCGCCCACTTCTTGTCATGTGATCAACCTCATCAAGATACCAGGTGTCATCTGGTTGATTGCTTCCCCAATCCTCGTCTGTGTGGGCAAGACATAAATCATCGTCTTCCCACCACATCCCGTTGGCAGCCAACAAACACCTGTCTGGCTCCGGCATGATTGTACCGCAGTACTTTCAGCCCACATGCTCACAGCATCTTCTGTCTTCGTGCCCACAGCACTTTCAATCCCCTCATGGATTTTGGCTTTCCGGTTCTCTCAGAACCCTGTTGTTCTACCTGCGTCAGCGCAGTTTGTTGTTCAACTTTCTCTGCATTCGCAATGCTTCTGTTCTGAGCGAAATTCTTTGTACCGGCGCTCTCCGGCAATGTATTCTGACTTCCGGCCCTTCCGGCCACAATTGATACCCTTGCCCCTGCCGGGCTCTGTTGGAACCAACTCCTGCGTCCCTGATTCTTGGTCATTGAAAAACTGGAGGTTGGCAAGACCCTCTTCCACAACCATTAGATCATCCGTTCCCTGTCCAAATCTGTCCCCCTGAATCACATACAGTTCTGCTCTTTCTGGCAACCCTACACTCAGCTCAGACCGGCCCACTGACAGGATGTACTCACTTGGATCGTAGGCCTCCCCAGCAAAATCCTCAGATTGCTCAAACCCTGATTCAACCATTCTATCCTCCTCTGCAACCTCCTCTGTAGTTTCCTCAACAGCCACCACCATTGGCTCAGGTTGGGTTGTAGAGATGTCCATCATGCACAAATAGCCAGTGCAATCAGGAAGGAGCACCTCTGGCTTAGGTAGATGGGAGGGAGTGATATAGATGCTAGGATCGTAAGACACGACCCCAGTCTGGATGAAGTTGATTCTTTTGGGAGGTGGAGCTTGGTTGTGTGTAGGGAGTGGATTGGTTGTGACGTTAGGTCTCTCTGGAGCGTAGAATCACATTTTTGTCAACGAGGTCTTGAATCTCGTGACGCAGCCTGAAACATTGGTCGGTATCATGACCGTGCTGCTGGTGATATGCACGCAGTACTTGGCTGGGTTGTGAGGAGGGGAAGTGGATTTGGTAATGGCCTCGGCTCTAGGGGTTTTAGATGCCCCTTTCTGATTAAGACCCCTAGAGCCTTGGACAAGGCATGTACAGTGGGGTGAAGGTTCTTTGGCCTCTGGGTTGGTATTTAGTGGTTTGGGTATTGCTTCCGGATGCACCGGAGAAGGGGTGGCTGCCATGGGCCTTGAGGGGAGGGGGAATGGTGGCGACCATGCTGACCTCCGAAGCTCTTGCAGTTAGCGCCACTCGGGCCTGCGTTGTTGTTGCGGTTAAATGTTCTTCGGGTTGCTCCCTGTCTTGGTCAATCAGACCCTGTTTCATTGCATCTTCGATTTGTACCCCCATCTCGTGCAGATCCGAAAAGGTGGGGAAGGGGAGTACAATCATCTTTTGCATCAATTTTGGCTGGAGATTGCGCACAATCATCCTGATCTGGTCCTTATCGGTGGCCTTAAAGTCATCATCGAGGCCTTCGCCCTCCACCGGGTTACAAAATCTGAAAAACTCTCTTGGGTTCTTGCCTCGTTGTTTCGAGATCACGAGTTGTAATCTCATCTGGGTGTTGTAAGAGTATTGCGCCACAAAGGCCTTAGCCATTTCGTCCCAACTCCGCTTGATGTCATCCTCCAACTTCGCATACCAGATGGCGGCCACACCTGATAGGGTCCGGCCAAATAGCGAAAGCTTTTGGGGTCTGGTGAGGCCCATTGGTCGTAGTATATCTGAGAATAGTCGGAGGTGGACCATAGGATCACCAGATCCGTCGAAGCGATCAATCTGCGGCATCTTGAATCTATCTGGCAATGTCACAGCCACATCGGTATATCCGTCCTCGATATCCGAAATAGCCTTTACCCCTTGTGATTTTTTGAATAGCTTCTCGAGCTTGCTCAATTTTAATGCTGTTGGGTCTATTTCGAACTCGAAGGGAGAGTCCAGGTGGTTGATAGGTGTAGGTGCCTTGGACAGTTGAGGCGGAAGCGGGGGTGGAGCCTGCCCCGTTGGAAGGTCTGTGTCCTCCTGGACATTCTGGACATTTGGCAAGGTGTTCTGGGCAATTGGTGCCTGCTCGGGTAGTGGAACCCCTGGTGGAGGAGGGTTTGGGTGTGAGGCTGATGCCGCATTCTGTTGTTGCAGTCTAGTGATGAGCTCGGCCTGCTGGGCCATGATTGTGGCCTGTTGTTTAGAGAACTCCGCCTGGCGGACAACGTCCTCCTGCATTTGCCTCATACTCTCTTGGATTTGGCGCATCATTTCTTCCATCTCGGCTATGTTCTGCTGATCCTGATGACTGACCGGTATGTGTATCTCTATGGCAGAAACTGGGACCTCAACCCGACTGTTTACTGCTTGGGTAGACCACTGCTCTGGTAACCTCTGTTCAGACACACTACGCCTTCTCGGTCTTCTCCTGACAACCGGGGGTAGAGAATGGAACACTGGCTGTCCGTCAACCAGATCCTCAGATCGATTGAGCCGACGACCTCTTGTCCAAAGTGCTTGGGGAATATCTACTGGGTCGAAAGCAATTGTGCTAAAACTGTCCCCTAGCAAAAGATAAATAAAGCAATAAGGAAATAAACAACCAGACAAACGAATAGCATAACAGCTTAAAATAAATACACAACACACGGCTGGGCATAACAACACATGGTCGATAAGCTGAATACACACTATCCTCAAACACTGATCATTATCCCCAAATCACTGTCCCCAAAAACTGAATCTGATACCCGCAGATAACTGATTCTCAAATTCTGACTGATGCCCGCAGGCCTGATGCCCAAACTCATAAACTGATACATGCATTCCTGTAGAGACGCACTCTAAAAGCACATAACAGATAAGTGAGAGCCAAAACACCCCTATGTTGGGGTAGGGTTTCCCTGTCCTATTTTGTCAGGAGCTAGGATTTCACTACGCACGCAGCGGTTTCAAACAACCTATATCGGGTAAGCAACCTGTCCTAGTTTGGAATGGTCACTACGGATTTCGATATGCACTAGGTCGAATGGTCAAAAAAGGGTGCCCCGGTAAAACCGGGGTTTGTGTTCCCATACTGGCAGAGCCCACAACCGGTCAGCCTTATGGTCATGCCTTGACAAGACAAGCCTCCGGCAAACCGTTCAGGAATAGCAGATGGCAAACACGGTGTCCTAGGCGCACCAATGCAAATGCAATGCAAAGAAACACACAAGTGTAGTCAAAACCAGATATCATGAGTTCGAGTCAAGTTCTCTAAATCCCCAGCAGAGTCGCCAGAAACTGTAGACAAGCCCGCGGGAGACCTCGCTACAGTTCGGACTCGATTTGTGTCACGGTTCTTAATTTGAACCAAAGAGTCCAAATCCGGCAAATCGTTTTGAGAAAACAGATTTTTGAAAGAAGTGCCAAACATGGACTGCTTTGCCAGATACAGAGTCGCCACCTAAATATTTTATTTTTGGAAAATTTAGGAAACCCTGACTCGTTGCCTAAGGCCACGTGTCCGTCATCACCAAAGTTGCCTCGGCTCGGGAAC
This sequence comes from Camellia japonica, assembly GCA_030407325.1. NCBI lineage: Eukaryota > Viridiplantae > Streptophyta > Magnoliopsida > Ericales > Theaceae > Camellia > Camellia japonica. The sequence goes on from JAPPVO010000017.1 coordinate 117,964,045, forward strand.
TTGGGTACGATTGGGGAAGGTCACTTCGTGAGCACCCCCGCTCGCCCGATCAAAGATCGGCCTCTACTAACCATGATATCAAGTTTTGAAAACATTATGTGTTCTTATTCCGGTTATTAGCCTAGATTTACTATGTGATGCGCGCAGCATACAAGTATAGACTGAGTCGCCTGAATTGGAACAAAACATTTCATGTTTGTTTTTGAAAATGGTTTGACGGTGCTACTCGCAGTAGGCTAAGACGTGGATTTGCCACCCTCGGGTGGGCTTAGAAAATATGATTTTGCCACTATCTAGTGGGCTTAAAACTCACAGTCGATGATTTGTTCCAATCCAAATAACCCAACCTTCACCCACAGGCATTCAGGCAGTTATATCACATAAGCACATAGCCTCATGGTAAGCATGCTATCATGGCAGTCACTCACACGCATGCAAGGATGCTAAAGCATAAAACTTACCGAGTACTCCAAGCCAAAACAGAAACTGATTAGAAATCATGCATGATCCTAATTGTACAGAAATGCCTAATGCAACACATGCAATAATGCAACTATAGCAAGCTCGGCTATTCTAAACATGGCATATGAAATGCTACAGCTACAAGTATTCAACTTGGAATTGAAATACAAATGCAGTTAGTATGATGCGCCGAGCCCGGTGCATGCAAAACAGATGAATGAATGCAAACATGCTATCATACTGTATGCTAATTGAAACATGCCCTAATCTAACCATCATAAGATGGTAAATAAAAGGGAAGAAAGACGTGGGGTTGGAAGACATACATCACACTCATGCACACTTATTACAACATTGCCCTCGCGCAGAGGGTCCGAAAGAATAATATACAGTCCCAAATGAATAGTACACGCCGAATAAATACAAAATCCTAATTAATTTACAAATTAATCTAGGAAAGCATTAAAACTAGCATGCAAGCTAGGAACTGCCTCGACTCTATTCCGGATGATGGATGATGCATGTTTGAGCTACCTTGCGCGGAAATCCACTGCGATGCCCCAATTAGCCTCTGTTTACAATTGTTCTTGGAAAGCGCACCAAGCTCTAGATGGCTGCTGATTCTTGATTTGCTGCAACAGAGAGCAGGAAAGGGGCATAGCAATGTACTTTCACATATGTATGCTTGTCTCGATCCTCGTGCCACCAATCACGCATGCCGATGCACGATGGCCGAGGAGTCGAATTGCACAACTCAATATGAAATGAATGCTCATATAAACACAACAAGACCAAAATTCCATCATGGATAATCCGGAGTGTCGGTGACTGGGAAATCGAGACACGTTCCGTCACTCGGAGTACGAAACGTACCTTGTTTCCCGTGCTCAGGCTAACTCCTATCCCAAACACAATACAATATGCATGACATGCATGAATGCAACTAAGATACAACCTAACATACACAATGCTATGAAATGGCATACACGATGCACGAGGTAACATGGCATACACAATGCGCGAACATACAACCTGGCATACGCAATGCTATGAAATGAAATGGCGTACGCAATGCATAATGGACTTACACCAACACAAGTGGACCTTAGCCGCACTCACATAGGAGGCCATTAGATGAAAATGAGACGCTCGAGATGCGTGCACACGTGCACGCAAACCGAGAACCGACCCTAAGGCACCAAATGCCATTCTAACAAAGCATGGCAAGGCATGGAATATGGCATACAATCATGCAAATTTCAGCGCTAAAATATGATGCTAAACAGCCCCGAAATATGGTGATATGGCACCCGATGCATGAGATGGACCCCGAAATACAAAATTAGGCACATGGAATGACTTACAGCTATACAAAGCATACATTATTTGAACATGAAGCATGAAGACATAGTCAAGGCAGTCCCAAAAAAAGCATATTTCCAGTTTTAAGCAAGGCCAAAAGGTGGACACAAATAGGGCTAAGTTAACATGCAAAAATGGCCCCAAAAGAGAGGTAAAGAAGCAAGTAACAGCTTCTGGCCCTAAATGGCAAAGAGTCCTTCAACAAAGTTTAAGAGGGGATCAAAATGAAGCACTTTAAAGTTTACATAAAGCCACGAAAATAAACACAAGCAGGCCTAAGACACTATGCAAGAAAAAGGCCAAAAGAGGGACAAAGAAGCAAGTGATGCCTGCTGGCCTCAAACAGAGGAGGACCCTTCAACAATGTTGAAGAGGGGCCCAAAACATGATATTTTACAGTTTATGACCAAGCCCAAAACAGTGCAAAAGCAAGCTTAAAATACTATACAAAATAAGGCATAAAAGAGAGATTTAATACAAAGAGCAAAAAGGAAGCCTCAAACAGTGAAAGACGCTTGATCAAACATGAAGAGTGGGTCAAAATATGATTATTTACAGTTTGGACCAGAGCCCAAAAATACAAGCACAAGGAGCTAAAAAAAGCATGCAAAAATAAGGCCAAAAGAGGGATAAAGAGGCAAGTGACAAAAGGAAGCCTCAAACAGTGAAGATCCCTTCAACAATGTTGAAGAAGGGCTCAAAAAAAGCCACTTTACAGTTTATAACCAAGCTCAAAACAATTCACAAATAGGCCTAAAATACTATGCAAGAAAGAGGCATACAAGAGAGGTAAAGAAGCAAGTGATAGCTGGAGACCTTAAACATGGAAGGACCCTTAATCAAACATGAAAAAGACCTCAAAACATGACTATTTTCAGTTAGGGTCGGAGCCCAAAAATGTAATAAAGTATGGCTTAGATATAGAACAAAATAAAGCACAAAAGAGGGAGAATGAAGACTCACCCTTGTAGACCGAACTTCAGCAGCTCTTGGCCTGAGAAAAGGTGCTCCTAAGCTCTGAAAAACCAGCTCCAAGTGTTGGAAAGGATGGTGGTGGTGTGGTGCTATGTGGTGGTGTAGAAATGGTGTAGGGTTTGGGAGGTTTTGAGGGTTGAAGTGTAGAGAGAGAGAGAGATTCAATGTAGGAGCTCCAAGCCAAAATTTCTAACCCTCCAAAAGGGAGCTGGAGGGCCTGGTTATATAGGCATAAGAGTGGGGAAAAAAGGGGGGAAATGAAATTCAAATTTCCCCCCAAAAAGTTAGCCCCCCGGATACAAAATCTGGGGGAAAATAGATGGTATATTTGTAAAGTACCTGGAGAGATGAGCAAGGCCGGCTGGTTATTTAGGGTTTAGGTGGCCGGCCGGCCCCCTCCATGGCCGGCCGGCCAAGGGTCAAAAGGGTCAAGACTGATTAGTAGCCGGCCATACCAAAAAGCTGGCCTCCCATGTGTGCACAACACAACCATGTGGTCAAAAACTAGAGAAGGTGAACCAGGAGAGAGAAAAGCCCATTTTTTGGAGGGGTTCAAAAGGGTCAGACACAATTACTGGCCGGCCATATGATATTGGTGGCCTCCCAGGTGTGTACAACACAAATATGTGGTTTAGGGCTAGAAAAAGTGGCCTTAAGGTGGTCAACATTGGCTTTCTAGTGAGAAAAACGGGCGACGGAGGGCGATGAAGGAATAAAACTAGTTGTCAGAACAATTACTGGCCTCCCACCCTTCTACAACCTTCCTAATAGTGAAAATAAGGCCTCCACCAAAAATGAGCCCAAACCGATGCAAAATGAAGGTTCGGGGGCCGAAACGCGCAGCCCGGGGCCCCGAAAACTGACTGTTAGGCACCGAAAGTGGTGTTCGACCATGAAGTCGGTCTCTCGGACCACAGTGTCCCTCAAAAGGGAGGAAATAAGGTATGTGCCAAAAACCGGAGCAAACGGAGGTGGTTAAGCGGTCCCGAACCGAGGCACACAGCCAACGGCTCCGAAAAATCGGAAACCGGGCTCCAAACGGGCAAAATGGCCTATGACCATGAAACGTAGCCTACGGCCACTGAGAGATGATCTACAAGACCTCTCCCTCCCTTCGGGAAGAGAAAACAGAGAAAACAGAGTCTGGTTCGCAAACCGAGGCAAAGCATGAAAGAGTCCGGAAGTCCGGAGGCAAGGCTCGCAGCTGAGACTCTGAAACCTCTGAATGAGCACGATATGCAACATCACCAAGTGCTCAATCGGTGACGTCTGAGTCTTAAGGTCGGTAAAAAATAGGGTGTCTACAGTTGGTCATCGGTGGAGGATGATATAGTGAATGTTGAAATGGTTAAGTGTCTGTAGTACACTTGAGTTAACTATGAATGTTGTATGAAGTGATGGTTGGAAAATGTGTAATGTGCTGAGAATGAGAGGTCCATTATCTTCCAGCTAACACTTGGAGAATTGATTGCGCTGAGAATGAGAGGTACCATTATCTTCCAGCTAGCGCCTGGAGAATTGGCAGGGGTACTATTACCTTCCAGCCGGTGTCTGGTAAATTGGCATTTCATTGTGGAAAGATGTATTATTGGCTTACCATGCTTGAGGCAACTAGAGCGGAATTTATTTATTATTATTGCTCCAGTATATTTGAGTATGTTATGTGTTATGATAGTTGTGGTTTTTGGAAGGCCAAATTGCCTACGTTGTAGAAGTAGATAGTTGTTGGATGCTTGTTGTGTTTCCTTTCGTACTAAAGGTATACTTGCAGGGGCATGAATGGGTGGGAAGTAGATGTGAGTAATGTGTTGAGATTATAAGTAATGTGAAAGATATCGGATACTCATGAACATGTTTTTGAAAAGTCAAATCAGGTGCAAGTCTAAAAAGTGTGAGAAAGTGTAAAAGGTTTTTGGTGAAATTCTTACTTTCAGAAATTTGTTACTGTCATATAAATCTTGGTAAAAAGGTAATGAGAAGGAGGAAGGGTGAATTGCTTACGTTATGGAATGAAATGTATGATTTTGATAAAAAGTACTTATATACGTATATTTCTGTATAAACCATCATATTATTTATACAGTATGAGACTAAGCATTCATGATCATAGCTATCTATAGGTTGTTATTGTTGAGGATCATGTTGAGATTCCTACTGGACCATATGTTCATCCCATGTTGCTAATCTTTTTCAGGTGAACATGGAGAAGCGTTTCAAGGTCATGGATCTTTCTTATCTGTTGGCCACGGGGCCTTTTATTTGCGGGCGGAATGCCATTTGCGTGAAAGGGTTGAGCCCTTTATCTTTTTTTAAGATGTAAGCCCTCGGGCAATTTATTTGGATATACTCCTATTGCATTCATTTTATGTTCAAATGAGAGAATTATTATTTATATATTCCTTGTAAATATAACGAGCTTCTGACGCTATCTCTGAAACTGAATTTATAGTAATGGTCTTGGTAACGGAAATCCGAGTAATAAAAAGTGGGGTGTGACAACTCCTCTATATTATGATGGATTAAATCGATCGGTTTGCAGATTTATTTCTTGGTAGTTTTGTAGAAATTAAATCTTGTATTTGTTGTATGAGAGCTCTTCCTCTCTCCCTCCATGTGTATAAAGTAGGCCCCCTCTCATTTAGTTTTCCAATTTCATATTCTTCCTAGTGTGAAAGAGTGTTGCCTTAGTTTTGTTCGCTGAAACTACTCAGTCAGTGCCCTGCTCCAGCTGGTTCAATCGTCGTATCCTGTGAGACAAACGTCGAACAACCTCTAGTACCCAAACGGTGAGGCGACGAATTTATTTTTAAGAAATTGTCTAGTGCAATGTTCAGTTTGCTTTCTTTTACTATTTTATTTGATTATGTATTTATGTTCAATCTACTTAGAATTTTTAGCATTTTTCTTGTTGTGAAATTCAAATTGTTAAATATTATCTATTTGTTTTAGTTAATTACACAATTATTTCAACATACTTAGCTGAAAAATTGCAAGCAGGTATATAACTCTCTTTATTTTCTTCGCCCTCTGTATGTCTCTCTCTTTTCTGCTTTTTTTAATTTCTTTCAACAAAAAAAAAATGTTTTTAAATTTCGAATTTTACAAAACAAATCAAATTTTGTAAAATTGTTTGGGTGTACTTTCCATATGGAATGGTCCTGCAACAAGATATTTGGGATTGGGCACAATAGCCACTCTTGCGTAGCTAATGTGTAGCTAATGTGTAGTAGTTCTCATTAAAGCAATGAGCTTGCTTTGTATTATTTTCTAAATTAATTTCTTTTTCAAGATATAGTAATTAATGAAAAAGGTGAATCTCATTATTATAGCAAGTAACGTAAAATTTAGATCAAATTATAGGGATGAAAAGTGTAATTAATCCTAATATTTATTAATTTCAAAAAGACTGGTTCTCAATAAAACAATGAGCTTGCTTTGTATTACTTTCTCAATTAATTTCTTTTCCGAGTTATAGTAATTAGTAATTAATTAAAAAACATTAAACTCACTTGGTAGAAGCATTTTGAGCTCTCGTTTGGCATGTGACTTTTTTGAGATTGGGGGCTAATTTAGCTACTAAGGTCTCGTTTGTCAACTATACGTTTTAGTTAAAAAAATTAAAAAGTCACTATGTGGGTGTTTGGGAAGTGGCCATTTTAGAGGCTTTTTGGCTATTTTAGTAGATTGTTTTAGTTTTTGTGTTTAGGAAAATATGATGAATTTTTATTTGAGTTGTTGTATTGAAAAATGTATTTGAAATGATGTTTGAGGTTGAAATGACAAATTTGTCCCTAACTTTACTTTTTCTAAAATTGGCCTATAGGGGCAAAAGTGTCATTTCGGCCTGTGGGACTAGGCTGGCCCTACCCATTGCCGGCTGCAGGCTGCGTTGGTTTTTGTTTTTGTTTTTTTTTTATAAATATAAATTATTGGTTTAGTAGGCCATTTGGCTTTTTTTTTTTTTTTTTTTTTGTATTTGAGGCTATTTTAACCTCAACTTTGGGTTGCCAAACATCCCCTTTATATCAAATCACTTTTCTTTCTTTCTTTTTTTCTGTATATCTTTTTGTAAAATCTAAAAATTTACTAAAATACAATATTCCTAAACGAGACCTAAGAGACAAAATAACTTAAAAAGTTAATAAGAAAAATGTCACATCCAAATCATAATCATTTTACTTTTTCTCTCACAAAAGTCAAAAAATTCAACCCAAACGAATTTTTTAATCACAGGCTAAAATAGTCAAAAAGTTAAAAAACAAAAAATTCAACCTACTACTCAAACAAAACCTATTTCCAGAACAATGCCTTGAAGCATGCTAGCATTTTTTCATGCCAAACGAAACGCGTTTTCAAATATTTCGTCGTTATTCGTTCTTAAAAAATTAAAAAATACAATGAAGATCTTATTGAAAGAAAAAATAAATAATAATAATAATAATACTGCTATTGTTAAACAAGTTAAACAATATGTTAAGTCTCTCCCTTGTCTTGGTATTCCTACTGAGAACTCATTTAAAATTATTCAAACTGATGCTTCTGATATTGGTTATGGTGGCATTCTTCTTCAGAAAGTCACTCCTCAATCCTCTGAACAAATTGTCCGCTTTCATTCTGGTGTCTGGAATAAAGCACAATTAAATTATAGTACTATTAAAAAAAAAAAATCTTGTCTACTGTTTTATGTATTCAAAAATTTCAAGATGATATTTTAAATCAAAAATTTTTACTTCGTGTTGATTGCAAATCTACTAAATATGTTTTGGAAAAAGATATTCAAAATCTTACTAGTAAACAAATTTTTGCCCGTTGGCAAGCTATTTTAAGTATTTTTTATTTTGATATTTCTTACATTCCTGGTTGTCAAAATTCCCTTCCTGATTTTCTTACCCGGGAATTTTTACAGGGGGGTAAGGGATGAGTGCTACTCTACATATTCCATATTTAAAAACCCAAATTACCCATTACCAAACCCTGATCCACCATGTTAACCACCGTATTAACCGCCTCAAATCCGTTCGACCAACTACTAAAAGAGCCCAATACATTAATTACCATCAGATTAAAGCCCGTCGTACTCTACGACATGATTATTACAATCATTTACATTATTACCAGAATTATTTAGATCTTCTCTCTGGTTGTTAACCTCTGCTACTAATCATTGTTTCTTGTTTAAAACAGATGTCTCGCCCAAGGCCTTCTTCCAAGGCTCTGGTCCCGTCTTCTAGTAAACCTAATCAACTAATTGTTCCACCTCCTTTAGAGTCACCCATTCCATCCTATTCACTTGAAATGGTTAACCGTTATCAAGTCCTTGGTAACATCTATCAACCTAATTACTCATCTGCTTTGGCTACAGATCCGTTTGCTTCTAATCAATCTGTTTCAGTTACTCCATTCCCTGTTAACCCTGTCAGGTCATCCCGGTCTGATTATACCAAATCACACACTACTAATCTATTCTACAAAGAACCCGGTCACCCTAAAGGCCAAGTCATCCATGACATTGCTAAATCCCATTTTGGCTCTGGATGCCATTTCATCCTCTCACATCCAGAGAAAACACTCACCTATTACAAAGATATTTTGGTCCATCATCATTCAGCCTTGATCAAACCCATTTATGATGGAACCTATGCTAGCAAGGTTCTGTATCATTCCATTTACATTCATAATATTGTTTCCCAAGCTGAATGGGGCCCTTCTTATCAACTTCGAGATTTACCTGGTAACCCTATTCAGTACAATTACCATGATTATGTGGATGCTTGGTTCAAGATCTTCTTGTACCAAAATGAAACTTTTAGTCACTCCTAGTTTATCTCCTTTGATCAGAAATTCAAATCTGAGTTACCTACTTGGTTTCTGAGATGGTGGACTCATTATGGCGCCATTTCAGATATCCTCCCTGGTGATCTCATTGAACTAATTAAATATTTCTCCTCTATTTACCCATTCACCACTCATCAGAGACAATTTCCATCTTTGTTAATTTTTATATCCAAATATAAACTCCCATGGATATTTAAATGGCATTATGGAATTGATGATAACATAATCACCTGTCAACATTCAGTCAAATGGTGGGCTAAGTTCAATGTGCCCAGAATTTTTGAAATTATTCACGAAGAATTCCCCATTGATCAATGTGCCCCAACTCCTTCTATGATCAAAGCCCAGCAGAACCCAACTGCTGCAATTAGCCAAGGAAGTCAGCCCAGTCTTCCTCCAATCAATCTTGGAAGCCCCTCATCTAGTAGTTCTAAGCCCAAATCATCCAAATCAAAATCCAAGGCTAAGTCCAAAGTTCCTGCAGTTCCGGCCCAACCCAAGGAACATTCACGGCCCAAATCAAAGTCCAAAGCTAAGGCTAAGCCCATTTCACCTCCTACTCAGCCCAAAGCTAAATCAAAGGTCAAGCCCAAGTTATCCAGAGATGAATTGCTCTAGTTAGCCCGCCAATTAACAGATCAAGCTGGAGAAGCTCAATCAACCAGTTCAGAAAATTCAGAAGACAATTTAGACCAGTCACAATCTTCTGAAGGATCAACTACTCAACCCATCTCATATGGCAGATCTGAGTTCCAAGATGCTCAGGACCCATATGCCTGATCAACATAGGATTCTCTATACATATAAATTAGCTTCAATCAATACTCTTTTGAGAAAAGCTGCTAATTTATATCTATTTTGATTCCTAAATTCACATGTTCCACCGAAAGTGATGAATAGTAAAAGTTACTGTTCACTTTTATTGTTCACCGTCACTATTCACTCAATCAACTTTTGTTAAAGCTGCATATTCGTACAATCACCCTACCGAAAGCAACCGACAGCATTTGCTCTACCTCATGCTCTGCCAGCTACTTTCATCAATCAAAGAAGTCACATGTTGCTGCTTTATTTACTTTTTATTTCTATATATTGTAATCAATTGTAATCACTCATCACTCTTCAATTTTTAGAAAAACACAACATTGTTCTAAGAAAACCAGAGAGCTCTGAGTGAGAATTACCTCCTCCCGTTTTGTAACCCAATTAAGATCCTTGCAGTTGCTACAATTGTAATTGTAAGTTATTTTTAGTATTTTAATTATGAAGTTATTTTCCATTTTAAATTAGTGCATTTTAATTCCAATTCTGTTGTTCAATTGTAATCATATTTGATTTCGTAATCCATGTTTCTTCATTCTACTTGCTGCTTCTGTGTTAATGGTATCAGAGCCATGTTCCGTTGTATCCTGTTTCTAACTGTTTAGTTTCTTCCAATTAATCTGTTCTATTGTTCACTTGATTAATCTAGTTTTCAGCTCATCTTGATCACCAAAGAGATCAATCTGTTATCCACCAGGTTTAAGTCACCCACTTTCATCTCTGTCCAGAGTAAGTCCTTAGGGTTAGGCAGTGTTGGACATTCAGAATAGGGTCTGTACTCAAACCACTTTGGTCTATGATAACCTGACCAGAATAGGGTCTGTATTAAGATATCTGTAAAACTGATTAATTAACAAGAACAATGAATCGATTATTTCGAAGTAACTCATTAGTCAGTTCTAAGTCAACTACATTGCCCTCCATACCTAATCAAGGATTAGTAATTAATGAAGAAGATGTTGAAATACAAAATGATAAAATTGATGTAGGATGGAATATACCAAAATTACCAATTAAAGAAATGTATAAAACTTCTTTTATACAGAATGCTTTCAAAGTAACTCTGCATGTTAAAACCATTGAACAAGTATATGCTTTAGAAAAACCCAGGGAAACCTGCCAATTATTTGATGCTAATCTCATAAAAAGATATTTAAAAAATGATTATAATTTTATTCACATAGGATTAATTCAAGTTGGTGTTAAACCATTAACTCAACAAGGGAAGAATACCTCTATTTTATTATGTTTAAGAGATGCTCGTTTTCTAAATTATAATGATAGTTTAATGGGTATGATGGAAACTGGTCTTCATAAAGGTCCAGTACATTTTAATTGTTTTCCTAATTTTACACTTAGTTTAAGAGATCCAAATATTTTACATGCATTAACATTAAACATACAATTAAATGGTTCATTTACGAATATGATGAATAAAACTCATAACATTGCTTTAATTTACCGTGTTCATTATAAATGTATGAAAACTAATTTAAAAGTTCAAGCTCTGCATAAATCTCCAAAAGATAAAACTTTATTAATCCAAAGTAGTAGTACTGATTCACATATTAATGTTCCCCACATGATAGAATGGAAAGATGTAGATTTACCTGATCAATGGATCACTGTCAATGAACATTACAAACATAATCGACAACAATCTTCTATTCAAGATATTCAAGATATTCAACAGATACATGATGGTACTGTTTGTATTAAATTTAATCGAAGTCAATCATCTAGACATAGCACCTCTAGTGTACCCTCTGAGATTGACACTGAAGATGAAATCTTTACTTCACTATTTCGCAAAAATCGCCAAATCCATTTAGGTCAACCTTCTAAATTAAAAGGTATTGATAATTCTACAACTTCTCAAATTAGTAAACCTGTTTACTCGACACAAACACATTTACCTGATGAAGAAGTTGCTTCTAATAATTCTCCTACACAAACTGATTTTGAAGAATTTACCCCACCTGTCAATCCTCAATTATTGACAATCAAAAAAGATTTTACTCCTAATCTTGATAAATTACTTATTGACTTTAAATCTACAGCCAATAAAACTCAACGCCATGCTTACTATGCTAAATATAAATATGCTCAAATGTCTCAAATTTCTCGCGAATGGTATGATTTTATGGTTCAATATAGTTTTGAATTATCTCTGTTAGAATATGTTGATAAATATTACAAACAAATTACTACAATCACAAAACATAAATGGAAAACTTCTGAAACTACTTCTGTTAGTTCTAGTCATCCTCCCTTAGAGAAAATCATCCTTAATCAACAAGATTCTGAAATCCCTGCTTCTCCTTTTAAGTTACCTGGTACTGATCATGAAATTAAAAAGTTATTGAACAAAATAATTATACGAATCAATGTTTGAACACAATTGGTAAACAATTAGACAAGATAGAAACCAATTTAGAATCTGTACACACCTCATCTACTAAACAACCTTTAGATCCTCCTTTACTTAATCTGCCCACTAATTGTTCTAAATGAACTAGTTTAATTACTAATGATCACTCCACTGTCCAAGCTATTGAAAAATTATTCACCAAATTATCTACATCTGATAATGCTTCACCTTCTAAGGATAAAGGTCTTACTGTCCTAAATCAACAACCTCATACTGAAACTGCTTCTACCCAATCTGACACTGATGATGACATCAATCAATTAGCTCAACAATTTCAATCCTCTAATCAGTAAACAAAAATTCATTATCCTAAAGTTAATCCCCAAACTACCAAAAATTGGTACTCTCGACCTACTCCTCCTGATCTTCAATTCGAAGAAACTAATCTTAATAACCAATTTTCTGTTTCTGCTAAAAGATTATACGAATGGAATATAGATGGTCTTAGTGAAGATCAAATTCTCCAAAAATGAAATCATCTATCTATGGTTTCCAATAGTTACCTCTCCAACTATCCCCAATATACTCAATCTGAAATTGTTACCTTAATTACTTCTAGTTTCACCGGTATGCTCAAATCTTGGTGGGAAAAATATTTAACTGAAGATCAAAGGGACTCCATAATTTATGCTAATCAAACTGATGATAATGGTTTACCTATCTTTGATGAAAACATTGGTTGTTGCCATCCTGATGGCATTAATGCATTAATTTATACTATTGTTAGACACTTCATTGGTACCCCTACTAATATTTATTCTCACATACATGATCAACTTAGTAATCTTACTTGTCCAACCTTAAGTGATTTTAGATGGTATAAAGATGTATTCACCTCTAGAGTCATGTTAAGAGAAGACTGTACTAAATCATTTTGGAAAGAAAAATTTATTAATGGATTACCTAGTTTATTTGCTCACAAAATTCGAGATGTTCTTAGTACACCTACTGGTGTTATTGAATATGATAATTTAACATATGGTGATATAATTAGCACTATTCAAAAAGAAGGATTAAAAATGTGTATTGATCTTAAACTTAGTCAAAAAGCTACTAAAGATAAACACAAAGCTAAATATGAATTAGGAAATTTTTGTGAACAATACGGTTTACCTCCTGTTGCACCCTCTCGTAGAAAATCACACAAATATTCCAAATATCCCAAACATCAACATAAATCCAAATACTCCAATAAATATCGCAAAGATTATTCACCTTCCAAATCCAATGATAAATTTTATACTAAACCAAAAAAGAAACATCACCACAAATCACACCCAAAATCTAAACCTAGTAAAGATATTACTTGTTATAACTGTGGTCAAAAAGGTCATTTTGCTAATAAATGTAAGGAGAAACAAAAATTAAAAGATAGAGTTAATCAACTTCAAATTAATGATGAATTCAAAATTCAGTTATTTGACATCTTTCAATTAAATCAATCTGATGATGATTCCTCTGTTCCTCCAACCACATCTAATTCCCCCTCCGAAAATGATGATTCTGACAATCTAATTACCTTAGGCTGTAATGATGTTTGTTGTAAACCAGTTAAACAAATTGCTATCCTTACTAAACAAAATCAAGAAGAATCTGCTTTAATCGAATTAATTAGTAAATTAGATGATCCTCAATTGAAACAACAATACATTGATAAGTTAAAATCTTTATTACTTAATTCAAAAACTAAACCTAAGTTTACTAAACCTATTATTAGTTTGTTTAAGACTTTAGAAAAATTTAAAACTAAAACTAAAGACATTACACTTCAAGATTTACAATCTGAAATTAATCAAATCAAACAAACTATCCGAGATCTTCAAGTGAAAGATAGCAAGTTAGAAGATGAAATAATCACTCTCAAACTTAATCAAAGTTTAAATAATTTCAAACCTAATCCACAATCATCACCTCATGAATCTAAACACCATTCTGATCCTGATTCTGATCATACTAATCCAGCTAAACTTATATTTGATAATCGATCTCAATCTACTAATCTTGAAGATAAACGATTAAACTTGCTTAATAAAATCTATATGCAGAAATGGTATTCAAGAATTAAAATCATAGTTGAAGATTTTGAATTAGAATTAACTGCTTTAATTGATATTGGTGCTGATTTAAATTGTATTCAAGAAGGATTGCTTCCTACTAAATATTATGAAAAATGTCAAGAGAAATTAACTTCTGCTAATGGTAGTAAAATGCATATTAAATACAAGTTACCTAAAGTGCATGTTTGTCAACACAATGTTTGTTTTAAAACCACATTTGTTTTAGTTAAAAATATGACTGATAAAATTATTTTAGGCACACCATTCATATCTTTGTTATATCCATTTACCACTTCTAGTGAAGGTATCACTACTCATGTTTTAGGCCAACCTGTTACATTTAAATTCTTATTTCCACTTGAAATGTTAGAATTAAATCAATTAAAGGATTGTTCTATTTCTCATACTATTAATCGATTAACTAAACAAATTAATTTTCTTAAAGAAGAAATTAATTATCATAGAATTGACCAACAATTAACTGATCCTGTTATTATTTCTCACATCAATGATTTTAAATTAAAACTTGAATCAACTGTTTGTTCATCTTTACCTACTGCATTTTGGTATCGGAAAAAGCATGTAGTTACTTTGCCATACATTAAAAATTTTAATGAAAGACAAATACCTACTAAATGTAGACCTATTCAAATGAATCATGAATTACTAGAAATGTGCAAAAAAGAAATTAATGAATTATTAAAAAATCGTATTATTAGCCCTAGTAAATCACCATGGTCTTGCCCTGCTTTTTATGTTAATAAAAATGCTGAATTAGAACGAGGTGTCCCTCGTTTAGTTATTAATTACAAACCATTAAATGCTGTTTTAGAATGAATTAGATATCCTATTCCCAATAAAAAAGATTTAATTAAACGACTTAGTCAAGCTCTCATCTTTAGTAAATTTGATTTAAAAAGTGATTTTTGGCAAATTCAAATTCATCCTAAAGATCGATACAAAACTGCTTTTAATACACCCTTTGGTCAATATCAATGGAATGTCATGCGATTTGGTTTAAAAAATGCTCCTAGTGAATTTCAAAATATAATGAATGACATATTCAACCCATTTAGTCATTTCTCTATTGTTGATATTGATGACATATTAATTTTTTCCAAATCAATTAGTGAACATTGGAAACATTTAACTGCATTCTTTTACACAATTAAAAGCCATGGTTTAGTCATATCTGCTCCTAAGATTAAATTGTTTCAAACCAATGTTAGGTTTTTAGGTTACAATATTCACCATAATACTATTCTCCCAATTAGTCGCTCTATCGAGTTTGCTTCCAAATTTCCTGATGAAATTCTTGATAAAACTCAATTACAACGGTTCTTAGGTTCCCTCAATTACATTGCTGAGTTCTATAAAGACCTTCGCAAAGTCTGTCAACCTCTATTTGATAGGCTAAAGGATAATCCTCCTCCTTGGTCTCCTACTCATACTGCTATTGTTAAACAAGTTAAACAATATTATTTAATAATAATAATAATAATTTATTATTATTATTATTATTATTATTATTATAAAAAAAAAAAAAAAGCATTACCAAATTGATTTAAGATCTTGTACATTTTTTTTCTTCATGGTCACAGCCACTCGCATGCGGCTAAAATTATATTACTATGCAAAAGAAAATAATTTCATAAATTTTAAAGTTTAACTATTAAATTTCAATAATTAGGCTGTGAATAATATTTTCCATATCCATTTCATGCTGCAATAAAATCAAGACAAGTAATAATAACTAATAAAAAATTATTACAAACAATTACATAAATGCATAGCACAGTTGTTATTAACAGAATATAGAAAATTAAGGATAGAGTTTACATATATATATATATATCAACAATGATTCATCCCCCCACCCCCTTTGACCCCCTCTCTTTCTCATTGGTCCTCTTTTCTTTTTCTTTTTCTTTTTTTTCCTGCTCCTCCAATCACCACCGCCACGTGGCAAAGGGGGTGAGGGGGTGACCCCCAAAAGGGGGTCCCAAGCATTATTCTATATATATATGTGTGTGTATATATATTTAAGGGTAATATTTGCATGAGTAGTGCTACTCTAACTGATTGGAGCCTAAATGTTACACATTTGATCCATTAATATATATTTTATTAATCTATTTATTTGTACTATTTTACAATTTTATATAAGATTATGTGTTTTCATACATTTTAAATGTTTGTATAAATTGTTGTATATATTATACTCATTTGGCATCTTTGCTTTTTGTTTTTTGTTTTTGTTTTTGTTTTTGTTTAAGAATGTAAAAAATTAACACATTTGATAATTGTTAAAAAAAAATTACTTTTTTGTCAGAAAAAAAAAGTTTACTTTTTTTTGAAAAAATTACAAAAAAACAAAAATAAAAATATCTAGAGTTTAATCTTTGCAACAAAAATAGATTTTTAATTTTATCAATTTAAAATCTTAATATTTTGATTTGTTTTCAATTTAAACCAATTTGCCGATTGTCATTAAGTAAAACTAACGGAAAAAATGTATTTTATTAATTAAATTCAATGTAAGTGCACATGAAATGACTAAAATATACTTTTTAATATTGAGTTTAATGTCTAAAATACCTTTTTCTATCAGTTTACAAATAGATAAATGATTTACATTGCAAACATATTAAAAATCATAAAATTAAAAACTTAAGTTTTATTAAGTGTATTTTGAGAAGATAGTTAAAAGTCATCTTCTAGCTTTTAGCCTATTTTGAGTCATATTTTTCAACAAAAAAAAAAACAAAAAAAATTTAAAAAATCAGCTTTTAACCGTCTTTTCAAAATAACCAAATCCTGATTTTTAAAATTTTTACTTTTTGTAATTTACCTTCTTTTTTTAGTTACTCTTTTAACTGGAAACAAAACAATTTTTAACTTTTAGCTTATTTAGAAATAATATATAATAAAAAAAACGAAAAGCATACTTAATCGGAGCCAAACGGATAAACTTCGTTAACTCTTTTGTGCTCATTGTCGTATTTGAACAATGTTGGTTATTTTTCATAATAGTTTCCACCTATTTTGAGTGTTTGTGATTATTTACAAAAGGATATGAATTTTGTTTGGTGGTGTTTGTCTTTTATTTTTTAGTTTTTATATGTGTTTTTCCTTTGGAAATAAAAAAATAAAAAATATTAACTCTGTTTGTTTTCAGTTTTTAGAAAATTTTACTTTTTTTGTTTTTCATATTTTTTTTGTTTTCACTGAATTTTTTTGAATATTTTAAGCAATTTTTTTAATTTTTAGACGCACCATACATATATACACTTAGAAAGTATAATATTTGTGAAAAAATTTGTAAAAAATTTACCAAATATCAAAAATATAAAAAAAAACGAAAATTCAATGCATTTTTTTTTTATATTTTTGTGTATTTATTAATTTCTTAAAATATTTTTTCACAAATAATTTACTATTTAGATATATCTATGTAAGATATATCTAAAAAGGTAAAAAAATTATTAAATTTAAAAAATATTCAGTAAAAACAAAAAGATACGAAAAATAAAAAATTCAAATTTTAAAAAACTAAATTTAAAAAATTAAAACCAAATACTCTGAATAGTATTGGGTGCATTGGGTGATTATGTACATTTCATTGTACTGACAATATTTCTATTGTCTCGTGATTATTCAAAAATGAGATTTAGGATTGCTTCTGTGCATAGCAAGCAACAAGTGTATGTTGACTAGGATATATGTTGGTAGTAATTACAAATAAAATACTAGAAAATAAGAATAATAGAAATTACAAAAACTATTGTAAGGGCTGAGGCGTGGAAAATTCGCTCTCTTTAAGGAGATTCAAGCCCTCTGTGGTTAGGCAAAGCTTCACACTTGTGCAGCAGAAAAAATCCTGACTTGTCCCCAGGATACAACAGCCTGACTAAGTCTTATGGTTAATCAATACTGCACAATTGGTTGAACCCAAAACTTTATCACACACACCCTTTTTATTTGCCTGATAATCTCACACTAGACATAACAAAGGAACAAAACTTCTAAGAAACAAAAACTTCTTCTCTCGTATCTATTTAAGATATGACATATGTTCAAAATATATAGAAAAGAAAACTTAATAAGCAAAGTTCTTGGTGGATAAGATAACAAGAGATTTGACCAAGACCTTGGAATGGATAGGAATGAGAAGACTTGAAGAAGACTTAGATGGATAAGTCTAGCAAAGACTTGGAGAAGGCTTGGATAGATAAGACTAGCAAAAACTAGGCAATAACTTATCTTGGAACTCGGAAGATCATTATAATATTAAAATACTTGCTAACAATATATTGCATGAAATCAAGTTAATTTGATAACAGTAGTCTTTTTTCAAATTACATTGGTCATAAATTTTTTTAGATATAAATATAATTTGATGAATGGGTTATTGATGTTAGTCAACTTTATTTTTACAAGGATGTTTTACTCAGTATCTTTTAAAAAACTGAACTGTTTGAATTATCAAAATAGACCTAATAAACTGCATAATGCATAATAGTAACCCCAACTCGTAATTGTCACCAGTTCATCTAAAATAAATTGGTATTAAAGAGGGTTCTATTAAGCGAATTACACAAGTAGCTTCTATATTTTATCTCTTGGTAGGCTTTTTTTTAACTCTTAATTTTAGATTTTGTATTAATATTGTCCAATTGACAATCTCATTAACGTCTTTTTTTTTATATATATAGAAAATGATCATTAAATTGGTTAATGTTAACTTACTGCATTGATCAAGTTTAGAATTTTGACTCTAACATGTTACATGCTGCTCATTTATGCATTTTTCATAATTATCAACAATTTTAATCAATTGAATTAAATTGAGATAAAATAAAAAAATTTAAGGTCAAAATCAAATTAATTAAAATTACAAAAATGAAAATATTGAAACTACTAGTATAACGAGCTACCCCTTGCACACCTTCGCCATCGCGGGTCAGAGGTGGGACGACGTTGAGGGGCGGACAATGGAGAGAGGGCACGATGGCAAAGGCAGTGGTGGAGGAATTGGAATCGGATAAGGGAGAGCTGTAGAGAGAGAGAGAGAGAGAGAGAGGGGAAAATTAAACTATTTTTTACAAATCAAATTTAAAAAAATATATAATATACTACAACATATAAGGTTTTTAGAGACCAAACTTTGTTCTCTAAAGCTAAAAAAAAAAAAATTTAAAATTTAAATCCAATTTCTATTGTCATGAGAATTGTCATCAAAATGCCGTCCAAAAAGTAACAGAAAAAAAAATTAGAGAAATATTTTTTTTATAAAAGGACTAATAAATGCACTTTTAAGAATAAAAAAATTTACTTTTTGGACAAATTTTGATCCAAAAAATATAGTAATTTATCATTAAATGATTAGTTTTGTCCCTAAAAAAAAAAAACAATAATAATAATTTTGACAACTAAAAAAATTCATCCCTTAAATATGATTTCTTCTCTAAATTTTTATTTATAAAATCTTAATTCGTTACCGTGGCAACTTTTTCTTTTCTGTTGAAATTTCTTGGGTGGTTGTTGATGGGTGGCTTCTTTTATGTTTGTTTATCTCCCTCCTTTGTAATGTTTTATTATTTTTAATAAAATATTAGTTTCTCTTTGCGGATCAAAAAGAAATGAAAATAAGACATCTCATCTTATGTAGGTTTTTTTTCAAATTTAATTGAAATGTTTTTTTTTCTTTTTTTCTTTTTTTTTAAAGGTTTCTCAAGACTAAAAAGCCTTTAAGATAAAGGCAAATTATACTGGTGATCTCTGTATTTTATTTCTTGTGTCATTTTAGTCCCTACATTTTCAATTGACTCAATTTTGACTCTTAACTTTAGAGTTTGCTTCAATTTGATCTAATTAATAATACCATTAGTATTTTTTAAGAAAAATTATCACTAAATTGGTTGAGGTTAATTAACTGAGTTGAGTAAATTTATAATTTTATCCTTAAAAATATGTCACGTAACACTTATGTGCGTATTTTCCATAAAAATGCTACGAATTATAATCAATTAAATTAAATCATAAATTCAAAGTCAAAATCAAGGCAATTAAAAGTACAGTGACTAAAATAACATAAGAGGTAAAGTACAAGGACTAGTGTCATAATTTTCTCTTAAAATAATAAAAAATGATAATTTTGAGAAAAAAAAAATCCTAATTAGATGATGAAAACAAGTCAATTTTTTCCAATTTAAAATAGTATATGGAAACAAAATCTTAAACATGTGCTTGTGGTGATTAGTCCACTACAAAATCTTAAACATGTGGTTGTGGTGATTTGTCCACTATCAACATGTACTTAATCGTCAATTTACATAATTTGTTTTATGATGAATTTCTTTAACCCATGGATCTTTCACACAAATAGGCATCTGAATGCAAGTCGGTGAGATGAGTTCATTATAATTTACAATGTAGATTCTACCTAAACTCATAATTTTATTTCATTTAAAATAACTCCTTTGGTGCCTCAACCAGCACTTGAATAGATCAATTCATTGATTCTAATCATGTTAGTTGAATCACTTTATCTTTGAAAAATCGTACTATCGATTTTTTTTTATTTCTAGGGTCTAAGGCAATTGTATCCATGAAATTCAATTAACCCTTTGCCTAATTTTGCTTTGTACAACTAGCATGTCCACACCAACGGGTGTTGGTCCAAGTGAAAAGGGACTTGGGTCGCTTAAGCAAAGGTCTCGAGTTTGAGCCTTTGTGAATGCAGCAAACCCTCTTGAGAGAGGACATCGCATATGCGCCCGACAGCTTCTTCAGCGGATTAGTCTTGAGTCTAAAAAATCCTGGGGATATCGTGCAAGACCTAAAAGAAAACAAACTAGCATGTCCACAGATCATCATCATGTGATGTGTGACTAATTAATGTTTAAATTTGGTGGGAAATTTCACACTTCTATTTATATTCATATAAAAATTAAACACAACTTCATGAAACCAAAACTCACAGGATTATATTCAATTCTGTATTCGTAACTTTTTTTTTTTTTTTTCCCTAACTTAATGATAGGCTGTCCACAGTTTCCTATCAATATATAAATAGTTGCTTTATCATCTTTGTAAGGCTGCCAGGGCATACGATTCCTCATATACATAGCTTTCATCATGCTACAATAAAGCATATTCTACAAATTTTATTTTATTTATTTTATTTATTTTTTTGGGTGGTGGTTAAAAAAACATGTTCTACAGTTCTATAGATAGCAATTTCAAGCCAACTTTTAGGTGGAGCTAAGTCGCATATGACTATACACAAGCAACACCACAACATTTTCACCTATGAATAATGGGTGATTATTGAGTATTTTTTTTTTTTACCAACAAGGGTTGGTTCAGCTAGTAAGGCTAGCTCTTTTTGCTCATTTGGCTTAAGTTCGAGTCTTGTTTCCGGCAGTCCTTTGTTGGTGGGTGATATTGCGTAACGTTTTCCTTGACCCTGGTGTGGGATAGCCTCCCCTCCTCCTAAACTTTTTGTAGAATAAAAAAAAAGATTATTCAGTATTTTCGAAATATGGATATGTGGTGTTTTATAAAGTTTTAATTGGTAGAGAGGTAGGGGTTTACAATTTATGTTGGAGATAAAAGAACAATATGAGAAGTAAGTAATTAGTGATTGACTTAGGATATCACCCTGTAATTTTCTAAGATTATTAAATAATTTTCCTCAAGTCAGACGCAAAACAAAAAGTCAAAACAAAAAACACGCACACATGAAGGTGATGACTTTTTATCAAAACAATAGCTAACCCTGAACAATTATTATGACCAGTAGCATAATCATGTCATAAATAAATTTAAATTACTCATTTATATCGATCTCTCGTTGATTTATATCGGTTTGTAATACAGTCACATATGACAAACTAAACCCCATAACTGTTTTGAGTAATATTTCTAAAACATTAGACATACTCTAATTTTAAATATATATATATATATTAATTTCAGTCTGAAATCTTAAAATTAACCATGTCTAATTTAAAATATATATATATATATATATATATTAATTTCAGTCTAGGATTTTAAAATTAACCATCGGACAAATTTTCAGTGGTTTCAAAGTTCGTGATATTTGACTTTCGTGAAATTCGACCATACAATCTCTTAGGTGGTAAGGCCTTTGATTGTCTCTCCTTCCACTAAGTCAAATACATTATAAATCTATACGCATACAATGATTAAAAGCATAGATGCAAAATAATAGTATGATATTATATTATATTAGAAAAAATATTTTAAAGCTTAATAAAGTGGAGCATAGATATTGGACCATACACATGCAATGTGATTTTGGCTTCTAGATCAAGGCAAACAGCACAGAAGGCACTACACAAAATCATGTCACAACTCACTCCACTTTGCCTATTAAAACCCCAATCAATTTGGCAAATCACCTATTAGCCTCGTTACAACTTTCATGCACCTCCTACGGTAACAAAAACCTTCTCTCGGATCACCTTCACGACCTTCACCTTCTCTCTCTCTCTCCCCCAAACAATTTCTTTAAGACCTAGAATATCAAATTTCCAGCCGCTGACGTCAAAATGTCGATAACAAACCCACAATTCGATCCTTCGAAGCTCCTTATGATGTTTTTTGTGATCACAACAATTGCAACTCCAATTCATGGTTTGATTCCTAGGAAGCTAGATGACACTACTGTGACCGGACCACCGGACTCTGGCATCAAGTGCACCTCTTGCTCATCTTGCTACAACCCATGTAATCAAAGTCCACCACCACCACCGCCACCACCGCCGGCTCCCAAATTGCCGCCTACCCAGTACTGCCCTCCACCACCTTCGCCATCGTTCATTTATGTAACTGGTCAACCGGGGAATTTATATCCCATCGATCCTTATTTTTCCAGTGCTGGTCGGAATTTTGCCGTGGGGATGCCACTTTTGATGGGTTGTGCATTGGTGGGGCTTCTGGCATTTTGGTGAATTTTGTTGTAAGATTCAAAGTTTCAAGGAAAGGAGCTTTTTTGGTGAATTTTATGCAAATGTTGAGCTTTACAGATTCCACGGACCAGAAAATTTCTTGGTTTGATAAGATTTAATCCCTAGGATGGTTTACTAGCCTTATCTGAATTCTCTAGCATTTGGTGATTTCAATAACAACATTTTTCTTTTTTATTTTCTTATAATTTCTGTGATTAGTGGATGTATTGATCTGATCTTAATGCTATTATAATTGTCTCTTCTCTACCACTTTCTTTTTTTAAATTAACGATGGTGTTTAGAGTTTTGACTCAACTAATCCCAATATATTTTGTTCACGTTCTACATATATCACGTATGGCCATGAGGACATAAATTAAACACTTCATAAAATTCAAAATTTATTAATTGGCTTTTGGTCTAATAGTTGTGTTGCACCGTTTTATGGTGTAAGATTGTGAGTTCAACTGTTATATGAAAATGAGTTTAGTATTATTTCTCTTATATTAAGAAACTTGTTTGTAGTAATTTGTAATTATTTATTTCTTTCAAAGTTTGAGCTTTGTTGAGGTTGATGATTGTTGACCTTTTAGTTGTTGTTGAGCTAGTGATCAGTATTTATAATTACTCTTTGTCAATTGACAACAAAAAAAAAATAAAAAAATGGGCATTTTATATTTTGATGATTATTATGTTTTCAATAAGTTTAGAAGCATAGACTGAACTTAGAATTAGTTACAGAAAATAAATGGATAAATATGAATTTTTAAAAGTAGATACAACAAATAAATGTGATAAAATTTTATTTATTCATGTATTTTTATGCATCGTTATATTGTTATGCTTTTGGTCGAACGGGACCCAATAAAGTACAAAAAGTTTTAATACATATTATTATTACCCAAATATATTTAGTACGTTATTTAATATTTTAAATTTTAAAATAATATAATTTTTTTATCGATGTTGGTTTTTAATAAAATTAATATTTTTATATTTATCCTATCAAGATCTATCAAACAAGATTCATATTGATTATGAAATTCTTAAAAAATATATTTAAAAAAATACCGTCGAAATTGATGTAAACACTATTATGTTACTCTGTTTCACAGTAACATAGTACTCTAATTTACAATAACATTTTACTGTTACAAAAAATAGAGTACATACTAGATGAACCAACCAAAATACACATACATAGCATTTTTAAACTTGTATAAAATAAAATAAAAGTATTTCTCATTAAAAGAGTTTTGCGAAATATATATGCATGGGTTATATTGTCCAAAAAAAAAAAAAAAAACCTCTTTCCTTGGTCAATTATATTCATCCTCCTTAGATCGTTTATGTCAATTATGTGCCTTTTCCTTAGAAGGTTTATGAAATAAAATAAATTGGATTATTCTTTTCACCAAATAAGGATCCAATAGAGAGATTTTGGTGCAACGTTTTAATTATTAAATAGGGTAAATTATGCAAATAGTCCCTGTAGTTTACACGATATGTCAATTTAGTCTTTGTTGTTTCAATTTGATCAATTTTACCTCTTAATTTAACAAATTGTGTCATTTTAGTCTAATAAATAACGGTTGTTAAGTTTGGTGCATGGAAAGCCTACACAATGTGTCAATTTGGTGACACATTGTGTTAACTACAGGGACCAAATTGACACATAGTTTGACTTTCCGTTCACCAAACTTAACAACCGTTATTTATTTAAAGGGCAAAGTCAAACAAATTAAAATAATAAAAGCTAAATTAACACATCATATAAATTATATAGACTATTTATATAATTTCCCCTATTAAATATTCATAGTGATGGCTATGAATAATGAAGCACAACTTTAATCAATTGTTTAGTACTCGATACTTTGACTAAAGTTCCATGTTATACACCAGCTTGCTTTTCCACTGCTGTGTCAATTTAAAAAGGTAGCCTTTGGTCCCGCCATGTGTTAGTAAAAAATATATGGCGTATTAAGGTTGATTTTGAATTTTATTATTATTATTATTATTATTATTATTATTTGGATACTTGATTCTTCTTTGGCCTTTTTTTGTTTTTGTTTTGTTTTGTTTTATTTATTTATTTATTTTTTTATCAATTGATAAAATATTATATGCAAATATGAGGAGAATTATATCAAATCGAACAATCATAATCCAATACCACATTCGATGTAATAAAATAAAATAAAATAAAACCATAATTAAAAAACAAATGAATAACCCCATATAACAAAAAGTCTTATAATGGTCGAAAATAATTAATGTTTACTTTTGATAACTAATTAATGATTGAAAATTAACCTCATCACCTCTCAATTAAAATTAGGACTTACGTACAAGTTCCAAGAGGTCATATGATAAATAACAGTATTTTTCATCAAACACTGATAATAAAAAAAAAGGTCATTAATTATCAACAATTTTCAACGACAATTTAAAAAAATTATCATAAAAAACTTAGTTTTAGTGATAGGTTTAGAAAATCGCCACAAAAGTTTTTTTTTTTCTTTTTTAAGCGATGATTCTCGTAGAGCCAATTTTTAGTGACTAATTGATAGAAATTAATGGGAATTAAATTCAACTATTAGAATATGCTGATAATTTGCCCTTAAAATTATATAGAAGTGACTAAATAAGCTCAATTTAAGTCACTTGATTCTTAGTTGGTCATAGATGCTCTTTTTTGTGTAACTTTATTTTCTTAAGATTGTGATCCCAATATACCTAAATTGAATCTATTGAATGAAACGTTTTGTATTTTGCATGAATGATGATCAAAGTATAAATTAGGTTTTTATTTTTATGCAAAGGCCATCGATGAAAATAGTAGGACAATATACTCTCAATGATAGTGTATTCAAATCCACAATGATTTTTATGATTCAAATTGATTACAATATTACAATTAAAATTGAATTTTATGATTATGAATCGAGGACAATATGACAATTAAAAATTAAAGGCTAATCCAAATAAGATACTCATAAGTCGATTTCTTAATCTTTTGCGCCATTAAACCCAAGTTCTAATCTCTTTAACTAAAATGACATAATTTGTCCAAAAGGATAACTTTATGTTGTAATCAACTTATCTATCTATCTCTTGAAATATAGCGATCCCGATTTTCCCTTCCTTGTTTACTGTATTCCGGACTTAGTTCCGTGGATGTGTTGTTGTCGTATTCTCATTTCCGTCCTTTACTCTTTGTATGTGAGTCTTGGGTTGTGTTGGACAGGTTTGAAACAAGTTGGTTGTGTTTAGAAACCTAGAGTTGATGCCCAGAGTTTTGCCTTCACGCTCGAGCGGGGCTTTTGACGCTCGAGCGGGCCCTTTGATTTTGCTTCTCCGCTCGAGCGGGCATTTTGACGCTCGAGCGTGATTTTCCATCTCTCAGTATTTTGTCTGCAGGTCATTGGACGCTCGAGCATCCACTTTCACGCTCGAGCGGGGACCATCGACTGCAAAACTTTTGGAAGTGTGCATCCGGCGCTCGAGCGGCGCTTTTGACGCTCGAGTGTGAGTCTGTGTCTGACGCTCGAGCGGGGAGTTCCACACTCGAGCGGACCTGTTTTTATATCAGTCCAAATTTTGACTTTTTGGATAACTTTTTCGACACCTTCTCTCTCTCTCTAACTTTTCAAAACCTCCATTGGAGAGCTCCTTACTCTAAACTTCAACTTCTCTCTAGGATTTGATCTAGTTTGAGTGATCTCCTACCTTTGTCCCTTTGTATAAAGTGTAGAGCTTGGCTTGGTGTGATACCCCTGTTCCGTAATATGTTAATTGGTCCTTAATATGAATGTGATTATGTGTTTTGATATGATTTTGTGCACCATTATGTGAAAATATGTGGTTTTGAATTTCTATCTGTTCACCGTAGGAATATCTGTTTGATTTTTCCGCTTTGGAAATTAAATTGGAGGCCTTATCGGCCACAGAACCCGAAATTGATTACGCCATGGTGATTAGCATAATTTTTAGAGCCTACGGTGGAATTTAATTGAAAATTGATTCGGGTCAGATTAAATCGATTAAATTGATGAATTTAGTGCCCAATTATTTAATAATATTAAATAATGGTTAGTGGGACTTTATGTGAGAGGCCATATACACTCAATTTGTACATTTGAGCTCAAAACCAGATTTTGTGTCTTGGAATAGAGAGAGAGCCGACCTTGAGAGGGAAAGGAGGCATCTTTGTGTATTTTGGCTTGTAAATTGTGAATTGGGAAGGCTAGGTGCAAGACTTGGCCATAATTGTGAAGATTGAGCTCCTAGGTAAATGAATTCATGAATTTTAAGTTACCATCTTATGAATTCAAATTTGATTAATGGTCAAGAGCATGAGTTAGATTGATTATGTTGAATTTGAAGTCTTAGGACACATGCATGTAAGAAATTGCCATGAATCTCCATGTTTGAGCTTAAAATATGTAATCCATGTTGAGTTTTGATTATTGACTATGTATTTGATCACCTCCTCACCAATTGAGTTGAAGATGTTATGTATATTTCATATGCAAGTGTAAATCATGGGAGTTTGAGTCTTGCATGTTTGAATCTAGTGTGTTGGTGATGGGTTTGAGTTAAATTGAGCCATGCATGTGATTTAATTGTAAAATTGAGCTTCATTATGTTATAATTTGGTGTTTATACCATGTTAGAGTGTGTAAATGTGAAAATTGAGCCAAAATCATGCATTTGGAACCTTTGAACATCAAGATGAAGCTCAAGAACACAATCTGGGAAACCCAGAATTTTGATATCCGCTCGAGCGGGGTAATGGCCGCTCGAGCGGGAAATACGTGCTCCCAGTACTTTTTGCAGACTTGGTGTCCGCTCGAGCGTGGTAGTTCACGCTTGAGCGGGGGTGCTATTTAGACAGGCATTCCGCTCGAGCTCTCTATTTAACGCTCGAGCGTATTTTTGAGGCAACCAGCACTTTTGCAGACCTAATGGGTCCGCTCGAGCGGGGAATCCCACGCTTGAGCGGGAACCCTGTTTTCTGAAATTTTGAAAATGCATTCTGTGTTCTGTTTTCCGTTCCCTTTCACTTCCAAGCACTCTTAGGCATACATTGAGCATTGTAATTGAATTAAAGAGATAAGAATGAAGCCTAAAGAGGAATATGTGAATTAAAGAACGGATTGAATTATTTGTGACCCATATGTGTTATGTGATATGTAGGGTCAAGCTCCAGGGAAAATCCACAAGCCAATCACTGTGAGTAATATCTGAAATGTATTATTGTCCGATTGCTTACTTCTATGTAAGTTTTGTAAAGTTCATTAATTTTGAATGGTGGACAAGTTTGAAAGGCTTAAATGCCAGTTTGAAATGAAAGTCTGAAAGGCTTAAATGCCAGTTTGATATAACAAGTTTGAAAGGCTTAAATGCCAGTTTGAAATGGAAGTCTGAAAGGCTTAAATGCCAGTTTGAAATGAAAGTCTGAAAAGCTTAAATGCCAGTTTGATATGACAAGTTTGAGATGAAAGGCCTATGAGCCAGTTTGATATGAAAGGCCTATGAGCCAGTTTGACACGAAAGTGTAATTGGGCCTAAGGCCGTTTGAAGTATGTTGTTCTACATATTGTTCGTATAACTTCTTTATTGATATTATTCACTGGGCTTTCGCTCACGCTCATTCATGTGTTTGTAGGTGAGCCAAGAGAAGTCCAGACCCAGCCTCAGTGATGTCTGTATGGAACAACTAAGGTTTTGAGAGAGTCAGCCCTTGTGTCTCACGCACGAGACCCGTCTTCGTCCTTTTGTTATGTATTTACATTTTGTCAGGTTGGCGAAGTTTTGAATACGTCTGTATATAGTTTTCATGGGCCGACTTAGTTTGGATGATCCTGTCTATATAGAATCTTATGTCATTACACTTCCTGTTGTGAGTTATTAACATATGTACGTATGGAATGTTATGGTGTGCATATAAGCACGACTCTATGGATAAAGTTTTAAATTTGCTTCCGTTTGGCCCCTTTCACTCTGATGAGTCTTGTCTTATTTGGTTTGAGGCCGTAGGTAATCTCGTGATTACTGGCCGGTTATGGCCTTAACCCATAGGGGTGGGTTCGGGTCGTGACACTTGGGCTACATTTCCATCCGAAAATCATGGGTTTTTGAGCATTTCGAAATTCATCATCTTCTCCATTTGGTCTCATCTTTTGAGGTAGGGATAACTACTCATTTTTATGATCTTTGACATAAACTTTTGGTCATTATGATTTAATGTTGAAGTTGGGTAATTTTGGGTGTTAGGGTTTCAAAATGTATAAAGAGGGGTTTTCTTCGTTTGGGCCAATACATGTGTATTTTGGGTCTCAAATGGGGTTATTGTTGTTTATTGTTGGTATTTGAGCCTTTGGGTCAATGTTGAGAAAAGAGAGAGAAAAGCCCTAATTTTATGTTATGAATTAATTTGTATAATTAAGAATAATGCTTGGGACCCCCTTTTGGGGGTCACCCCCTCACCCCTTTGCCACGTGGCGGGTGGTCATTGGAGGAGCAGGAAAAAAAAGAAAAAGAAAAAGAAAAGGGGACCAATGAGAGAGAGAGGGGGTCAAAGGGGGTGGGGGGAAAAGGGGGGATGAATCATTGTTGTATAATTAATTTGGAAAGTTATGGAAATATGAAATTGAGTTGGAAATAATAAAATTGGCTAAGTTGGGAAATATGAAATTGAGGTAGAATGGTGGTGTTGGATTTATTAATCACCCACCTTGGAAATGTTGATAATTTATCTGTTGGATGTAATTATTATCTGTTTAGAAATAATTGCTTTGGGCTATCGGTGGAGGATAGTCTTGATTGTTGTAGACACTGCATGATGATTAGGTGAATTAAAACTAATCGGTTGAATATGTCATTGAACATGACGGTTGGAATAATACATCGAATCTGTGTATTGATTGATTGTGTACATGATAATTGTTTATATACATTGTTTTGTGTGGGAGGAGATAGGGGATGTACTCCACGGTTTAGGAGGAGATAGGGGATGGACTCCTAAACCGGATATTATTTGGGAGGAGATAGGGGATGAACTCCATTGATACAGCGAATCTGTGTATCATTTGTGAAGTATGGAAGTGTTTTATTATGAGCTGTTATCTCATGTGAATTGTGAAGTATGAAAGTGTTTGTTATGAATTTTAATTCATTTGAATTGTTGATATTGGAAAGGTTTTTAACATGAGCCGTAGTCTCATGGGAATTGTTTGGCCAGGTTCTGAGCCATGTTTATAAATCGAAATTGTTAAGTAAAGGAAAATGGAATGAAGCATGGACATATGTGTCATGGAACTGAAATGTGTTATGAGTTGATTTATATGAGTTAAACATTTATCAAATGTTAATGTTTTAGTTATTGCTCATATTATGTTTAGCATATCTCTACTGGGCGTTAGCTCACCCTATATGGGACATCATTTTCAGGTTCAGGTGATATGCCACCTCCAAGGACGTAGCTTGGGAGGCTTGAGGCTGATAGCTCTTTTGTTGTTCTCTTTTGTATATTACATGTATATCAAGCCATGGGCTTATTTTGGTGTAAAGAGTTAGAACTCTACTTTTGTTGAACCCAAGTGTTGACTTGGAAAGTTGTAAACCTATAGGGCATTTACTTTTGTTGTCAACATGTAATATCTTTTGTAAGAATACTCTGATGAATGGCAATATGTTTTATTCTCTTCAGTTTATGGATGTAATGAATGCACGATTTATGGGTTTATTTCGAGGGCGTTACATGAAATCATCTAATTTGTCTATCCATCTATCTGCTACTATTTTAAAAGTGTGAAGAACTTATCATATTTCCTACTTTTTTTTAAATTCCAATTTTACCCTCTCAAATGTACTATATTTTCTAAAAGTCATAAAGAGCCCTATATAAACCAACTATTTTTTTTATTTCTGGAGTTGAACACTCAAAAATGATATATCGACTTCTAAGAGTTCTATATAAATATAAACAAACTGTCTCCCTTCTTATATAAAAAAAAAAAGTCTCCCTATTTTTCACATTGATGATGATTGAAGAACAAAAAATAATTATTATTTTTTTTATTTCTTGTGTCTGTTTTTATACTGATTTACATAATATTTATATTTGTCTATCATGGATCAAATTGCTATGAATAATTTTAGTTGAATCTTAAAGTTGTATGCATCTGTTCAATTCTAGATAGAGGAAATCGCATACGTTTTTAAAATAGAGATTTGTGCTGCATCTTAAAAATTCGCAAGTTATTTTCATACATTTTCTTTTTGTTTAGATTAGGTTTTTTAAATTGTAATATTTTACATGGTACTTTAATAGCTAAGGTATAATGTCAAAATTCTAAACAAGGACCACTTTCATTAGTTTCATTTTTTAAATCTGTTTTTCAATTTTTTATTTTTCATATTTTTATTGTTCATTTTTCGTATTTTCTCACTTCTGATGATTAAAGATACTGAAATTTCTTCATATTTTATATTTAAATTGTACTTTTACATAAATATTTAATATCTAAAAATCTAAATAGAATTAAAAATTAAATTTTGGTAAAAAAAATTTATAAATTTATTATTATTATTATTATTATTATTTAATATTAACAATTATTTTCTAAGTGTATTTAGATTATGTTGGCTTTTTTGGTTTCCGAAGGTTAATTATGTAATTTTAAGCGTGCCAGTAAGGATCAATAAGTCTTTACAGAATTTTTACTTGTCAACCAATTATCAGACGATTGTGTTGAAATTCTTTCAGCCTCAATGAAGAGGATTTTCATTGGTGGCTTGTTTAGGAAAAACTTAAAAATAATAACAAGTACAAAGCACAGTTTCAAAAACTGAATTTCATTAAGCAAATAAAAACTTACAAAAATGACCCAGCCTTGAAAAGGTTTACAGCAACGGCTACTTGAAACTACTACTAGGAAATGAAATGCAGTACATGAATTGAAGAACTGAAAATGTAAAGAACTAGAAAGAAAATATGAAGTAAACAACTGGTTTCTGAATCTGAGTCTAGGTCTTTCTTCTTGTGGCCTTCTCCTCTATTTATACTTCCTGAAGATAACCGTCGAAGTGGGCTTCTAATCGTCGAAATGCTCTCTCACGATCACTTGATCATGGCCTTGCACAGTAAGCTCTCACTACGCACTCTTTTGCAGTTAGGCTTCCCTTTTGAATTTGAATTTAAATTGTGAGTAACCGTTGGGTCGCGTCATCCTATGCCTTCTGACTACTCTAATGCTACGCAGATCCATTATCACCAATATGAACCACCATGTGTCTGTCGCTGATTGAAGACTTGCATTAAATTCCTAAATTGCCCTTTACAAGTCACGTGTCAAGTTGCGATTGGCCTATACAAAATATATAGCCAACAGATTAAGTGAATGTAAATCTAAAAGTAAAATTAAAAAATAAAAAAGTATTCTTAAATTAAGTGAATTTAAAAAATAAAAATAAAAGGGTTATTAAAAAATGGTGAAGCACCAATCAATGTGTTTGGTTTCAATTTTCTGAAAATTGAATTTTTGTTTTTAGTGACTATTTTTAAAATTTTAAGCATTTTTTTTTACTTTTTTAGATGCACCTTACTTAGATGTATCTAAAAATTAAAATATTTATAAATTTTTTTAAAAAAAAATCAATAAATATACAAGAATACGAAAAATGTCTTGAATTCTCTTTTTTTTTTTTGGGTATTTAGTGAATTTTCTGAAGAAAAAAAAAATCACAAATGTTATATTTCTTAAGTGTATTTATGTTAGGTTTCCTCACAATGTGTTTTTATGGCATGGATGTTTTTTTGAAAATCTGGTCATGAGTCTCTAAAAAACACTCCACTTCTTGCAATTT
The DNA here is from genome assembly GCA_030407325.1 of Camellia japonica. Taxonomy (NCBI): domain Eukaryota; kingdom Viridiplantae; phylum Streptophyta; class Magnoliopsida; order Ericales; family Theaceae; genus Camellia; species Camellia japonica. The sequence goes on from JAPPVO010000017.1 coordinate 117,996,846, forward strand.
TATAAAATTCCAAAAAAATCGTCTTGTGTTGGTTTTTCTTTCGAAATTTAGAATTATGAGCCCTCTTTCCAACAAAATTTATTTGGGAAAAAGTCATCGGGTAGATTGAGAGGAAAGCTAATTTTACCAAAAGGTGACAAATCTGGATAGGTTTTGAACATAACTTGTAGATGAATGTTTGGTTATGCTGTGCAAATTCTACAAATTGGAACTGAAAATAGACATGTTGTTTAGTGTTTGTGTGCAATTTCAGCACCTAAGATGACCCGGAAGTATTTTTACCAATACATCCTTTTACCTCTGCAGTTTTGAAAAGTGCTGGAAATTGTGCCGCCTTGTGTTATTTGTTTCTAAGTATTTCAAAGCATGCCTAATTTTGTTTGCTTGCCTTACAATATTTATTTATATGATTATCATGTGTTGTATTTCCTCTCTTATGTTTGCCTTCTGCTCGTTTATATTATCGAATGTGACTAACTTACTTATCAAAATATCTAATAAACGAAAAATGAAAAAGGGGTTGGTAGTGGATGACGTTCACACTAGTGTTTCGGAATGACTTATGTAATATACATATGAATGAGATGAATTGTGATGGAATTAATACCAAATGACTTAAGTCTTGCGCAAGCGGTCTAAGCGAACCCCTACGATGGTACAGATGGATTCAAACTCTATGCGGTGATTTTAGGGTGTAAGCGAGCGCTTTAATGTGATATGTACAGGGTGTAAGTGAGCCTTAGGCATGATTTGTGTCATGACCCAAACCCATCCCTATAGGTTCAGCGTCGTAACCGGCTAGTAATCCTTAGATTACCAATGGCCTCTTAACAGAATAACATATAATTAGGGGCTGCGGAAGCAAATATACATACATAGTCCATAGAACTGTGTTGACATATATGAGACATAAATTTTTAACTTTATATCATAGGCGTGACGCCATAATTACAATAGCTTATGTCATATATATATATATTACATATATAACGAAAGGGGACATAGCCCACTACACAGGTAAACAAATAAAACAAACATCTTTAGTGAAGTTCACAAAATATGACATCTCAAAAGGGAACCTCCCAAGGAGGCACGGTGGCTGGCTAACCCAAAACTCATTAGATAGCAGCTTAGGCCTGGTTACGCGCCTGTCCACCTACATACATAATACAAATGGTGAGCGAAAGCCCAGTGAATAATAACAGAGTAAAGGGTTTTGATAAATGATGTCCATAACATAATCAGAAATCAGAGTTCATATCAGAAACAGATTTATATTCATATTCTTGATCAAGTCAATGACAGAAATTAGAATACATACTTAATCTTATATCCGTTAGCGCTAACAGATCACATACGGAGCATCGAAGATCATACTTGTCAGTTCCATAAAGGAACCTTTGGCCGGGTACGGATAACTTGTTAGTTCCATAAAGGAACCTTCAGATCGGGTACAGATAACTTGTCAGTTCCATAAAGAAACCTCCGAACTGAGTACAGATGACTTGCTTGAGCCCCGAATACTTGTCAGAATTTGGACACTCATTCTTTGTACAGAACATAACATTTCATAGAATAGATCTTATTCCATCATATAGAAAATAATTAAAGTTGAAGATAGTTTTACTAAGTTATTACTCACAATTGGTTCCAAAGCAAACAGACAGAGTAGGCAAATCAGATGTCTTGTGGCGCGTGACCTACAAAGTTACAGAACGAACACATACTGAATTACACACTCGGAATCATTAATTTAATCATTTCTTATCTTGGTGTGTTTCTACTTCTTATCCCCATTATTATGTCTTAATCTTGGCTTAGGAATGCTTAGGATGTAATGAGGATGCTAAAATGTACTTGGAAACACTTAGCAAAAATTGCTGATAATAGGGGTCCCATTCGAGCGCAACTTCCTTCGCTCGAGCAGACATGCAAAATATGAGTGGTCGTTTGAGCGCACCTTCTGCCACTCGAGCGATTTGTAAACTTCTGCAAAAGTACTGGTTGTGTGATTTTCACACTCGACGGATGCTCGACGGTCGCTCGAGCGTGAGACTCAAGTCCTCGCCCGAGTGTAACCTTTGTCGCTCAAGCAATCTGCAAAAACATGAAACTTTTGGGAGCTTGTATTTTACGCTCAAGCCAACTTTTGGTCGCTCAAGTGGAGATGCAAAAACAAAGGTGGACGCTCAAGCACAGAATCTGTCGCTCGAGCAGAGAGATCGAATTCTGGAATTTCCAGATTCACCTTTAAGCTTCCAAACTCAACTTCAAAGCTACAAAAACTCATCCTTTTGGGACAAACACTTGAGGAAACACATTTAAACTTGGAAAACATTGAGAATTCAAGATCCCAAAAGCATGCCAAATGCTCAAAACTAAGCTCAATTCTTTGAAAAACATAACATGCATGTTTTCTCTTAACTTCAAAGCTCCCAAAACGTGATCAATTGGTATAAAATGATACAACACAAGATGACCTCTTAAAACAAAGGTAGACTTAATACATGCATGTGAGAATTACTTGAAATTTAATTCAAAATGTAAGAAAATGTGCATGCATGCTTGATATGGCTCAAGTTCACCTATTCTAGCTCAATCCTTGCATTACTCAACTAATTTCTCTTGAATTTGTGGTTTAGACATCATAAGTATACAATTCAAGGGTGGAATTCCTACCTCAACTTGTCAATGGAGATCTAGTTGGTGAATTCTCTAAGGTTTCATGGCAATTTCCTTAAATTCTTAACAATTCCTTGTAAGCTCTAGTGTTGATCTCAACCCCCCCTCCCCTTTGGTCTCTCTTCCTCTCTCTCACGTTTGTCTCTTGAAGGCTCAAAGATGATGAGAAAAAGGATGACTCAAGTGGTGTGTATAGGCCTTATATAGGCTTGCTTAGGACATTTAATTAATCTTAACTTAAGCTAAGTAATTGACATTAATTATTCTAATTTAATGCGTCCCGAATCTAACTTTAATTAAACTGACCATAAGGTTCTAGAAATTCTAACTAGCACAGAAATCAAGTCAATTCTATGATCGGATACCGATAAGGCATTCAATTCGCAGAATAAAACAGAAACGGAAACAAATATTTCTACGCAGAATAGATAAAAATTCATATTGCACATAATACATGTAATGAACGCAAAATTTCACCTTAATTACTTCTTCAGCATTCTTAATCATGGATTATACGTTAATTAAGGATCGAGGTTGTTACAGTCTTCCCTCCTTAAAGAGTTTGGTCCTCCAAACTCAAATTACCTTCATTCCGGAAGACCATTAGGTCCAATGGAAACAAATCTAGGTATCTCTTAATCATATCCTCTTCCGTCTCGCAGGTTGCATAAGTCCCTCTGTGGTTCTGCCAATCCACTTTAACTAACGGAATTTCCTTATTCCTCAATCTTTTGATTCTTTGATTCACAATCTGAATTGACCTCTCCTCATAGGTGTAATCATATTTCAAAAGCACATGTGTTGGTTTAATGACATGGAGTGGATCTCATAGGTAATCCCAAAGCATTGAAACATGAAAAACGTTGTGCATATTTTCTATCACCGGAGGTAAGGCTACTCGGTATGTTATTGAGTTGATTTTCTCTAAAACTTCATACGGGCCAACGTATCTTGGTGCTAGCTTTCCTTTCACCCCAAATCGCGTCTGACCCTTCATTGGAGTTACTTTTATAAATACGTGGTCACCAACTTCATATTCCCTATCCCTTCTCTAGACATCCGCATAACTCTTTTGACGGCTCTGTGTAGTTTTCAGACGTTGTTGAATCGATTTCACTTTCTCAGTTGTTTCTTGCACAAGTTCTGGTCCCAACAACGATCTATCACCTACCTCAGCCCAGCAAATTAGAGATCGACACTTTCTACCATACAATACTTCATAAGGAGCCATGCCGATGCTCGAATAGTAGCTATTGTTGTACACAAATTCGGCCAATGGTAAGTAAGTTTCCCAACTACCTTGGAAATCTAGGACACACATTCGTAACAAGTCGTCCAATGTTTGAATGGTCCGTTCAGATTGGCCATCGGTCCGTGGGTGATAAGCACTGCTTAGTCTCAATTCAGTCCCCAGAGCTTGCTGTAGACTCTGCCAGAATCTTGAAGTGAACTTAGGATCTCTGTCAGATACAATAGATACTGGTACTCCATGTAATCTCACAATCTCATTAACATACAAGTTAGCCAACTTATCCGCATTATACAAAGATTTGACAGGTAAGAAATGAGCGGATTTAGTCAAATGATCAATAATTACCCAGATAGAGTCCATACCTTGAGGAAAGCAAGGTAATCCAACAATGAAGTCCATCTTGATATGTTCACATTTCCATTCCGGTATTGGAAGCAGCTATAGCAATCCGGCAGGTCGTTGATGTTCAGCTTTAACTTGTTGGCAATGTAAGCATCGAGCCACAAAATCAGCAATGTTTTTCTTCATTCCCGGCCACCAGAAATTTTGTTTCAAATTGTGGTACATCTAAGTATTCCCTAGATGCATAGAAAATTTAAAGGTGTGGGCTTCAGTCATAACACGTTTTCTCAAATCCAAACAATCAGGAACACAAAGTCTATTCTGGAATTTCAGCACATTGTTCTCCAGCACAAATCTTGGCTTCGATTTTGTGTCTATATCATCCACAATCTTTTTCATGAATTCATCTTGTAGTTGTTTTCCTCTAATCTCTTCAATGATTGTAGGTTGAGCAGAGATGGCGGCCAAGGTCCGGCCCTGTTAACGCAATACAATTTCAATCTCACTCTTTTCTAAGTCACATAATAACTCTCTTTGACTAGTGAGCAAACAAGACACATTTTCAATAGATTTTCGGCTCAAGGCATCCGCTAGTGTATTAGCTTTTCCTGGATGTTACAAAATCTGTAAATCATAATCCTTGATCAATTCAAGCCATCTCCTCTGTCACATGTTCAATTCTTTTTGGGTGAAGAAACATTTGAGGCTTTTATGGTCTGTGTACACTTCACAAGTCACACCATACAAATAATATTGCCAAATCTTCAAAGCAAAAAACCATAGCGGCAAGTTCAAGGTCATAGGTCAAATAATTCTTTTCATGGGGACGAAGTTGCTGAGAGGCATAAGCAATTACCTTTCCATTTTCCATTAAGACACATCCCAAGCCTTTATAGGAAGCATCACTGTAAATCTGAAACCCATCTGTTCCGTTTGGCAAAGTCAGAATTGGTGCAGTTACCAGTCTAGTTTTCAATTCTTGGAAGGCTGATTCCCGTTGATCGTTCTAGTCAAACAGTATATTTTTATAAGGTCAACTGTGTCAATGACATAGTAAGTTTTGAGAAATCTTTCACAAATCTTCTGTAATAACCTGCAAGTCCCAAAAAACTTCTAACATCTGACACATTAGTTGGTCTTAGCCAGTCCACAATGACTTCAATTTTCTAAGGGTCAACAGAGATACCGTCCATGTTAATTACATATCCCAAAAATGCCACACTGTCAAACCAAAATTCACATTTGGATTATTTTGCATACAACTTCTTTTCTCTCAAAATCTGTAAAGCAGTTCACAAATGGTTCTCATGCTCTTCCCTATTTTTGGAGTAAATCAAGATATCATTAATAAATACAACAACAAGTTCATCTAGATATGATTTAAACACCCTGTTCATAAGGTCCATAAAAGCAGCACGTGTATGTACACACCCCATTTTTGACCGACTTTAAGACTCAGACGTCACCGATTGAACGCTCGGTGATATTGCATATTGTGCCCGTTCAGAAGTTTCAGAGTCTCGGCTGCGAGCCTTGCCTCCTGACTTCCGGGCTCTTTCGTGTCTTGTCTCGGTTTGCGAACCAGAGGCTAGGAGCACCTCTTACAACACTTTGAGGCTGTTTTTCAGAGGCTAGGAGCTCCTCTTCTTGGTCCAAAAGCTGCTGGTTCATTGGTCTACAAGGGTAAGTTTCTTGTCCCTCTCTTTTGGCTCCATTTTGCATGCTTTCTTAGCCTTTGTTGCTTGCATTTTTGGGCTCCGACCTGAACTGAAACTAGTCATATTTTGAGCTCGTCTTCATGTTTAATCAAGGGTCTTTCTCTGTTTGAGGTCTCCTTCTCACCCCTTGTGTTTAAACTCTCTTTTAGGCCTATTTTTGCATGATGTTTTAGGATTATTTGTGAGCTATTTTGGACTTGATCATAAACTGTAAAATGTCTTTTTTTGATCCCCTCTTCAACTTTGTTGAAGGGCTCTCTTCGGTTTGAGGCCAGCAGCTACCACTTGCCTCTTTATCTCTCTTTTAGGCCTATTTTTGCATGGTGTTTTAGGCTTATTTGTGAGCTGTTTCGGACTGGGTCATAAACTGTAAAATGTCTTGTTTTAAGCCTTTCTTCAACTTTGTTGAAGGGCTCTCTTCGGTTTGAGGCCAGTAGCTACCACTTGCCTCTTTATCTCTCTTTTAGGCCTATTTTGGGGGGAAACTTGAATTTGAATTTCCCCCATTTTCCTCCACTCTTTTGCCTATAAAACCAGCAGCTTCAGCTGCATTTTGGGAGGTTACAAAATTTGTTTAGAGCTTTTTACATACAATCCCCCCTCTCTCCTTCTCTTGTTTTGTGGCCTTATTGGCCTTCCAAAGAGACCCTATCTTGCATGCTTTGAAGTCACTTTCTAGGGTCAATTTGATGAGTTTTGGGACTATCATATTTGATTTTTAGAGTTGATTTGGGCTTCCACATTTCCATCTTGTATGTGCCTAATAACTCCTTGCATGGCCCTCTAAAGCAACTCATCATTTTGCATGCCATGGTTGCATATCAGTGGTTATTTGGGCCTATTTTCATGTGATTTATTCACTGATTTTTGATGGTTTGGTCAGATTCCATGTGCATCATACACTTTCCATGTAAACCATGTTTGCTAGTCGAAATTGCATGCTATTTTAGTCCATCTTGCTAACACCTTTTGGCCACACTTTGAACTAGAAAATTTCATGTTTTGGGACTGCCTTGACTCTGTCTTCACACTTTGTGTTCAAATAATGCATGCTTTGTATAGCTGTAAGTCATTCCATGTGCCTAATTTCGAGTTTCGGGTTTCATCTCATGCATCGGGTGCCATATTGCCATGTTTCGGGGCTGTTTAGCATCATATTTTAGCGCTGAAATTTGCTTGTTTACATATCATGTTCCATGCCATGCCATGCTTTGGTAGAGTGGTATTCGTGCCTTAGGTTCGGTCCTCGGTTTGCGTGCATGTGTGCACGCATTTCGAGTGTCTCATTTCCATCTAATGGCCTCTTATGTGAGTGTGGCTAAGGTCCACTCATATTAGTGTAAGCCCATTATGCATTGTGTATGCCATTTCATTCCATAGCATTGGGTATGCTAGGCTGTATGTTAGCGCATTGTGTATGCCATGTTACCTCGTGCATCGTGTATGCCATTTCATAACATTGTGCATGTTAGGTTGTATCTTAGTTGCATTCATGCATGTCATGCATATTGCATTGTGTTTGGGATAGGAGTTAGCCCGAGCACGGGAAACGAGGGGCGTTTCGTACTCCGAGTGACGGAACGTGTCTCAATTCCCCAGTCACTGACACTCCGGATTATCCATGATGGAGTTAGGTTTTGTTGAGTTTTCATGCGTATTCATTCCATATTGAGTTGTGCAATTCGACTCCTCGGCCATCATGCATCGAGATGCGTGATCGGTGGCACAAGGATCGAGGCAAGCATACATATGTGAAAATACATTGACATGCCCCTTTCCTGCTCTCTGTTGCAGCAAATCAAGAATCAGCAGCCTTCCGGAGCTTGGCGCGCTTTCCAAGAACAATTGCAAACAGAGGCTAATCGGGGCGTCGCAGTGGATTTCCGCGCCAAGGCAACCCGAGCATGCATCATCCATCATCCGGAGCAGAGTCCAGGCAGTCCCTAGCTTGCATGCTAGTTTATAGCTTTCCTAGTTTAATTTGTTAATTACTTAGGATTTTGTGTTTATCCGGACTGTACTATTTATTTGGACTGTATTTATTCGGGACTGTATATTATTCTTTCGGACCCTCTGCGCGAGGGCAATGTTGTAATAAGTGTGCGTGAGTGTGATGTATGTCTTCTAACCCCACGTCTTTCTTCCCTTTTATTTACCAGCTTATGATGGTTAGATTAGGGCATGTTTCAATTAGCATACAGTATGATAGCATGTTTGCATTCATTCATCTGTTTTGCATGCACCGGGCTCGGCGCATCATACTAACTGCATTTGTATTTCAAATCCGAGTTGAATACTTGATAGCTGTAGCATTCCATATGCCATGTTTAGAATAGCCGAGCCAGCTATAGTTGCATTTCTGCATGTGTTGCATTAGGCATTTCTGTATAATTAGGATCATGCATGGATTTCTAATCAGCTTCTGTTTTGGCTTGGAGTACTCGGTAAGCTTTTACGCTTTAGCATCCTTGCATGCGTGTGAGTGACTGCCATGAATAGCATGCTTACCATGAGGCTAACTGCTTATGTGATATAACTGCCTGAATGCCTGTGGGTGAAGGTTGGGTTAGTTGGATTGGAACAAATCATTGACTGTGTGTTTTAAGCCCACTAGATAGTGGCAAAATCATGTTTTCTAAGCCCACCCGAGGGTGGCAAATCCACGTCTTAGCCTACTTGCGAGTAGCACCATCAAACCATTTTAAAAAACAAACATGAAATGTTTTGTTCCAATTCAGGCGACTCAGTCTATACTTGTATGCTGTGCGCATCACATAGTAAATCTAGGCTAAATAACCGGAATAAGAATGCACAATGTTTTCAAAACTAGATATCATGGTTAGTAGAGGCCGATCTTTGATCGGGCGAGCGGGGGTGCTCACGAAGTGACCTTCCCCAATCGTACCCAAGTTCCCGAGCCGAGGCAACTTTGGTGATGACGGACACGTAGCCTTAGGCAACGAGTCAGGGTTTCCTAAATTTCCCAAAAATAAAATATTTAGGTGGCGACTCTGTATCTGGCAAAGCAGTCCATGTTTGGCACTTCTTTCAAAAATCTGTTTTCTCAAAACGATTTGCCGGATTTGAACTCTTTGGTTCAGATTACGAACCGTGACACAAATCGAGTCCGAACTGTAGTGAGGTCCCCCGCGGGCTTGTTACAGTTTCTGGCAACTCTGCTGGGGAATTAGAGAACTTGACTCGAACTCATGATATCTGGTTTTGGCTACACTTGTGTGTTTCTTTGCATTGCATTTGTATTGGTGCGCCTTGGATACCGTGTTTGCCATCTGCTATTCCTGAACGGTTTGCCGGAGGCTTGTCTTGTCAAGGCATGACCATAAGGCTGACCGGTTGTGGGCTCTGCCAGTATGGGAACACAAACTCCGGTTTTACCGGGGCACCCTTTTGACCATTCGACCTAGTGCATATCGAAATCCGTAGTGACCATTCCAAACTAGGACAGGTTGCTTACCCGATATAGGTTGTTTGAAACTGCTGCGTGCGTAGTGAAACCCTAGCTCCTGACAAAATAGGACAGGGAAACCCTACCCCAACATAGGGGTGTTTTGGCTCTCACTTGTCTGCTGTGTGCTTTTAGAGTGCGTCTCTATAGGAATGCATGTATCAGTCTACAAGTTTGGGCATCAGGCCTACGGGCACCAGTTCAGTAGTTTGGGCATCAGGCCTGCGGGCACCAGTTCAGTACTTTGAGAATCAGTTTACCTGAGGGTATCAGTTTAGGGGCAGAATTCTGTAGGGGCACAGTCATTCAGCCCGGCTCATATGGGTTATCGTGAAATCAGGCTGAGATGCTGCATGTTTTCTCTTTTGCTAGGTAGTCCTGGAACTATAGCTTCAGAAGGCTTCGATATCCCCCGGGTACATTGGACTAGTGCGGATAGACTTTGTCAGGTCAGAGATTCAATTCAAGGGCAACCAGTGTTCTTTCGCTGATGCAAGGCAAAGAAGGGCCAGACAGGGTTCATTGGTTCATCTGATCCAACAGTCACCAGTCACATCATCAGTAGACTCGTGATGGCACAGGGTTCGGAAGAATTTGTGGCCGTAATAGCAGCGCTAAATCAGGGAACTGCCATGCAGGCTGAGACCAGTATTGAAACGCAGCGCCCATCTGGGGCATCTGCCTCACATCCAGCTTTGGGACCCCAGCCGAACTTTGACCCACTTCCGCCAGCTGAAGATTTGCAGGGTCCAGATCCTCGAGAAGGGTTGGCTCAAGCCCGAGTTTTTAGACCCTTGGTGCAGCCTAATGAGAGGCTTTATCCCCTTGATGTTAATGAGCTCGATCTGACCGTAGTGAGAATTGCAAACCTTGAGAAGCAATTCAAAAAGGTACATGGCCTTAACTCCATTCCCGACATTGAGGATGGGTACACCGAGGCTGCCGTACGGCTACCAGACAGATTCAAAATGCCACATATTGACCGTTTCAACGGGTCTGGAGATCCTATGGTACATATCCGGCTTTTCTTGGATGTCTTGAAGCCGATGGGTCTGACTAAGCCACAAAAACTCTCTCTATATGGAAGAACCCTGTCGGGTGTAGCAGCCACTTGGTATGCCAAGTTGGAGGATACAGTGAAGCAAAACTGGGAAGAATTGGCTGAGGCCTTTGTCGATCAGTATTCCTACAATACCCAAGTTGAAATGACCATCCAAGAGCTTGAAGCAACTCGCCAGAACCCAACAGAGCCTTTTGTGGAATTTATTGCGAGATGGAGAGCAAAGGCAGCACAGATGACAGATCGTTGCCCTTTGAGAGGGATCAAGTGCAGATGATGGTGCGAAACCTCGAGCATGATATGTTGCAAAAATTGATAGTCGCTCCACTATTCACTTTCAAAAGTTTGCATGAACTGGGGGTTCAGGTCGAGAATGCGTTCAACAGTGGGATCATTCCCAGAACAAGGGAACCGACAAGGAGGGTGATTTCAGGAAGTACCAATGCCAGAAGTAGCACTATTCCCGAACCCACTGAAATCAATACAGTCACCACAGCCAACCCTTTTGCCAAACCAAGCCTACAAACAACCAGCCCAGCCTGAGCTCAGGGCAGAACTTTCACCCCTCTCCATATGAGCCTGACTAGCGCACTAAAAGTCCTGATGGAAAGAGGGCATCTCAAACCCCTCGATCCTCAACCTCTGCCTGACCCACTCCCAGCTAGACATAACCCTCCAAGTACTGTATGTACCATCAGCAGCGCGGTCATGGCACCGACCGTTGCTACCACCTTCGTCATGAGGTCCAAAATCTCATCGACAACCGGACGATAGCTCCACCCTCAGACCCCAACGACCAAACATCTCTTGCCTACCTCAATCTCATCCATATACTACCATCCACCTATGACCCCAGCATATACATCACCCCGGCCCATCTACCCAAGCCTGAGGTGTTTATCCCAGAAAGCATGGACTTATGCATGATGGATGCACCTAGACCCCAATCATCTCAAACCCGTGAGCCCACTACTTCTGAGCTAAAGAGAATGATCGAAGATCTTCAAAGAACTGTGACCGATCTGGCCTCCGGGACATTGGCTCCATCATCGACCACACCACATACTGGGAATTTCATGTCAAAAGGCCCCCCAGTCTTGGGACGGGCTGCATTTGAGGAAGGCCAATCCCTTGGCAAAGGGGAGGCGAGTGGAAAGAACAAGGTAGGGGCGGACATGGATGCCCATGAACATCTTCTGTTGGCTGTTGAGGCTTTGAAAGCCGAGGGACTGAACAAAGAGCAAGTGCTCGCAGTTGTTGCAAAAACTGTGGACGACATTTTCGCCACTCAAGTTGGGGGCAGTTTGAATCAAGGGGCAGGCCGGGAGAAGGGTCGTTGTATCAGAAACGTTCTTTTCAGCTATAATCCTGCACTCGGAAGAAATCAACAAACCAGGCCAGCACCTGCCAATACCTTCGTTGGTGCGCCCAACAAAAATCCACAAACCTTGAAGTACCAACCCCGAGGTCGGAGGGTCTTCTATGCCCTCTATATGCCTTTGTCCAAAGCTCTCCAAATCCTTGTTGGACAAGGCCATCTCAAACCCCTTGAGCCTCGGCCTCTCCCGAACCCTCTTCCGGCTACGCATGATGCTACCTAGTACTGCGCATACCATCAACAAACCGGTCATGACACTGACAGTTGCTTTCGTCTGCGCCATGATGTACAAGATCTGTTTGACAACAGGGTCATCCCCGCGCCAGTCCAGCAAAGTCTATCGGCACTTGACCAGTGAACCTGTTGGGGATAATGTGACTATGTGATCGGGGGATGAACCACCTGCGGATGGCACTCGATTTACTCCAGATATGGCGTATGGCACGCACTGTTTTGAGCATTTCTGAATACCAGTTTTTATGCTTTCTGACTTGGGTATTGAGTTAGTCTTGTTGTTTTGTACAAAGTTAGTCTTTTCTTACTGAGTTAGTAGGGTCTGTCTTGGTGTATTGAGTCAGTCCTGTTGTATGAAGGTCGGGTGATTCCGGGGGGTGTTACCTCGGACGTCACCATTTTGTTTCGCGTTTGTCTTTTCGTTTTCTTTTAAGTCTGTTTCTGCCTTGGAGCCAGTAATGCCAACAGATTTGAATGAACAGCAGTGATTTTCACGCTCTTGCGTTTGCTTCTGCCTTGTGCCAGTTATGCCGGAAGTTCTGAATGAGATGACAGTATTTGACTAAGAATTCTATCTTTTTCTGTGTCTTGAAGTCATTGTAATGACCTGAGTTTTTCAAAACTTTTTGAACACTGCGGTGAAAACAAAGAGGGAGGAATTCCTCGGGATTTGCAAAACTTTGATCAAACTGAGAGAAATAGAGGCGTGCTAAGCCCTTAATGAAGGAAATCATGCTTGTTAGTGTGAGTATTGGGAAGGATCCTGGCTTGATCCAGATTGGTTCTACACTGTCTTCAGCGTGAGCGACTGGTCGCTTTCTTAAAAGATTTCAAAAAAATGTTTTGCGCGGTCCTGCGAAGACCGGTGTAGAATCGCTCTTGGGATTGTGCAGCTTAGGATCGCTCTCAGCCTCGAGACTCGACCCCTCTGCTTTCAAAACCTTGAACTTGGATTCAGAGTGTTCAACGGTTAACTACAATGTGAGGCCTGTGTGGCCTGATTCAAAGCAGCCCTCGAACAAGAGGCAAGAAAGTCAGATCAAGAAGACCAGATGTCATCAAAAGAAGCTTGCAAAGCTAGATCAGAAGCACCCTTGGAACTAGGGGCAAAGAATTTCAAATGTGCTCGAAGAGCCGAAGATGGATCATTCCACAAATCAAAGAAGGTCGGCAAGAATGCCAAATCCCAGAGGGAGGAAGAAGAAAGCATTGCTGAGGGATAACCGAGTTCCTATCCACAACACTAGAGGCAAATTCAGCCCCCGTTGGATGGACTCCTACACCGTCAGCGAACAGCAGCCACTCTCTTGGATTTAGACGGATTCGAGATCTCAGAACCATTTGACATGGACAAAGCTACACTTTTACCCTTGAGAGGCTCGCTGGGCCGAAAACCGGAAGGGCGACCCAGGCAAAAGTTAGAGCAAGAAAAGAAGAAAAAGAACAAAAAAAAGAGAAAAGAAAAAAAGAACAAAAAAGAAAAGAAAAATGCAAAGAAAAGATGAAAAAGAAATGAAAAGAATTGAAAAGAAAAAAACAAAGCTCGCAAGGTTGAAAACCCGCAACAGGCGCCTTGGCAAAAGTTAGAGCATAAAAAGGAGAGGTTAAATACCCGAGTGTACCTTAACCCCGAACTACGTGAGGCTTGATTCCCATCTTTGGGATACGTAGGCAACTTCATTCTGAAGTCCAGCCGTAAAACACTTCAAAATTCGACTGTATCCATGTAATGGTTTTGATCATCTTTGCTTTCTCTGAATCCGAGAATTTGGTTGTGTTCGTCACTCTGAGGACTGACTACAATGCGCCGCGGTGCTATCCAAACAAGGGGTAACTTTCCGTTGCCATTCAATGCACTCCGGTGCCGTTCAAACAAGGGGCAACTTTCCGTTGCCATGCAGCTCTCTTCAAGCACGAGGCAGTTTTTCTTTGGATCCGAGGTTGTGCATCTCAGGAGTAGGTTTCGTGCTCATTGAGCAGTGGCCGTTTGCAAAAATAGTTTTTGAGAATTTTTAATGAGGTTGACTAATTTTCTCTCAAAAATTATTCCATTTTTCCAAAACTGGACCATTTCTTGGACCCCAAAAAGGGAAACTTTTCAGTGCTCACAGCCTAACTTGCATGATTTTAAATCAGAAAATTGAACAAGCATGTTAATCTAACTCTCATTTTGGTCAAAATTGTCTTAATAGAAAGCCAAAAACAAAAAAAAAATGGTCGAAATGATGAACTAGGGGCACAGTTGAGTCAGGTGTTCTGTCTTTTCCCCATTGCCACAATACTTTCCAAGAAGGGCACTCTACCTGCCAGAAAAGGGCACAACTGAAGTTAACAGCAAAAGGGCTGAAAGCTCTCTCACCTTCCGAGCAACGAGGTATCAAGCCAAGTGCGAAGCACGAACTGGAATGGATCAAGATATTCCACTCCCTTATCTGGACAGATCTGATCACGTCCAAACTCCCCAGCAGAGCATCGTCAACCGATGTCAGCTGCAGATTTGCTACACACCCAGTTGTAGCATAACCCCTCTGTGGGAGAAACTCACTAGCTGCGTGCAGAAGAAGAAGAATCTAGCGGAATGCTAGGGGCAAGAGCCCACAACTTTCTGTTTATCCATCAACCACCCAGGGGAGGGATTTAAAATGAGAGATTGAAGAATAGAGAGGTGTGCGCTGAGAGAAAAAGTGAGGAAAAGGCTTTTTCAGAAAAACAGAGCCTGAGGCCGAGTGTGTGAGAATCACAAATAAAAAAGGGTGGAAACAATACCCGGAGAAACTGGCTCCTCGTGCACCAAGAGGTCTCTCGCCTTTGTAACACAGTTGAGTGTTGTGTTTGTGCGTCTTGTTTGTCTCGTTTCTTATTTTGAGTCGTTTGAGTGTCAACATATGTGTTTAGGTCATTTTACCTTGTTTTTCCTTTGTTGAGTTGTGTTTAGGTCGTTCTACTTTTGTTTTCCATTGTTGAGTCGTTTTGGCTGTGGTCAGTTGTAGGCTCAATACCCGGTTGAGAACCCTTTTCTCATTTCAATTTCAAAAATCATTTTGTGCTCAGAGTGCCGTGTCGTTCTCCACATTTGTGCAAAAGAGGATCAGTTCTTTCATAAAGCCGCAGGGTTCAACCCAGGTCATGTCAGAATAGTAAAACAAGGACCTATCTGAAGCTATTTAGGTTCCAGACTGCAAAGCAAAAGAAAAGAGGGAAAATTTGGAGCATCTTAGCATGTTTCAACTTTAGCAAATCCGAGACTGCATTCCAGGTGCACCTTCTCAGGCCTCGCTGTTTCTCTGGAGTATGAGTGTGTCTCGACCCCAAGTGTAAGCCTGCTTCAAGTCAGAATGGCAGTCCAAGCAGCACCCGAGGGTTTCACATGCAGATGTTATCTCTCGCCAATATGAACATGGTGTGCCCTTTTTGAGCTGAGTGAGTTGCGAAGTCCTCTAAGAGGCAAATCAGAGGCACCAGAGTACATATTTGATGCTCCTCTATTGCATAGAATGTGAACTTTCATATACACTGTTGTTGCATGCGTGGCGCGCATCGTTATGATTCATGCATAGAATATGCTTGCTTTCGATTCCGCATAGAATATGCTTTGCTTGTTTCATGCATAGAATATGCTTGCTTTCGATTCCGCATAGAATATGCTTTGCTTGTTTCATGCATAGAGTATGCTTGCTTTCAATATTGCATAGAATGTGCTTCCATACTTGCATAGAAAATGCTCGTATCTTTTGCATGGAAAATGCCCCCATACTTGCATAGAAGATGCATTTTATCACACTTTCTTGTGCATTTTATCTCGCTCGCACTATCTTGTGCATTTACACTTTGTATCTCACTAGCATTGTCTTGTGCATCTTGTGGTTGTATCTCACTCGCACTATCTTGTGCATTTCAAATCACTCGCGCTGTTTAAGCGTATCGCACTGTCTTGTGCATTTCAAATCACTCGCACTGTTTAGCGTATCGCACTGTTTTGTGCATTTCTAATCACTCGTGCTGTTTAGCGTATCGTACTGTTTTGTGCATTTCTAATCATTCGCGCTATTTTGCGCACCTCAATCGCACTATTTTGTGCAGTTTACATTCGCGCTATTTTGCGCATCGCACTGTTCTGTGCAGTTTATCACTCGCACTATTTTGCGCACCACAATCGCACTATTTTGTGCAGTTTATCATTCGCGCTATTTTGCGCACCTCCATCGCACGGTCTTGTGCATTGCATTCATCGCGCTATTTTGTGCTTTGCATATCACATCGCACTATCTTGTGCATTTCAAATCAATCGCGCTGTTTAGCGTATCGCACTATTTTGTGCATTGTATCATTCACGCTATCTTGTGCACCTCACCTGCACTTGTTAGTGTATTGCATCGCGCTATCTGGCGCCGTGACCATTACTTGCATTGTGCATGCATTTTATCGCGCTATCTTGCGCACCTCACCTTCTGTATCACACTGTTTTGTGCATTCACCCTACTCGCACTGTTTTGTGCACCTTTAGCTCGCACTGTCTTGTGCACTCACCTAGTCTAGGAGACCTTAAATCCTCCGGTCTAAGGAGACCTTAAATCCTGCATCATCATTCACGCTGTTTTGCGCATCGTACTTGCATTTTACTTGCATTTCTCTGCACTGTCTTGTGCACTCCCTGGTCTAGGAGACCTTAAATCCTCTAAAGGTGCAATTCCTTTGGTGTTTGTCGTGCCCGAACGACTTCCAATGGTCTGGTATAGCCACCTGCCTGTGTTTGCGGTGAGTTCCTAGGAGACCAACTGAGACGGTGGAAACTAGAGTTCGAATGGCTCTTGCCTAGAACGCAAAGGTTCGGGATTTCCAAGACTAAAGTCTGGTTTAAATACCCAGGGGTATATCCTCGGCTTGAAATCTGTATGGCAGCCCCATAGATTGAGATAGCATATGTATGCGCCTCAATTCTGGATACTGAATCAACCTAGTCTATCACCCTGTTGGAGAATAGGGAAAGCTACGACCATAGCCAGGGAGAAAAGTAGCACCTGTGGTTCGACCAAGAAGAAGCGAGAGATCCCCAGCACCGTGAGGCACGACATTGTATGTACGGTTCATTTGAGGCTGGTGTGACCAGACGAATCGCGCAAGTATTGTATCTTCTCCGTGTGAGACGTGGCGAGAATTGAATAATTTTCTGCATTCTTAACTGCATGAAATGTAGTTGTTGCTTTGCATTCTTGCTTAAAACTATTGCATCTATTGTGAATATGTGCTTCATTACAGCTTGCTGCATTTGCATGATCATTGAGTCACCTTCGGCGTCTTGCATTGCAAGTTGCATTTTGCCCTCCCCCTGCCTGCGGGCGCGCCTGCGGGCACATCTCTGTTTATCTCGCCTGTTTGTCTAAGTCTTCGGCCTTGTCAAAAATGGGTCGTCTCTGGGCTTAGACATTCACTCCCGTCACTTATGACTTTCGAGTTCTGTCAAAGAGGGGCAACTGTAGACACCCCATTTTTGACCGACCTTAAGACTCAGACGTCACCGATTGAGCGCTCGGTGATATTGCATATTGCGCCCGTTCAGAAATTTCAGAGTCTTGGCTGCGAGCCTTGCCTCCTGACTTCCGGGCTCTTTCGTGTCTTGCCTCGGTTTGCGAACCAGGCTCCATTTTCTCTATTTTCTCTTCCCGAAGGGAGGGAGAGGTCTCCTAGATCATATCTCAGTGGCCGTAGGCTACGTTTCGTGGTCGTAGGCCATTCATCCCGTTTGGAGCCCGGTTTCCGATTTTTCGGAGCCGACGGCCGTGTGCCTCGGTTCGGGACCGCTTAACCATCTCCGTTTGCTCCGTTTTTTTTTGGTATACACCTCCATCCTCCATTACAACACTTTGAGGATGTTTTCCAGAGGCTAGAAGCTCCTCTTCTTGGTCCAAAAGCTGTTGGTTCATTGGTCTACAAGGGTAAGTCTCTTGTCCCTCTCTTTTGGCTCCATTTTGCATGCTTTCTTAGCCTTTGTTGCTTGCATTTTTGGGCTCCGACCTGAACTAAAACTAGTCATATTTTGAGCTCATCTCCATGTTTGATCAAGGGTCTTTCTCTGTTTGAGGTCTCCTTCTCATCCCTTGTGTTTAAACTTTCTTTTAGGCCTATTTTTGCATGATGTTTTAGGCTTATTTTTGAGCTGTTTTGGACTTGATCATAAACTGTAAAATGTCTTGTTTTGAGCCCCTCTTCAACTTTGTTGAAGGGCTCTCTTCGGTTTGAGACCAGTAGCTACCACTTGCCTCTTTATCTATCTTTTAGGCCTATTTTTGCATGATGTTTTAGGCTTATTTGTGAGCTGTTTTGGACTTGGTCATAAACTGTAAAATGTCTTTTTTTGAGCCCCTCTTCAACTTTGTTGAAGGGCTCTCTTCGGTTTGAGGCCAGTAGCTACCACTTGCCTCTTTATCTCTCTTTTAGGCCTATTTTGGGGGGAAACTTGAATTTGAATTTTCCCCCTTTTCCTCCACTCTTTTGCCTATAAAACCAGCAGCTCCAGCTGCATTTTGGGAGGTTACAAAATTTGTTTAGAGCTTTTTACATACAATCCCCCCTCTCTCATTCTCTTGTTTTGTGGCCTTATTGGCCTTCCAAAGAGACCCTATCTTGCATGCTTTGAAGTCACTTTCTAGGGTCAATTTGATGAGTTTTGGGACATCATATTTGATTTTCAGAGTTGATTTGGGGCTTCCACATTTCCATCTTGTATGTGCCTAATAACTCCTTGCATGGCCCTCTAAAGCAACTCATCATTTTTTCATGCCATGGTTGCATATCAGTGGTTATTTGGGCCTATTTTCATGTGATTTATTCACTGATTTTTGATGGTTTGGTCAGATTCCATGTGCATCATACACTTGCCATGTAAACCATGTTTGCTAGTCGAAATTGCATGCTATTTTAGTCCATCTTGCTAACACCTTTTGGCCATACTTTGAACTAGAAAATTTCATGTTTTGGGACTGCCTTGACTCTGTCTTCACACTTTGTGTTCAAATAATGCATGCTTTGTATAGCTGTAAGTCATTCCATGTGTCTAATTTCGTGTTTCGGGTTTCATCTCATGCATCGGGTGCCATATTGCCATGTTTCGGGGCTGTTTAGCATCATATTTTAGCGCTGAAATTTGCTTGTTTACATATCATGTTCCATGCCTTGCCATGCTTTGGTAGAGTGGCATTCGTGCCTTAGGTTCGGTCCTCGGTTTGCGTGCATGTGTGCACGCATTTCAAGTGTCTCATTTCTATCTAATGGCCTCGTATGTGAGTGTGGCTAAGGTCCACTCATATTAGTGTAAGCCCATTATGCATTATGTATGCCATTTCATTCCATAGCATTGGGTATGCTAGGCTGTATGTTAGCGCATTGTGTATGCCATGTTACCTCGTGCATCGTGTATGCCATTTCATAACATTGTGCATGTTAGGTTGTATCTTAGTTGCATTCATGCATGTCATGCATATTGCATTGTGTTTGGGATAGGAGTTAGCCCGAGCACAGGAAACGAGGGGCGTTTCGTACTCCGAGTGACGGAACGTGTCTCAATTCCCCAGTCACCGACACTCCGGATTATCCATGATGGAGTTAGGTTTTGTTGAGTTTTCATGCGCATTCATTCCATATTGAGTTGTGCAATTCGACTCCTCGGCCATCATGCATCGAGATGCGTGATCGGTGGCATGAGGATCGAGGCAAGCATACATATGTAAAAATACATTGCCATGCCCCTTTCCTACTCTCTGTTGCAGCAAATCAAGAATCAGCAGCCTTCCGGAGCTTGGCGCGCTTTCCAAGAACAATTGCAAACAGAGGCTAATCGGGACATCGCAGTGGATTTCCGCGCCAAGGCAACCCGAGCATGCATCATCCATCATCCGGAGCAGAGTCCAGGCAGTCCCTAGCTTGCATGCTAGTTTATAGCTTTCCTAGTTTAATTTGTTAATTACTTAGGATTTTGTGTTTATCCGGACTGTACTATTTATTTGGACTGTATTTATTCGGGACTGTATATTATTCTTTCGGACCCTCTGCGCGAGGGCAATGTTGTAATAAGTGTGCGTGAGTGTGATGTATGTCTTCCAACCCCACGTCTTTCTTCCCTTTTATTTACCAGCTTATGATGGTTAGATTAGGGCATGTTTCAATTAGCATACAGTATGATAGCATGTTTGTATTCATTCATCTGTTTTGCATGCACCGGGCTTGGCGCATCATACTAACTGCATTTGTATTTCAAATCCGAGTTGAATACTTGATAGCTGTAGTATTCCATATGCCATGTTTAGAATAGCCAAGCCAGCTATAGTTGCATTTCTGCATGTGTTGCATTAGGCATTTCTGTATAATTAGGATCATGCATGGATTTCTAATCAGCTTCTGTTTTGGTTTGGAGTACTCGGTAAGCTTTTACGCTTTAGCATCCTTGCATGCGTGTGAGTGACTGCCATGAATAGCATGCTTACCATGAGGCTAACTGCTTATGTGATATAACTGCCTGAATGCCTGTGGGTGAAGGTTGGGTTAGTTGGATTGGAACAAATCATTGACTGTGTGTTTTAAGCCCACTAGATAGTGGCAAAATCATGTTTTCTAAGCCCACCCGAGGGTGGCAAATCCACGTCTTAGCCTACTTGCGAGTAGCACCATCAAACCATTTTCAAAAACAAACATGAAATGTTTTGTTCCAATTCAGGCGACTCAGTCTATACTTGTATGCTGTGCGCATCACATAGTAAATCTAGGCTAAATAATCGGAATAAGAATGCACAATGTTTTCAAAACTAGATATCATGGTTAGTAGAGGCCGATCTTTGATCGGGCGAGCGGGGGTGCTCACGAAGTGACCTTCCCCAATCGTACCCAAGTTCCCGAGCCGAGGCAACTTTGGTGATGACGGACACGTGGCCTTAGGCAACGAGTCAGGGTTTCCTAAATTTCCCAAAAATAAAATATTTAGGTGGCGACTCTGTATCTGGCAAAGCAGTCCATGTTTGGCACTTCTTTCAAAAATCTGTTTTCTCAAAACGATTTGCCGGATTTGGACTCTTTGGTTCAGATTACGAACCGTGACACAAATCGAGTCCGAACTGTAGCGAGGTCCCCCGCGGGCTTGTTACAGTGTATTAGTCACCCCAAACGGCATTACTAAAAATTTTAGTACCCATATCTAGTTCTGAATGCAGTCTTCTCTACATCTTCTGCCTTAACTTTTAATTGGTGATATCCAGACCTAAGGTCTATCTTAGAGAACACTTGTGCTCCCTGTAGTTGGTCAAACAAATCGTCTATTCGGGGCAATGAATATTTTTTCTTGACAGTTATCTTGTTCAACTCACGGTAGTCAATACATAGCCTCAAAGATCCATCTTTCTTCTTGACAAACAACACTAGAGTTGTAACAACCCCGACCTATGATTAACGTTAATCCATGTTTAATTATACCTAATGAGTAATTAAAGTGAAATTTTGCATCACGTGTTACCTTATTTGTGTTTATATCTGTTTAACGTAAAAAGATCTGTTCATGTTTCTGTTCCAGTTTGTGAAATGAAGGCCTTATCGGCATCCGATTTAGAAATTGACTTGATTTATGTGTTATTTGGGATTTATAGAATTTTGTGGTAGGTTTAATTGAAATTTGATTCGGAACGATTAAATTAGAATATAATAATTCCAAATGATTAGTCTAAGCAAGAATTAATAAAGCTTCACTAATTAGCCTATATAAGGCCATTACCAAGCCCAAGACTCCCTTTTTCCTCATTTATTTTGAGCTTAAACGTGTGGAAGGAAAGAGAGAGAGAGAGAGAGAGAGAGAGAGAGAGAGAGAGATTGAAGTCAACATTAAAGGATAAAGAGAATTAAAAAGGAAATAGGGGAGATTAAAGAGAATTGAGGAAGTTTAGCTCCAACACTTGCTAACTCAAGGCTTAAGGTAGGAAATTCAACTCTTTAATTATGAATTTGAATTACTTGGTGTAAGAATTCAAGAAAATTAGAAGATTAAGCATGAGAATCAAACTAAAATTTGAGAATTGTAACTCATACTATGCATGCATGCATAATTCTTTCTATTTTGAGTCTAATGGTTGAAGATTTTCACATGCATGTACTAAGTCTACCATAGTCTTGTAATTTCATCATGTTTTCCATCAAATTACCTTAGTTGATCATGTTTTGGAAGCTATGAGTTCAAATGAATACATGCATGTCATATTTATAGCATGTTCTTACATTTCAAGTTGAATTTTTGCACAATTCACTTACTTTTGACCATTGATTTCATGAAATGAACTTCAAACCATGATGAATTACAAGTTCTTAGATATTTTCTAGAATTTTGGTCCAAGAAAATGAGTTTTGAGGTGTGGAATTCGAGTTTGGAGCTTGGGAGTGCAATTTGGAAATTTCAGATTTTGCACTTCCGCTCGAGCGTGAGATTCTACGCTCGAGCGACCACCTTTGTTTTTGCGTCTCCACTCGAGCTACCAGAAGCTCGCTCGAGTGTGAAATGCATGCTTCCAGAAGTTTCATGTTTTTGCAAACCGCTTAAGCGTTAAGAGTTGCGCTTAAGCGGGGACCTGAGTCTTACACTCGAGCGACCGTCGAGCGTGAAAATCGCATAACCAGTACTTTTCAAAATTTGCAGAACGCTCGAGCGTGGGAAGTTGTGCTTGAGCATCCCCTCACACATTGCGTATCCACTCGAGTGGGGACCCTATTTTCAGAAATTTGACCAAGTGTTTTCCAATGTATTTTAACATCCTCATTGCATCCTAGACATTTCTAAGCCAAGATTACGACATAGTAATGAGGGTAAAATGTAGAAACACACTAAGAACGGAACATAATGAGTTAGATATATTCCAACGTGTGTTTCAAATGTGTATTTGTTATGTGTTGATGTAGGTCACATGCTGTAAACCGTTTGATTAGTCTACTCTGTTTGTCTGCATCGAAGCCATCTGTGAGTAATAACTTAGTAAAGTTATGTTCAATTTTATTTATTTTCTGTATAATGAATTAAGATCTATTTTCTGAAATGATATGCTCTATACAATGAATGATTGTCCAATTTCTAATAATGTATTCGTGGCATTCTTAGCATCATGTGATATCTATTAGCTGTTACCCGGTATCAGAGGTTCAATCATGGAACTTAATATATATGCAATCTGTTACCTGTACCAGAGGCTCCGTTATGGGGCTCAGCATGTTTATTCTCTATTACCCAGATCCGGAGGTTTCTTTATGGAATTGGTTACTGATAACCACCATAGTTCTACATTTGTTCTGTATTTGCTCTATTAGCGCTAATGGATGTACCACGTATGATTAAGCATGAACTCTAATTTCTGTATATGATTTGAACAAGAATATGAATCTGTTTATGAATCTGAATTATGATTTTTGAATCTAATATGAACATCATTCATTAAAACCCCTTACTTTGTTATTATTCACTAGGCTTTCGCTTACTATTTATATTATGTATGTAGGTGATTAGGTACGTGACCAGGCTTAGAGTTGTGGACCTGGCATCTCAGTTTTTGTCAGCCAACCTTTGTGCCTCCCGAGGAGGTTCCAAATAAGTCAAGTTTAGTAGCTGTTCTTGTGAATGTACTAACTTTGTTTCTTTTGAATTACGGGCAAGATTTTTGGATGATATGTTCATGGAAGGATGTGTAAATACTGTATCTTTTGACGCCACTCACAAGTTCATAAAAGTTTTAAATTATCTTTCCTATGTATGTCTTCACAGCTCAATGGACTACATATATTTTGTATATTTGCTTCGCAGCTCCTAACTATATGTTATTTTGTTAAGAGGCCTTTGGTAATCCAAGGATTACTGGCCGGTTATGACGTTAAACCTATGGGGGTGGGTTTGGGTCGTGACAGGAGCTCTCCAAGGTGAGGTGCTTGGACAGATGAATTTCTTATCAAAGAGTTCTTAGAGTTGGACTTTCAACTCTTTCAGTTCAGAAGTTGACATTCTATAAAGGGTCTTAGAAATTGGTTGTGTCCCAGGTACTACATCAATGGTGAATTCAATTTCTCTATCAATTAACTCCCTCGGTAGATCATCAGGAAGTACATTAGGAAATTCAGTTACTACAGAGATGTTCTCAACAGTAGAGTTATTAGAAGTCACAGCCAAAATGAAACATAAGTAACCCTGACACCTTTTTCTCTACAACTTCCTAACTTTCATAAATGAAATCAAATACGGTGGAGGAACTACCTCATTTCCAGTGAAAACAAACTCAGGCATATCAGGTGGTCTAAACACGACAGATTTACTCACACAATCAATGGTGGCATAGTATTTCGTTAACCAATCCATACCCAGAATACAATCAAAATGATCAATGCTCAAAGGCAACAAATCAACGTACAATACCATATCACCAATCATAATATCACATGCTGAATATACATAAGCACATATCATGGAACCTCCGGATGGTGTAGACACAGATAGTAAACAGTTCATAGGTTCTAATGGTCAAGTTAACTTCCGTGAAAAAACATGCAATACAAATGAATGTGTGAAACCAGAATCTATCAACACATAGGCATTTTGAGCACAGATAGAGATTATACCTGACACCACAGATTCGGTGTTTCGTACGTCTCCGGACACTAACGCAAATACTCTTCCTTGCCTCAGTGTCTCATTTTCAGTATTACTCCTGGTATCAGTTCTTGCATTGGTCCTTGTAGTAGGAGCGGACACGGCTGAACTTGCAGCAGGGCAGTTAGCATTATTAAATCTTAGCGGATGATCTCAAATCATGTAGCCAGTCTTGCCACACCAGAAACACGCTGTCACAACCCAAACCTGCCCCTAAGGGTTTAACATCGTAACCGGCCAGTAATCCGTGATTACTAAAGGCCTGCTTAACAGTATTGACAATAATACAGTATAAAAGGGGCTGGCAGAAGCCAATCAATAATAAGATAATGTCCAATGAGCTATGGAGACCTGAATGGAAAATAAACTTTCACAATCCACTAAGAAGATATAAAGGAATTACACAGGTATACTCTCAATTACCTAGCGAATCCACGCTCGAATTGAACCAACCCCTATGTGCCTCTTCCAACCCCGTCTTCACCTCGGAATTGTCTTGACGATGAGCCACTCTAGAATCCACCAAAGCTTCAGGCTCGAATTTCCCAGAATCTACTGAAGAACAACTCTCTCTTTTGTGTAGAATAAACAAACAAACCCTTGATGTATGCTTCTTAAGCCATGAGTTGAATACTCAATGAAAACATCAAAGAAAACTAGCAAAATAGCCCCGGATATAAACCCTAGAACCCAAGAAGAAGATTTGGAGGCGTTCCACTAGATTTGGACTGAAACACGTATTTATAGAAAACTGTCCCATGATCTCCGCTCGAGCATCAAATTGGCCGCTCGAACGGACCTACGCTCGAGCGCGGAAAGTTCCGCTTGAGCGGAAAAAAACAACATCCAGTTTTTTTGCAGGCGAATAAACTTCTGGAACTCAGCATTCTCCGCTTGAGCGGGGGAATGTCCGCTCGAGCGGACAGCCAACTTGGAATGCATTTTTGCATTTTGCTTCGGGGGCACTGCCCCTCAACCCCGCCATGGCGCTGCCTCAAACCCGCCAAGGGACGCTGCCCCCTCGACCCCCGCGAGCTGACCGGGCAGCTCGATCCCCGTCATAATCAACGAAGTGGAAATCTTGAAAGAATTAACATCACAAAACTTCTCTGCAAGGCACAATTCGGGTTGGATTCGCATCTAAAAACTCATAGCCTTACTGAAATAAAAAGTGCGAAAACAAATACAACTTAAAGGAGTTTTGTCAAACGGGGTTGCCAAGAATAAAAACCTAACAATCTCCCCCTTTGGCAATGCCGTGGCAAAACACACCTAACAAATAAAATCCTAATCACCCCAACCCATTACAGCCAACAAACACAAACTTCTTTCTCAAGGTCATGATCTGCAAAACAGCTATTATTGCCACAGTCTCCAAAACAACTATTAGTGCCACAAGAGTATAAGAAAAAGCAATAAACATATGACTAGACCTTGAAGCATGAGATGAAAAACATGAAAACCTACAACACATGCACCTGACAACATAACTCCCCCTTTTTGTCACGGATTGACAAAGGAAGCTTAAACAACTACAGCATACAAGAAGGGAACAAGAAAGAAGCAGTGCATAGCAACATGCAACACAACTAAGGCCAATCTCCCTTACCAAAACAATTCAAAGAGTTCATGTTAACAAGCTTTTCCAATGATAAACCAAACTCCCCCTCACGAAAAATAACCACAAACATTGAAAACAATGAACAGGAAGAAAACAACAAAAATAATATGGTGGAGCAAGCAAGGAATTTCAGATTAGTACTTTAAAACACACAAGACTATCCAAGAAGCACAATTACTTGAAAACACAATGTGCACAGCCTCTAGAAGATTCCTCATAAAAGAAAGTGATGCAGTATGTGAAAAGCATAGATCACATGAGAAAAGTGTGTGTGTGACTCTTGGAGTTCGACAAACACTAGATTCAATCCTAGTAGTGATCTGAAAGTTGGACCTCCGACAAGAGAATCTAAGCACAACAAAGGAAAGTCAAACCACTAGGAATCAAGGGGTATTTGGTGAGTAAAACAGAGGCTCCCCCTCAATCAATGAATCCTTTTTTTTTATTTTCTCATTTTTTCTTTTCTTTCTTTTGCACATTTTTTCTTCTTCTTCTTTTTCTTTTTCTTTTGCACACTCATTGGCGGCTGACATGCTCAAGAGTATGGAAACCGAACCAGAGAAGCATGGATATAATAAGGATAGCCTGGTTGGTGACTCTGAGGTAGCCTTTTCCTCATGGCTGGACTACAAAGAATAAAGGGGAAAGCCATGGAGATGCAAAAAGATGAAAGGTGGTTAAGAGACTCAACATCACCCAAGATATGCTAGTATCGGTCAATTCCTTTAGAAAAACAAAAGATACCATGCCAGAAGTCCATAGAGAAAAAAGATCACTAAGGTGGAAGGCTCCAATATTTGCTAATCCAAGAGTATGTACAGAATGACACATACTAATCAAAAAACACACTCCAAAATGAGTAATGACCACAGAAAGCACACACATATTAACATGTAATGGATATTCTTATCAATTCCAATATGCACCAAGGACCACTCAAAAATTTTAAGCTTGCAAAACCATACTAAGAAAATCTTTTTGGTTTTTTTTTTTATTATTTTTTTTCTTTTTCTAACATTAAAGCAAGACAAAAAATGAACAAGCACACATTTTTTTTTCTAAACAAAGCAAGACAGAAAACAAACATGCACACATTAAACGACTCAAAAAGAAAAAAACACACAGAAACCAAAAAAAACTAAAAAGAATAAACAAATTAATACAAGTCAAGTTTTCTCACCCAAACCGCTTTAGTATGAAAAAAATTGTGAGAATTGCAGTTCTTGGGTGGTGTCTTGACGTTGTGGTTCCCTTCCCCTTCAATGGGAACCCGTCTCGACTTGGTTTCCAACTCCCTATTCCTAGGTCTAGGAAACACAAACTCGCTCTATGTTTGGTCTCAAGCTGATCAAAATAACGAGGTCTAATATGACCTTTAACCTCGTTACTACCAATGAAGTGTCTCCTACCCCACAAGATGTTGGAATTTCTTCCATCTCTATGAGACACTCTCTCATGCAACTTATAACAATAAGGGAAAATATGACCATGCATACCACAATGATGACAAATAAAAACAGGGTGTACAGGGTGTACCTTTTTTCCTTTTACCTTACCAACTCTAGGAAGTTTGAGAAGTCCATCCTTATGTTGAACTTTTTGTTCTCCCTTTCCTCGAGTTCTTGTATCATGAGATGTGGATGCACTCTGTTTTTGCTCTATCTTACCACCAAAGCCAAAGCCAATGCCACTCTTGTCAGAACTAATTTGTTGAGACCCAATGATATTGTCTAAAGTCTTTGATCCTTTGTTCCAAAGACCAATGGTAACCATAGCACACTTGAGCTCTTCCTCTTTCTTGATCATTAGTTCTTCCAAAGCAACTTGAGACATCTCGAGAGATTCAATCTTTTCTTTATACGTTGCATAGATTTACTGTAGCTCATTCCTCTCTGTCTCATAAGTCAAGAGTTTTGCACAAAGAGCTTGTCGATCATTAGCTATCTTGATGGCATCAATCCTAACCTTAGAAATCTCCTCCTTAAGTTTGACATTCTCACTTTCACATGCTTTGAGTTTCGTTGTGAGTTTGTTATTCAATTTGGATAAGTTAAGAGACTCCTTATACAACTTTTCATAAGCTTGCTCAAGCTCTTCATCATCACTCTCCGATGATTCATCATCAATGGCATTCTCAACCGATCTCTTCGGATACTCTGTTCGTCCGTCAGTTTCGGAAGCCGCCATGAAAGCAAGGATTTATGTCCTTCTTCGCCTTGATCTTCGTTGTCACTTTCATCTTCATCAGATTCTGATTCATCATCCCAAGTGATAGCGAGGGCTTTCTTCTTCTTCAAATGAGTTGGGCATTCTGAGGCAAAGTGGCCAAATCCTTGGTATTCATAGCATTGGACTCTTTCAGAGTTCCCTTGTATCTTTCATTTCTCCTTCTTGGCTATAGAATTAATTTTGAGTTTATCTTTGCCTTTAGATTTATGAGTATGAGTAGATTCCAAAAGATTAGGATTCTTTTTCAAAAAAGATTTTTTAAATTGTTTAACAAAGATAGCCGTAATCTTGGAATCTATCTCACAATCCTCATTAGAATCCTCTCCAACTCTATGAGCACTACTAAAAGCAATAGCATCTTTTTGTTTCTTTTTGAAATTCCTATGTGCCTCATAAGTTTGGAGATTTCCAACCAAGTGATCCAGCTTGAGGTTGTCAATATCTTGAGCCTCCTCAATAGCCGTAACTTTTGGTTGGAACCGATCGGGCAAGGATCTCAAAATTTTCCCCACAACTTTGGATTCTGGTATTTTTTTACCTAAATTGAAGCTGGAATTTACAATGTCACTCAACTTCGCATAAAATTCATCAAAAGTCTCACTATCTTTCATTGAAAGGTTTTCGAAACTAGATGTGAGCCTTTGAAGTTTTAAGCGTTTCACAGAAGGAATGCCCTCATGAATAGTTTGTAAGATATCCCAAGCCTCTTTTGCGACTTCACAATTACAAATATGACTAAACTCTTCAGGTGTGACATCGCAAAAGAGAGAATTGATAGCTCTACTATTCCAGGTACTATTTTGGTAATCAATTGTGTCCCACTTATCAATTGGTTTGGGAAAAGTTACTCCATCAACGGTAATCGTTGGTTCGGTCCACCCATACATGACATATTGCCAAACTTTTTCATCAATAGATTTCAAAACGATCTCATCCGAGCGTTCCAAAAAGAATAATTGGATCCGTCAAGTAGGGGTGGTCGAACCATAGAATTTCCCTCACATATTGAATCCATTATCACAAATCAAACAAGATCTCGCTCAAAAGTTTTTTTAAAAACAAAATAGAACGACCTGCTCTGATACCAATTGAAAAATCTAGAAATCCCCTAGATATTGATTTGTGATTATGTATCAATTTTAAGCAGTATATAACAATCCCAATCAAACAATCAAGACAAATCAACACAATGATTTTAACGTGGAAAAACCACAATTGGAGCACCTCCAATTGTGATAAAAAAACCACGGGCAACAGCCACAAAACAATCCACTAAGAAGATATAAAGGAATTACACAGGTATACTCTTAATTACCTAACGAATCCACGCCCGAATTGAACCAACCCCTATGTGCCTTTTCCAACCCCGTCTTCACCTCAGAATTGTCTTGACGATGAGCCACTCTAGAATCCACTAAAGCTTTGGGCTCGAATTCCCCAGAATCTACTAGAACAACTCTCTCTTTTGTGTAGAATAAACAAACAAACCTTTGATGTATGCTTCTTAAACCATGAGTTGAATACTCAATGAAAACATCAAAGAAAACTAGCAAAATAGCCCCAGATATAAACCCTAGAACCCAAGAAGAAGATCTGGAGGCGTTCCACTAGATTTGGACTGAAACACGTATTTATAGAAAACTGTCCTGCGATCTCCGCTCGAGCGTCAGATTGGCCGCTCGAGCAGACCTACGCTCGAGCGCGGAAAGTTCCGCTCGAGCGGGAAAAAACAACATCCAGTATTTTTGCAGGCGAATAAACTTCTGGAACTCAGCATTCTCCGCTCGAGCGGACAGGCAACTTGGAATGCATTTTTGCATTTTGCTTGGGGGGCGCTGCCCCTCGACCTCGCCGTAGCGCTACCCCGGACCCGCCAAGGGGCACTGCCCCCTCGACCCCCGCGAGCTGACCTGGCAGCTCGATCCCCGTCATAATCAGCGAAATGGAAATCTTGAAAGAATTAACATCACAAAACTTCTCTACAAGACACAATTCGGGTTGGATTCGCATCTAAAAACTCATAGCCTTACTGAAATAAAAAGTGCGAAAACAAATACAACTTAAAGGAGTTTTGTCAATCGGGGTTGCCAAGAATAAAAACCTAACAATGCGCACGGCCATATTCACAACCACTTATACCAAAAAAAATACATATGTAAGCCAATATGTAAGTTAGGGACATAATCCCATCAACAAAAGCTGTATAACCAAGAGTCTTAAACATTCATAATGTTAGCAAAAACAAAAGACAACTATGAGTCATCCAAAAGGCCTTGACTCGTGCAAGTTTAGAACCTTGCTATGAGGCACAACGGTTGGCTTGACAAAACGTGAACTCGGGTCGACAGCTTTAGCTTTGATCCACTGCCTGGCCACCTACATATATATAAAAAAAAACTGTGAGCTAAAACCCAGTGAATAACGAATGTGTAAAGGGGTTAAGAATGAATGTCCTTTTAGTAATTAAAACAGTCATTTGTATCTGTAGAACAGTTATTCATTCAATGTGTCATATTTCAAGTCATATCATTCAGTTAGGAATCATAGCGGTCATACGTGGTACATCCAATAGCAGAACAGTACAGTAGGTCGTAATAAACCGAACAGTCAGTTGATGGCCATCAATACAGTAACAGTAGTTCCAAGGATAGGAACTGACAGAGATCTCTGTAACAGTAGCAGTAACAGTAACAGTAGCAGTAACAGTCAGTTGCTATGGATGCCATGAGTACAGTTCATAAAATAGGACAAACATTCACTCTGTAAATAATATCATTTCAGAAAGCAGTACAGTTAATCATTTAGAAAATAATTATAATTTAACATAGCTTTACGACATTGTTACTCACAGATAATAGGGTTGTGTAGACGTCCCCGAACGTCCCGGGAGAAATCCCGTTTTGTTCATTGGGCTCACTACAGTTCGGACTCAAATGTCACGGTTCTGAATCTAATCCCGCAAAGTGCAATGCAAGACCGATAAATCACCAAAGAGTCCAAATCCAGCAAATTGTTTTGAAAAACAGATTTTTAGAAAGAAGTGCCAAACATGGACTGCTTTGCCAGATACAGAGTCGCCACCTAAATATTTTGTTTTGGGGGAATTTAGGAAACCCTGACTCGTTCCTAAGGCCACGCGTCCGTCATCACCAAAGTTGCCTCGGCTCGGGAACTTGGGTACGATTAGGGAAGGTCATTTCATGAGCACCTCCGCACGCCCGATCGAAGATCAGCCACTACTAAACATTATATCGAGTTTTTGAAAACACATGTGCTCTTATTCCGGTTTATTAGCCTAGAATTACTATGTGATGCGCACAGCATACAAGTATAGACTGGATTGCCTAAGTTGGAACAAAACATCTCATGTTTGTTTTTTAAAACAGTTTGCTACTCGCAAGTAGGCTAAAATGCGGATTTTGCCACCCTCAAGTGGGCTTATCAAACATGGTGATTTGCCACTCTCAAGTGGGCTTAAAACTCGCAATCGATGAATTGTTCCAATTTAAATAATCCAACCTTCACCCACAGGCATTCAAGCAGTTATATCACATAAGCACATAGTCTCATGGTAAGCATGCTATCATGGCAGTCACTCACACGCATGCAAGGATGCTAAAGCATAAACACTTACCGAGTACTCCGAGCCAAAGAAAGAAGCTAATTAGAAAACATGCATGAATCCTAACTACGCTAAGAATGCCTAATGCAACACATGCGAAAATGCAACTACAATGGGCTCGGCTATTCTAAGATGGCATATGAGATGCAACAATCGATACATGTATTCAACTTGGAATCGAAATATAATGCAGTTAGCATGATGCGCCGAGCCCGGTGCATGCAATACAGATGAATGAATGCAAACATGCGAACATATTGATGCTAATTGAAACATGCCCTAAAACTAACCATCATAAGCTGGTAAATAAAAGGGAGAAAGACGTGGGGTTGGAAGACATGCATCACACACACGCACACTTATGACAAAATTCGCCCTCTCGCGGAGGGTCCAAATAAATAATACAGACCGAATAATTAATCAACTACCCTAGCTAATTAAATATTACAAAGCCCTTAATTAATTAACAAATTAATTACAAAACAATCTAAGTATGAAATTAAAGAGGCCGCCGCAGCTCTGCCTCGAAATGATTGGATGATGCATGCTCGATTCGCCTCACTCGAAAATCCGTTGCCATGCGAACTGTTGCCTCTGTTTGCACTGTTTCATGCCCCTGAAAGCTGCGCAAGTCCCAAGGCTGGTTCTGAACCACTCCCTGAGCACTATGGGAGGTCACCGGCCAGGAGACAGGACCACCGGCGATGGGAGGATGGTCATCGACCAAAGATGGGGCCATCGGCTAGATACTGGCAGTCGGCCGGCACTAAAAGTGGCCGACCGGCCATTTCTTCCTGCAGAACACTGGTTTTGCTGCAACATAGGACAGACAGTGCATGGCATGGAATTTACAAGCCAAATGTATGCACGACCACCCTCCCTATCATGCTATGAACTCAAGGGAGTATGGCTATCGACCCTCAGGCCACCAATCACGCATCTCGATGCATGATGGCTGAGGAACCGAATTTCACAACTTAATATAGAATGAATGCACATATGAACACATAAATGCCTAAACTCCATCATGTGTCGTCAAGAGTGTCGGCGACCGGGAATCGAGGCACGTTTCGTCACTTTGAGTACGAAACGTCCCTCATTTCTCGTGTTTGGACTAACTCCTATTCCAAACACAATGCAACAAACAATGCATGGTATGAATGTTACTCTAGCATGCAACCTAAATGCAATGCGACTAAATGATGCAAACATGCAAAGGATGACATGCAAGGGTGCCACTAGCATACGCAATGCTATGAACTAAGAATGGCATACACAATGCACATATGAAGACTATCAATGAGATGATCAAGGCATACACAATGCAATGGTCAATCATGCAACAACATGGACTATATGGCATATACAATGCAAGATGGACTTAAACTAAAATGAATGGGCCTCAGCCACACTCAAATCAGTGGCCAATCATGATGAAAATGAGGCAACAACACACGCACAAACATGCAAGGTGCAATGGCTCCGAGTCTAGGGCACAAAGCACAACTCTACAAGAGCATTGGAAGGATGAAATATGGCATACAATAGCACAAATTCCAGCTCTGAAATGGCATACAAGATGGTCCCGAATCATGCAAACAACTCACACAATGCATGTTGGATGGCTCAAATACCGAAACTAGTGAAACACATTACACTAGAGGTATGCAAAGCAATGCACAAATGACCAAACCAGCCCCAAACAGTCCCTATGCAAGCCCAAAACAGTGGCAAAATGGACTAAGATGATGTCTTGAAGTGCGCAAAAATGAAGCTCATGCAATGGCTCATAAATGGGGCATACAAGCACAACTCTCAAATGCGCTTAAAGAGTGATAAACATGGGAAGATGACGAATGAATAAGCTCTGAAATATCATGCACAATGATACTAAAACATGCAAACACCTCAATATATGCATGTAATAGGCTTCAAAACTCAAAGCTAGGCATGGCTATTACACTACAAGCATACATGGCAAGCATCATTCGACCATGGGACCTCAAAATAGAGCTAAGGTAGCCCAAATCATGAATAAAATCAGTTTAGAACATGGCCAAAATATGCTAGAATCAAGGGCCAAGACAACATGCAATGTAAGCTAGCGAGCATGGTTTACACTACAAGTATGTGAAGCATTCAAGAGGCCACTAAACCAAAAAAAGACAGAGCTATGACATGCCAAATAATGCCCAGAAACCTACTAAAAAGTGATCAACACATGCAAGAATGACATGCTCCTTTGATAAGCTATGAATAGGATTATTCTACACATGCAAGAGGCACACCCAAGATGACAAAACCAACTCTGGATAGAGCCTAGGAAGGCCCTAAAAGTCACCAAAAAGGGCCTGAAACAAGGCTTGGAGGTGTGAAAATATAGGCTCCTTTGAAAGGCCAAATATGCTAGTAAACAAGACAACAAGAGAGAGGGTCACCCCTCTCTGATTTTGGCCCTCAAAACCACATTCTCACCACTAAAAATCCACTGGATTTCAGTGGCTAAAATGTCAAACAAAGGCCAACACAAATGCTCTAAGGCATGGCTCAAAACAAGGTAGAATGAAGCATGCAAGGGGGTAGATGACCCCCAACAGAAAAATGATCTTAAACAAACATGTTAAGGGCCTCAAAATAAGACTTTTTTCAGTTTACACTAAAGCTCAAAAATGCTTGCAAGTATAGCTAAAAGATGAAGCAAAATAAAGCCTAAAAGAGGAAAAAGGGGTTACCCTTGTAGCTCAGCAAAACCAGCAGCTTCTCCAACCCAAAACCAACTCTTCAACCTCTGAAAATACCCTCCAAGGACCTTAGATGAATGGTGGAGGTGTGTGGCTATGAGGTTTGGTGTAATAGGCCAAGAACAAGACCCTTTTGAACCCAAAATATAGAGATATAAAGAGAGAGATATCTTGGAGCCTTAGACAATTTTTTTGGAACCCCTCTAAAGGAGAGGGAGACCCTCTCTTATAGAGAAACGAAAGGGTTCAAGCTTCTTGGAGAAGCTAGAGCAAAGGTTCAAGCTTCCTCAAGAAGCTAAAACAAAGGTTCAAGCTTTCCCAAGAAGCTAAAACAAAGGTTCAAGAGGTTCAAGCTTCCTCAAAAAAGCTAAAACAAGGGTTCAAAAGGTTCAA
Source organism: Camellia japonica (assembly GCA_030407325.1). Classification (NCBI taxonomy): domain Eukaryota; kingdom Viridiplantae; phylum Streptophyta; class Magnoliopsida; order Ericales; family Theaceae; genus Camellia; species Camellia japonica. The sequence goes on from JAPPVO010000017.1 coordinate 118,032,236, forward strand.
GCTTCCTCGAGAAGCTAAAACAAGGGTGCAAATCCTCCATACACATGTATGGAGGGCAGGGTCTGTGCTTACCAGCTGGCACAGTTGGTATGCATAATGCCTGAAAAAGGCAAAGAAAAGGTCTCGGCCAGAAAAAGTGGCCGATCGACCAAAACAATGGTCGGCCGACCAAAAACATTGCCGACCGGCCAACACCTTTGGCTGGTAGCAAGAAAACAGGGCCGGTGGCCTCAAGCCATGGCCGGTGAGGTGTGGGGATGGCCAACAAGCCATTCCCTACCCTTAGAAGCAAAAACACAAGTGTTTAGTCCACAACCAAGCACAAAACAAACAAGTCGAGAGGTCTTGAGGCAAGGCGTGCAACCGAGACCTCCGAGAACTCAAAACGAACACAAACATGGATGATCATCGAGTGTTCAAACGATGACGTCCAAGTCTTGAGGACGGTCAAAAATGGGGTGTCTACAGTTGCCCCTCTTTGACAGAACTCGAAAGTCATAACAATGACGAGAGTGAATGTCAAAGCCCAGAGACGACCCATTTTTTACAAGGCCGAAGACTTGGACAATCAAACAAAATAATATAGATGTGCCCGCAGGCTGGGGCAAAATGCAAATGACATGCATGATGCAAGAGCATAACTTATGATTATGCAAAGAGGGCTGTAATGAAACAATTATGCAAAATAAATGCAACATTTTAAGCGAATGCTATGCAAGCAAGTAAACACAAACCAAACTACATCTCATGCAGAAAAGATGTAAGAAAATTATGCAATCTTAACCACGCACAATGTAGGAAAGACTAAGAGCGACCATTGGGGACACTCGAGGTCTCAAACAAGATTCCGACACGTTGCATGCGAAAGGAAAGAGAGTGGTATAAGCATTGGAACATGTTCCGAATGCTCTTAACCAAAGAAAGGGAAACATAGGGACATATCTCGGTGTTTCAGAATAAGAGGGAGAAACATAGGAACGTATCCCGGTGTTTCGGAAAATGAGAAGAAACATAGGGACGTATCTCGGTGTTTTGGAAAAGGAGAAGAAACATAGGGACGTATCCCGGTGTTTCGGAAAACGAGAAGAAACATAGGGACATATCCCGGTGTTTTGGAATGGCTTAAGCATTGGAACGTATTCCAAATGCTCTTAACCGAAGAGGAAGAAACATAAGGACGTATCCTGGTGTTTCAGAAAGAAGGAGAAACATAGGGACGTATCCCGGTGTTTCAGAGAGGGAAGGAGAAACATAGGGACATATCCCGGTGTTTCAGAAAGAAGGAGAAACATAGGGACGTATCCCGGTGTTTCAAAGAGGGAGAAACATAGGGACGTATCCCGGTGTTTCAGAAAGAAGGAGAAGAAACATAGGGACGTATCCCGGTGTTTCGGAAAAGGAGAAGAAACATAGGGACGTATCCTGGTGTTTCGGAAAAGGGGAAGAAACATAGGGACGTATCCTGGTGTTTCGGAATGGCTCAAGCATTGGAACGTATTCCAAATGCTCTTAACCAAAAAGGAAGAAACATAGGGACGTATCCCGGTGTTTCAGAAAGAAGGAGAAACATAGGGACGTATCCCGGTGTTTCAGAAAAAGAAGGGTGCAAAACAATGCAAGTGGAAAGTGCGTGACAACGCAAGTGTGGAGGTGTGCATAACAATGCAGGTATAGTGCATAATAATGCAACTGAAAGAGTACATAGCAATGCAGGCAGAGTGTGCATAACAATGCAAAGAGAACGGTGCATAACAATGCATTTTCAGTGCAACATCAACAGCATGTTTGAAGTAAACTACTGAATAAGGAAATACACGCCTTAATGAGACCAATTCAAACGCAACCTCCGATTTACCTCTCAGAGGACTTGGCAACACGCTCAACTCAAAAGGGTATACCCTGTTCATATTGGTGAGAGGTAACATCTGCATGTGAAACCCTCAGGTGCTGCCTGAACTGCCATTCTGACTTGAAGCAAGCTTACACTTGGGGTCGAGATACACTCATACTCCAGAGAAACGGTGAGGCCTGAGAAGGTGCACCTGGAATGCAGTCTCGAGATTTGCTGGAGTTGAAACATGCTAAGATGCTCCACATTTTCCTTCTTTTCTTTCGCTTTGCAACCTGGAACCTACATAGCTTCAGATAGGTCCTTGTTTTACTGCTCTGAGATGACCTGGGTTGAACCCTGTGGTTTTATGAAAGAACGAATTCTGTTTCGCACAAATGTGGAGAATGGCACAGCACTCTGAGCACAAAACGATTCATTTTTTAAATTGAGAAATGCATTCTCGACCGGGTATTGAGCCCACGACTGAACACAGCACACCACGACTCAACAAAAGGTAAACAACTTAAACACATCTATTGACACTCGAAACGACTCAAAACAAGAATCGAAACAAAACAAAAAACACACGACACTCAGACGTGTTCCAAAGACAAGGGACCTCTCAGATCACGAGGAGCCAGTTTCTCTGGGTATTGTTTCCCATTCTTTCTCATTTGTGATTCTCACATCAATCTGGCGCTCAATCTCTATTTTTCTGAAAAAGCCCTTTTCTCACTTTTTCTCTCATTGCACATCTCTCTATTCATCAATCTCTCATTTTTCATCCCTCCCCTGGGTGGTTAATGGATGAACAGGAAGTTGCGGGCTCATGCCCCTAGCATTCTGCTAGATTCTCTTTCTTCTGCTCACAACAGTGAACTTCCCCCACAGAGGAGTCGCGCTACAACTAGGTGTGTAGCCAATCTGCAGCTAACATTGGTTGACGATGCTCTGCTGGGGAGTTTGGACGTGATCAGATGTGTCCAGACGAGGGAGTGGAATATCTAGATCCATTCCAGTTCGTGCTTCGCACTTAGCTTGATACCTCGTTGCTAGGAGGATGAGATAGCTTTCGGCATTTTGCTGTTAACTTCAGTTGTGCCCTTTTCTGGTAGGTAGAGTGCCTTTTCTGGCAAGTATGTTGACAATGGGAAAAAGACAGAACACCGCCCCAAATTCATCATTTTGACCATTTTTTGTTTTTGAGCTTCTACTAAAACAATTTTGACCAATATGAGAGTTAGATTAACATACATGTTCGATTTTCTGATTTAAAATCATGCAAGTCAGGTTATGAGCACTGAAAATTTTCCTTTTTTGGGCTCAAGAAATGGTCCAGTTTTGGAAAAATGAGAATAATTTTCGAGAAAATTAGTCAACTTCATTAAAAATCCTCAAAAAACTATTTTTACAAATGGCCACTGCTCAACGAGCACAGAACCTACTCTTGAGATGCACAACCTCAGATCCATAACAATGGAAAATTGCCCCTTGTCTGAACGGCACTGCATGGCAACTGAAAGTTGCCCCTAGTCTGAATGGCACCGCAGCACACTGTATGGTAACGGAAAGTTGCCCCTTGTTTGAATAGTGCCACAGCACACTGTATGGCAACAAAAAGTTGCCCCTTGTTTGAATAGCGCCGCAGCACGCGGCAACCAGTCCTCACAGTGACAATTACAACCAAATTCTCTGATACAGAGAAAACAATGATGACCAGAACCATCACATGGACACAGTCAAATTTAAAGTGTTTTACAACTGGACTTCAAAATAAAGTTGCCTACGTATCCCAAAGATGGGAATCAAGCCTTACGTAATTCGGGGGTAAGGTACACTCAGGTATTAACCTCTCCTTTTGCGCTCTAACTTTTGCCAAGGCCGCACTTCCGGGTTTTCAACCTTGCGAGCTGTGTTCTTCTCTTCTTTTCATTTCATTTCATTTCTTTTCTTTTCTTTTTTTTTTTTTTCATCTCTTTTTTTTTTCTTTTTTTTCTTTGTATTTTTTTTTTTTGTTCTTTTTGTTTTTTTTTCTTGCTCTAACTTTTGCCTGGGTTGCCCTTCCGGGTTTTCGGCCCAGCGAGCCTCTCAAGGGTAAAAGTGTAGCTTTGTCCATGTCAAATGGTTTTGAGATCTTGAAGTCATCTAAATCTAGGAGAATGGCTGTTGTTTGCTGACGATGTAGAAGTCCATCCAATGGGGGCTGGATTGCCCCTAGTGTTGTGGATAGGAACTCAGTTGTTCTTCAGCAATACTTTCTTCTTTCTTCCCTTATGGGATTTGGCATTCTTGCCAGTCTTCATTGATTTGCAGAATGATCCATCTTCGGCTCTTCGAGCACATCTGACATTTTTGCCCCTAGTTCAAGGGCTGCTTTTGATCTAGCTTCGCAAGCTTCCTTTGATCACATCTGATATTCTTGATCTGACTTCCCTACCCCTAGTTCGAGGGTTGCTTCGAATCTGGCCACACCAGCCTCACATTGTAGTTGACCGTTGAGCATTCTAAATTCAAGTTCAAGGTTTGAAAGTGAGGGGTCGAGTCTCGGGGCTGAGAGCGATCCTAAGCTGCACAATCTCAAGAGCGATTCCATATAGGTCTTCGCAGGACCGCGCAAAACATTTTTTTAAAATCTTTTAAGAAAGCGACTAGTCGCTCGCGCTGAAGACAGTGCGGAACCAATCTGGATCAAGCCAGGATCCTTCTCAGTACTCACATTAACAAACATGATTTCATTCATTAAGGGCTTAGCACGCCTCTCTTTTTCTTAATTGATCAAATTTTTGCAAATCCCGAGGAATTCCTTCCTCTTCGTTTTCATCACAATGTTCAAAAAGTTTTTTTTTTTTTAAAAAAACTTAGGTCAATGCAACAATTTCAAGGCACAGAAGAGTAGGTGGAATGCACTGCTGTTTCATTCTAAACTTGCTGGCACAACAGGCTCAAAGTAGAAATAAGCGCAAAAACATGAAAAACACTGCTGCTTCATTCAGATCTTCTGGTGTAGCTGGCTCCATGATAGAAACAGACTCAAAAGAAAGCGAAAAGACAAACACAAAACAAAACAGTGATATCTGAGGTAACACCCCCGGAATCACTCGACTCCTATACAATAGGACTAACTCGATACAACAAGACAGACCCCACTGACATAATACAAAAAGACTGACTATATACAAGACAACAAAACTGACTGAATACCCAAGTTAGAAAGTACACAAACCAGCATTCGCAAATTCTCAAAACAGTTCGTGCCATACGCCACATCTGGAGTAAATCGAGCGCCATCCGCAGGTGGTTCATCCCTCGATTACATAGTCACATTATCCCCCATAAGTTCACTGATCAAGTGCCGATAGACTTTGCAAGACTGGTGCGGCGATGACCCTGTTGTCAATCAAATTTTGTATCTCATGGCGAAGACGGACGCAACTGTCGGTGTCATGACCGGTTTGTTGATGGAGAGCACAGTACTTAGCCGGGTCATGCTTTGGAGGGAGAGGATCGGGTAGAGGCCGTTGTTCTAACGGTTTCAGATGTCCTTTCCTGAGTAGGACCCCTAGAGCTTTAGACAAAGGCATATAAAGTGGGGTGAAAATCCTCTTGCCTCGAGGTAGATAATCCGAGGTTCGGGGGTTTGGATTGGATGTACCAACAAAGGAGGTAGCTGTTTTGGGAGTGGTGGTGACCATTCCAACTTCAGAAGATCTTGCAGCTGCATCACCACTGGTAGTCGCATTCGAACTGCGGGAAAACACCCTCATGGGCTGCTCCTTCTCCTGGTCAATAAGGCCCTGCCTCATAGCGTCCTCGATTTGCACCCCAATCTCATGTAAATCTGCAAAGGTGGGTAGGGGGAGAACGATCATTTTTTGCATGAGCTTGGGCTGGAGGTTGCGCACAACCATCCGAATCTGATCTTTGTCAACGGGCCTAATGGTCATCATCGAGGCTTTAGCCCTCCAGTGGGTCACAAAATCAGAAAAGCTCTCCTTTGGCTCTTGGCGAGTGACTTCAAGATCACGAGTTGTGACCTCGATCTGTGTGTTATAGGAGTATTGAGTAATGAAGGCCTCAGCCATCTCTTCCCAGTTCTGTTTCATAGAGTTCTCCAATTTCGCATACCAGATTGCGGCTATCCCAGACATGGTTCGGCCAAATAATGACAGCTTCTGGGCTGTGGTCAAGCCCATTGGCCTCAGGACATCAGAAAACAAGTGGAGGTGCACCATTGGGTCTCCAGAGCCATCGAAGCGGTCAATATGTGGCATCTTGAACTGGTCCGGCAGAGTCACGGCCGAATCGGCGTATCCATCCTCTATGTCCGGAATGGATTTCACACCTTGAGCCTTCTTGAACAGCTTTTCAAGCTTTCTTACTTTTAGCGCCGTTGGATCCACTTCGAACTTAAAGGGTGAATCCACTAGGTTGGTGGGCGCTTTGGACAGCTGAGGTAGAATCGGGGGTGGAGGTGGCCCCGTTGGGATGTTTGTATCCTCCTGGACATTCTGGACATTTGTCGTCTCCCCGGGTATTGGGACTCTTGGTGGGGGAGGAACCTGGTGTGAAGCAGATGCTTCGGTTTGCTATTGTAGCCTGGGAATTAACTCTGCCTGTTGAGCCATGACCTCAGCCTGTTGTTTGGCAAATTCGGCTTGATGAACAGCGTCCTGCTGCATGGTTTTCATACTTTCTTGGAGTTTGCGCATCATCTCCTCTATTCCTGCCATACTGCCCTGATCTAACTGATCTATCGATATATCTGTCTCTGTGGTAAAAGCTGATATCTCAACCCAACTGCACACAGGTGAGATGGATAATGACTACTGATCCGAAGACTGTTGAACTGATGATTTGTGCCTGACTGGCCTTTTTACCCTGCATCTGGCGAAGGAACACTGATTTGCCCTTGAACTGAGGGGTGTTTTGGGAAGATGGTTATAATCTGATTTTTGGTGAAAAGCTGATTATAAGCAGATTATAATCAGCTTTTCTGTGAGAGAAGAGGAGATAAAAAATCTAAAAATCTGATTTTTTATCTCTTCCCAAAACACCCCTGAATCTCTGACCTAACAAAGTCTATTAGCACAAACCTAATGTACCGGGGGATATTGGAGCCTTCTAAAGCTATAGTTCCACGACTACCTTGCAAAAGAGAAAACAGACAGCATCTCAGCTTGATTTCACCAGAACAGGTATAAGCATAGCTGAACGACTGTGCTCTCCACTAAATTCTGCCCAAAACTCTGCCAGTAAACTGATACCCTCAGGTAAAACTGATTCTCTCAGGAAAAACTGATTCCCTCCAAAATACTGATGCCCTCAGGCCTAATACCCAGACTTGCGAACTGATACATGCATTCTTGTAGAGGCACACTCTAAAAGCACATAGCAAACAAGTGAGAGCCAAAACACCCCTATGGAGGGGTAGGGTTTCCCTGTCCTATTTTGTCAGGAGCTAAGGTTTCACTACGCACGCAGCGGTTTCAAACAACCTACAATCGGGTAAGCAACCTGTCCTAGTTTGGAATGGTCACTATGGATTCCGATATGCACTAGGTCGAATGGTCAAAAAGGGTGCCTCGGTAAAACCGGGGTTTGTGTTCCCATCGTGGCAGAGCCCGTAACCGGTCAGTCTTATGGCACGCTTCTCAAAGAGAGCCTCCGGCAAACTGTTCAGGAATAGCAGATGGCAAACACGGTGTCTTAGGCGCACCAATGCAAATGTAATGCAAAGAGATACATAAGTGTAATCAAAACAAAATATCATGAGTTCGAGTCAAGTTCTCTAAATCCCCAGCAGAGTCGCCAGAAACTGTAGATGTCCCCGAACGTCCCGGGAGAAATCCCGTTTTGTTCATTGGGCTCACTACAGTTCGAACTCAAATGTCACGGTTCTGAATCTAATCCCGCAAAGTGCAATGCGAGACCGATAAATCACCAAAGAGTCCAAATCCGGCAAATCATTTTGAAAAACAGATATTTAGAAAGAAGTGCCAAACATGGACTGCTTTGCCAGATACAGAGTCGCCACCTAAATATTTTGTTTTGGAGGAATTTAGGAAACCCTGACTCGTGCCTAAGGCCACGCGTCCGTCATCACCAAAGTTGCCTCGGCTCGGGAACTTGGGTACGATTGGGGAAGGCCATTTCATGAGCACCCCCGCACGCCCAATCGAAGATCGGCCACTACTAAACATGATATCGAGTTTTTGAAAACACATGTGCTCTTATTCCGGTTTATTAGCCTAGAATTACTATGTGATGCGCACATCATACAAGTATAGACTGGATTGCCTAAATTGGAACAAAACATCTCATGTTTGTTTTTTAAAACGGTTTGCTACTCGCAAGTAGGCTAAAATGCGGATTTTGCCACCCTCAAGTGGGCTTATCAAACATGGTGATTTGCCACTCTTAAGTGGGCTTAAAACTCGCAATCGATGAATTGTTCCAATTTAAATAATCCAACCTTCACCCACAGGCATTCAGGCAGTTATATCACATAAGCACATAGCCTCATGGTAAGCATGCTATCATGGGAGTCACTCATACGCTTCCAAGGATGCTAAAGCATAAACACTTACCGAGTACTCCGAGCCAAAGAAAGAAGCTAATTAGAAAACATGCATGAATCCTAACTACGCTAAGAATGCCTAATGCAACACATGCGAAAATGCAACTACAAGGGGCTCGGCTATTCTAAGATGGCATATGAGATGCAACAATCGATACATGTATTCAACTTGGAATCGAAATATAATGCAGTTAGCATGATGCGCCGAGCCCGGTGCATGCAATACAGATGAATGAATGCAAACATGCGAACATATGATGCTAATTGAAACATGCCCTAAAACTAACCATCATAAGCTGGTAAATAAAAGGGAGAAAGACGTGGGGTTGGAAGACATGCATCACACACACGCACACTTATGACAAAATTCGCCCTCTCGCGGAGGGTCCAAATAAATAATACAGACCGAATAATTAATCAACTACCCTAGCTAATTAAATATTACAAAGCCCTTAATTAATTAACAAATTAATTACAAAACAATCTAAGTATGAAATTAAAGAGGTCGCCGCAGCTCTGCCTCGAAATGATTGGATGATGCATGCTCGATTCGCCTCACTCGAAAATCCGTTGCCATGCGAACTGTTGCCTCTGTTTGCACTGTTTCATGCCCCTGAAAGCTGCGCAAGTCCCAAGGCTGGTTCTGAACCACTCCCTGAGCACTGTGGGAGGTCACCGGCCAGGAGACAGGACTACCGGCCATGGGAGGATGGTCATCGACCAAAGATGGGGCCATCGGCTGGATACTGGTAGTCGGCCGGCACTAAAAGTGGCTGACCGGCCATTTCTTCCTGTAGAACACTGGTTTTGCTGCAACAGAGGACAGACAGTGCATGGCATGGAATTTACAAGCCAAATGTATGCACGACCACCCTCCCTATCATGCTATGAACTCAAGGGAGTATGGCTCTCGACCCTCGGGCCACCAATCACGCATCTCGATGCATGATGGCCGAGGAACCGAATTGCACAACTTAATATAGAATGAATGCACATATGAACACATAAATGCCTAAACTCCATCATGTGTCGTCAAGAGTGTTGGCGACCGGGAATCGAGGCACGTTTCGTCGCTTTGAGTATGAAACGTCCCTCATTTCCAGTGTTTGGACTAACTCCTATTCCAAACACAATGCAACAAACAATGCATGGTATGAATGTTACTCTAGCATGCAACCTAAATGCAATGCGACTAAATGATGCAAACATGCAAAGGATGACATGTAAGGGTGCCACTAGCATACGCAATGCTATGAACTAAGAATGGCATACACAATGCACATATGAAGACTATCAATGAGATGATCAAGGCATACACAATGCAATGGTCAATCATGCAACAACATGGACTATATGGCATATACAATGCAAGATGGACTTAAACTAAAATGAATGGGCCTCAGCCACACTCAAATCAGTGGCCAATCATGATGAAAATGAGGCAACAACACACGCACAAACATGCAAGGTGCAATGGCTCCGAGTCTAGGGCACAAAGCACAACTCTACAAGAGCATTGGAAGGATGAAATATGGCATACAATAGCACAAATTCCAGCTCTGAAATGGCATACAAGATGGTCCCGAATCATGCAAACAACTCACACAATGCATGTTGGATGGCTCAAATACCGAAACTAGTGAAACACATTACACTAGAGGTATGCAAAGCAATGCACAAATGACCAAACCAGCCCCAAACAGTCCCTATGCAAGCCCAAAACAGTGGCAAAATGGACTAAGATGATGTCTTGAAGTGCGCAAAAATGAAGCTCATGCAGTGGCTCATAAATGGGGCATACAAGCACAACTCTCAAATGCGCTTAAAGAGTGATAAACATGGGAAGATGGTGAATGAATAAGCTCTGAAATATCATACACAATGATACTAAAACATGCAAACACCTCAATATAAGCATGCAATAGGCTTCAAAACTCAAAGCTAGGCATGGCTATTACACTACAAGCATACATGGCAAGCATCATTCGACCATGGGACCTCAAAACAGAGCTAAGGCAGCCTAAATCATGAATAAAATCAGTTTAGAACATGGCCAAAATATGCTAGAATCAAGGGCCAAGACAACATGCAATGTAAGCTAGCGAGCATGGTTTACACTACAAGTATGTGAAGCATTCAAGAGGCCACTAAACCAGAAAAAGACAGAGGTATGACATGCCAAATAATGCCCAAAAACCCACTGAAAAGTGATCAACACATGCAAGAATGACATGCTCCTTTGATAAGCTATGAATAGGATTATTCTACACATGCAAGAGGCACACCCAAGATGACAAAACCAACTCTGGACAGAGCCTAGGAAGGCCCTAAAAGTCACCAAAAAGGGCCTGAAACAAGGCTTGGAGGTGTGAAAATATAGGCTCCTTTGAAAGGCCAAATATGCTAGTAAATAAGACAACAAGAGAGAGGGTCACCCCTCTCTGATTTTGGCCCTCAAAACCACATTCTCACCACTGAAAATCCACTGGATTTCAGTGGCTAAAAGGCCAACACAAATGCTCTAAGGCATGGCTCAAAACAAGGTAGAATGAAGCATGCAAGGGGGTAGATGACCCCAACAGAAAAATGATCTTAAACAAACATGTTAAGGCCTCAAAATAAGACTTTTTTCAGTTTACACCAAAGCTCAAAAATGCTTGCAAGTATAGCTAAAAGATGAAGCAAAATAAAGCCTAAGAGAGGGAAAAGGGGTTACCCTTGTAGCTCAGCAAAACCAGCAGCTTCTCCAGCCCAAAACCAACTCTTCAACCTCTGAAAATACTCTCTAAGGACCTTAGATGAATGGTGGAGGTGTGTAGCTCTAAGGCCAAGAACAAGACCCTTTTGAACCCAAAATATGGAGATATAAAGAGAGATATATCTTGGAGCCTTAGACAATTTTTTTGGAACCCCTCTAAAAGAGAGGGAGACCCTCTCTTATAGAGAAACAAAAGGGTTCAAGCTTCTTGGAGAAGCTAGAGCAAAGATTCAAGCTTCCTCAAGAAGCTAAAACAAAGGTTCAAGCTTCCCCAAGAAGCTAAAACAAAGTTTCAAGAGGTTCAAGCTTGCTCAAGAAGCTAAAACAAGGGTTCAAAAGGTTCAAGCTTCCTCAAGAAGCTAAAACAAAGGTTCAAGCTTCCCCAAGAAGCTAAAACAAAGTTTCAAGAGGTTCAAGCTTCCTCAAGAAGCTAAAACAAGGGTTCAAAAGGTTCAAGCTTCCTCAAGAAGCTAAAATAAGGGTTCAAAAGGTTCAAGCTTCCTCAAGAAGCTAAAACAAGGGTGCAAATCCTCTATACACGTGTATGGAGGGCAGGGTCTGTGCTTACCAGCTAGCACAGCTGGTATGCATAATGCCTGAAAAAGGCAAAGAAAAGGTCTCGGCTAGAAAAAGTGGCCGATCGACCAAAACAATGGTCGGCCGACCAAAAACATTGCCGACCGGCCAACACCTTTGGCCGGTAGCAAGAAAATAGGGTCGGTGGCCTCAAGCCATGGCCGGTGAGGTGTGGGGATGGCCAACAAGCCATTCCCTGCCCTTAGAAGCAAAAACACAAGTGTTTGGTCCACAACCAAGCACAAAACAAAAAAGTCGAGAGGTCTTGAGGCAAGGCGTGCAATCGAGACCTCCGAGAACTCAAAACGAACACAAACATGGATGATCATCGAGTGTTCAAACGATGATGGTCAAAAATGGGGTGTCTATAGGTTGTAAGCAGGCTATTCTGCGAAAGCTACACAGTTACAGAATAAACGCACACCAAATTACACACCCGGAATTGATAACTTAGTCCTTTCTACTTGTTTTGGTGTGTTTCTACTTCATCATTCCTTATTATGATGTCTTAATCATGGCCTAGGAATGCGTAGGATGGAAAGAGGGTGCAAAAGTGTACTTGAAAATGTTTTTCAAAACTTGCTGAAAACAAGGGTCTCGCTCGAGCGTAGCTTTCTTCGCTCGAGCGGACATACAGCATGTGAGTGGTCGCTTGAGCGCACACTCCTTCGCTCGAGCGGTCTGCAAAATGTGAAAAAGTTCTGGTTGCGTGCAATCTCCTCTCGACGGCTGCTCGACAGTCGCTCGAGTGTGAGACACAGGTCCTCGCTAGAGCGCAAGTCTTGTCGCTCGAGCGTGCTTCCAAACACGCAACTTCTAAGAGCATGCAATGTACGCTCAAGCCAACCTTATGTCGCTCGAGTGGAAGTGTGAAAATAATGGTGGTCGCTTGAGCGTGGAATCCTTCGCTCGAGCGTGGAAGCAAAATTTTGGGTTTTCCAGATTTGCTCCCAAAGTTCAAACGATGAATTCAACATTCCAAAACTCATCATTTTGGTCCAAAATTATGGAAAACACTTAGAAACTCATAACACATCATGATTTAGAGATCATTTCATAAAATCAAAGCCCAAAAGCATGTCAATTAACACAAATTCAACTTAAACTTTATAAATGTTTCAAGAATGTAACATGCATGAATTTTCTTGAATCCCACTTCTTTAAAACATGATCAAACTTGGCAAATTAATAGAAAACATGACGATTTCCTTCAATCAAGCTCAATCTATGACATGCATGAGGGAATTCCTAGCAAACATGCTCCAAATGTAATGAAATGAACATGCATGCATGGATTAATCTTCCTTCCTACCTCTTAAGCTTAATTCTTACATCTCATGGCTCAATTCACTTGATTCATAGATGAATCAACTTAATTTTAAAACTAGAGACTTAATTTCTTACCTTAGATGTTCAATTTGGACCTTAGGTGATAAATTCTTAAGCTAGATGATCAAATGTCCAAGGCTTTTTCTTTTCCCTAGCAATTTCTCTTGTTTGAGTTCAATCCTCAAGCCTAAGACCCAAATCTTCCTACTCTCTCCCTCTCTCATGTTTGCTCATCAAATTAGGGAGAAAAGAGGCATAAAGTTGAGCTAGTGGGGTTAATAAAGTAACTCACTAAGTGGTAGATACCAAGGTTAATCAAATGGCATTAAATTAATCCAATTTAATCGTTCCGAATTAAATTTCAATTAAACCTACTATAAAATTTTATAAATCCTAATTAGCATATAAAACAAGTCAATTTTTGAATTGGTTGCCGATAAGGCTTTCAATTCGCAAATCGAAATTAAAGCATGAACAAATCTTTCTATAGCAAACAGATAAAAATGCACTTAAAGCAACACACTCACATAATTAATTTAGGATTTCGTCTTAACTGTTTATTTGCCATGCTTAACCATGAATTACCGTTGATCATGAGTCGGGGTTGTCACAGTCTCCCCCTCCCCCTTAAAAGAGTTTGGTCCTCCAAACTCGAATTACCTTCATTTTGGAAGAACACCGGATTCAAAGGGAACAATTTAGGATATCTTTTCACCATGTCGTCTTCCCTTCCCCAAGTTGCGTAAACACCACCATGGTTTTGCCAATCCACTTTCACTAACGGAATTTCTTTATTTCTCAACTTCTTGATTCGTTGGTTTACAATCTGAATAGGCCTTTCTTCGTAAGTGTAGTCATCACTCAATACCACATGGGTAGGCTCAATAACATGGAAATGATCCCGTAGATAATCCCGCAATATTGAAACATGAAAGACATTATGCATATGTTCCATTTTGGGAGAAAGAGCTACCTGATATACCACTGGATTAATCTTTTCAATAATTTCATACGGTCCAACATACCTCAGTGCCAACTTGCCCTTGGTTCCAAAGCGAGTCTGCCCTTTCATTGGCATCACTTTAATAAAAACATGATCGCCCACTTCGTATTCCCTGTCTCGCCTTCGGACATCCGCGTAGCTTTTCTGTCGGCTTTGTGCGGTTTTCAATCTTTGTTGGATTAATTTCACCTTTTATGTTGTTTCATATATAATCTCAGGCCCAAGTAAAGGCCCATTTCCAACTTCTGCCCAACAAATGGGTGACCAACATTTTCTACCATATAATGCCTCGAAAGGCGCCATACCAATACTCGAATGAAAACTGTTGTTGTAAGCAAATTCAGCTAAAGGCAAGTGACTTTCCCAATTCCCTTGGAAATCAAGCACACACATACGCAATAAGTCTTCCAGAGTTTGGATTGTTCTTTCTGATTGGCCATCTGTCTAAGGATGGTATGCACTACTCAATCTCAATTCGGTACCTAATGCCATTTGCAGACTTTGCCAAAATCTCAATGTGAACTTCAAGTCCCTATCAGAAACAATGGACACAGGCACTCCATGCAATCTAACAATTTCATTAATATAAATTGCGGCCAACTTATCCGCATTATAAATTGTTTTGAGAGGTAAGAAATGAGCAGACTTAGTCAACCGATCAACAATAACCCAAATTGAATCCATACCTCTACTGGAGCGAGGCAATCCAACAATGAAATCCATAATGATATGCTCTCATTTCCACTCCAGTATTGGCAGAGGTTGAAGCAAACCCAAGGGTCGTTGATGTTCGGCTTTGACTTGTTGGCAATGTAGGCATTTCGACACAAACTCAGCAATTTCTTTCTTCATTCCCGGTCACCAAAAATTAAGCTTCAAATCTTGGTACATTTTTGTATTCCTCGGATGGATAGAAAGTTTTGAACTGTGGGCTTCTTGCAAAACTCGCTTTTTCAATTCAGGATCATTTGGTACACACAACTTTCCTTGAAATTTCAACACATCGTTTTCAAATCTAAAATCTAGCCTTGGTTTGGATTCCTGTTCATCAATAATCTTTTTCAGAAATTCATCTTGTTGTTGTTTCTCTTTGACTTCCTCAATAAGTGTCGGTTGAGCAGAAATAGCAGCCAATATCCCACATTGTTCTTGCAAGACAATTTCGATCTCAAATTTTCCAACGTCATGTAACAATTCACTTTGCCCGGTAAGTAAGCATGCTAAATTCCCAATTGATTTCCTACTGAGTGCATCAGCAACAGTGTTAGCTCTCCCCGGATGGTACAAGATTTATAAATCATAATCTTTTATTAGTTCTAGCCATCTTTGCTGTCTCATGTTCAACTCTTTCTGTGTAAAGATGTATTTTAAGCTCTTATGATCTGTGTACACCTCACATGTTGCTCCATACAAGTAGTGGTGCCAAATTTTCTGTGCAAATACTACTGCAACAAGCTCTAAATCATGAGTTGGATAATTATTTTCATGTGGCCTTAGTTGTCAGGAAGCATATGCAATGACTTTACCATTTTACATCAATACACACCCCAAACCCTTATAAGAAGCATCACTAAAAATAGTAAATCCATCCGTACCTGAGGGTAAGGTGAGGATCGATGCAGTCACAAGTCGGGTCTTCAATTCTTGAAAGACTGATTCTCTTTGGTCAGTCCAGTCAAACGGTACCCCTTTCTGTGTCAACTGAGTCAAAGACAAAGCAATTTTGGAGAAATCTTTCACAAATCTTCTGTAGTATCCGGCTAAACCCAAGAAACTCCGAACTTCCGTAACATTAGTCAGTCTAGGCCAATTCACCACTGCTTCAATTTTCTGTGGATCAACTAAAATGCCATCTTTACTAATCACATGCCCCAAAAACATAACACTATCAAGCCAAAATTCACATTTTGTTAGTTTTGCATATAATTTCTGCTCTCGCAAGGTTTGCAATGCAATTCTCAAATGATGTTCATGTTCTTCCTTACTCTTGGAATAAATCAAGATATCATCTATAAAAATAACTACAAATTCATCGAGGAACGGTTTGAAAATTCTGTTCATAAGGTCCATAAATGCAGCAGACACATTAGTAATTCCGAAAGGCATAACAAGAAATTCATAATGTCTGTACCTTGTTCAGAAAGCAGTCTTTTCAATGTCTTCGGCTTTAACTTTCAATTGCTGGTATCCGGATCTAAGGTCAATTTTGGAAAAGACTTGAGCACCTTGCAATTGGTCAAATAAGTCGTCAATGCGAGGCAAAGGGTACTTGTTTTTCACTATCACCTTATTCATTAATAAACAAAGGAATAATCTTGTTCACGATGTTCGAAGTAAGTTCATTCTTCCAATTGCATAAGTTCATAAGTTCATATTCAGATACATCTTGCACATTTGCAGAATGTAACACATACTCTCACATGCAGATGTAATGTCCCTAATTATTTTCTAAGACATCCTATAGCTCTTATGGACTCGTATGTGTGGTATAACACATGCTCTGATACCACTCTGTTACGAGCCAAACCCACCCCTATAGGTTCAGCTTCATAACCAACCAGTAATCCTTGGATTACCAAAGGCCTCTTAATAGAATAACATATAATTAGGGGCTGCGAAAGCAAATATACATACATAGTCCATACAGCTGTGTTGACATATATGGAACATAAATTTTGAAATTTATATCATAGGCGTGGCACCATAATTACAGTAGCTCATGTCATATATATATATATATATTATATATATAACAAAAGGGGACATAGCCTACTATACAGGAAAACAAATAAAACAAACATCTTTAGTGAAGTTCACAAAATAAGACATCTCAAAAGGGAACCTCCCAGGGAGGCACGATGGCTGGCTAACCAAAAACTCGCTAGGTAGCAGCTTAGGCCTAGTTACGCGCCTGCCCACCTACATACATAATACAAACGGTGAGTGAAAGCCCAGTGAATAATAACAGAGTAAAGGGTTTTGATGAATGATGTCCATAACATAATCAGAAATCAGAGTTCATATCAGAAACAGATTTATATTTATAGTCTTGATCAAGTCAATGACAAAAATCAGAATACATACTTAATCTTACATTTGTTAGCGCTAACATATCACATATGGAGCATCGAAGATCCTATTTGTCAGTTCCATAAAGGAACCTTTGGTCGGGAAAGGATAACTTGTCAGTTCCATAAAGAAACCTCCAGACCGAGTACGAATAACTTGTCAATTCCATAAAGGAACCTCTTGTTGGGTACAAATAACTTGTCAATTCCATAAAGAAACCTCCGAACCAAGTACAAATAACTTGCTTGAGCCCCGAATACTTGTCAAAATTTGGACACTCATTCTTTGTATAGAACATAACATTTCATAGAATAGATCTTATTCCATCATACAGAAAATAATTAAAGTTGAACATAGCTTTACTAAGTTATTACTCACAGTTGGTTCCAAATCAAACAGACAGAGTAGGCAAATCAGATGTCTTGTGGTGCGTGACCTACACAGTTACAGAACGAACACATATTGAATTACACACTCGGAATCATTAACTTAATCATTTCTTATCTTGGTGTGTTTCTACTTCTTATCCTCATTATTATGTCTTAATCTTGGCCTAGGAATGCCTAGGATGCAATGAGGATGCTAAAATGTACTTGGAAACACTTAACAAAAATTGCTGAAAACAGGGGTCCCGCTCGAGCGCAACTTCCTTCGCTCGAGCGGACATGCAAAATATGAGTGGTCGCTCGAGCGCAACTTCTGCCACTCAAGTAGTTTGTAAACTTCTGCAAAAGTACTAGCTGTGTGATTTTCACGCTCGACGAACGCTTGACGGTCACTCGAGCATGAGACTCAGGTCCTCGCTCGAGTGCAACCCTTGTCGCTCGAGCGGTCTGCAAAAACATGAAACTTCTAGGAGCTTGCATTTTGGTCACTCGAGCCAACTTTTGGTCACTCGAGCGAAAATGCAAAAACAAAGGTGGACACTCGAGCGCAAGATCTGTCGCTCGAGCGAAGAGGTCGAATTCTGAAATTTCCAGATTCACTTCTAAGCTTCCAAACTCAACTTCAAAGCTATAAAACTCATTCTTTTGGGCCAAAAACTTGAGGAAACATATTTAAACTTGGAAAATATTGAGAATTCATGATCATTTCATGAAATTAAGGCCCAAAAGCATGCTAAATGCTCAAAACTAAGCTCAATTCTTTGAAAAACATAACATGCATGTTTTCTCTTGACTTCAAAGCTCCCAAAACATGATCAGTTGGTATAAAATGATACAACACAAGATGACCTCTTAAAACAAAGGTAGACATAATACATGCATGTGAGAATTACTTGAAATTTAATTCAAAATGTAAGAAAATGTGCATACATGCTTTATATGGCTCAAGTTCACCCATTCTAGCTCAATCCTTGCATTACTCAACTAATTTCTCTTGAATTTGTGGTTTAGACATCATAAATATACAATTCGAGGGTGGAATTCCTACCTCAACTTCTCAATGGAGCTCTAGTTGGTGAATTCTCTAAGGTTTCAAGCCAATTTCCTTAAATTCTTAGCAATTCCTTCCAAGCTCTAGTGTTGATCTCAACCCCCCCCCTTTAGTCTTTCTTCCCCTCTCTCACATTTGTCTGTTGAAGGCTCAAAGATGATGAGAAAAAGGGTGACTCAAGTGGTGTGTATAGGCCTTATATAGGCTTACTTAGGACATTTAATTAATCTTAACTTAAGCTAAGTAACTAACATTAATTATTCTAATTTAATGCGCCCCGAATCAAACTTTAATTAAACTGATCATAAGGTTCTAAAAATTCTAACTAGTACAGAAATCAAGTCAATTCCGTGATTGAATGCTAATAAGGCCTTCAATTAGCAAAATAAAACAGAAACGAAAACAGATATTTCTATGCAGAACAGATAAAAACTCGTGTAGCACATAATACATGTAATGAATGCAAAATTTCACCTTAATTACTTCTTAATCATGGATTATACATTAATTAAGGGTCGGGGTTGTTACAATTTGGGTGTAAGAGAGCCCACTTGTTTGGCCATTCCTTTTGAGGTCTACTAGTGTCATTGCCCGGTATATAACCAATGTGGGCATAAGCGGTAAGGTTTGCAAAGCAGCAAAATAGGAGAGTTCTGAGTAGTCCGGTGTCCAATCGTTGTGGTTGGAAAAAAGGATCTCTTTGGGTGATTCTAAATATCTGGTCTAACTACTAATTTAGAGAACCTTATTGTAATACTGTATTCAATGTTACCCAATTCATTTTGTGTATGGTTGATTGGTTGATAGAAGGTAGCAGGGTGTCTGTGTGTTTTTACTGGGCATTCCAAGCTTATTGCATGTCATGCCAGGTGATGAAGTAGTTTACGACGGTAAAGGTTATTTCGAAGGCAAACAAGATGAAGTGTTGGAGCTGTGGTCCACTTGAAGACTTAGACTAGTTTTTTTTTTTTTTTTTGACTTTTGGTTTTGCAGTGTTTTGTAATCCTATAATGGAACAATAAAAGAATTATATGTGGTATTAACTCTAATTATATATGTATATTAAGATGTTTTGGTTGTCTATTCTGCTTATGTTGTTTTATTGTACTTATTTGACGGTCCCAGATTTTAGGGTGTTACATGAAGGATGTTCACTAGAGGGGAGGAGGGCAAGGGATGTTGACATAGGTATTTTGCAGGAGAAAAATGTTTGGGGGCCCTAATTTTTGTGGCTCAAATGGCTCAAAATTGCCAAAACGACGTTGTTTTGGCAATTTTGATGTTGTTTTGTACTCAAAATGACGTCGTTTTGGCAAATTCGAGCCATTTGAGCCACAAAAATTAGGGCCCTCTACCATTGCTGTTTGCAAGACTAAGGGTCCAAAGGGTAGGGTTGGTATTATGGTGGGTGCTCAAAGAAGAAAGGTGAAAATCTTGGTCCAATTACAAAATCACCCATCTTTCTATTTCCTTCATCGCACTCAACCACCATTGTACTCTCTCTCTCTCTTTCTTTTTCTCTGTGACCGTTGCACCTATTCATTACTGCTATTGTCATCGCAACCCACCATCACTGCAGATCACGACTATCGCAACACCAACCAAGTCTCTCTCTCTCTCTCTCTCTCTCTCTCTCTCTCTCACACACACACACACACACACACACACACACACACAATTTAGAGATCTCATTCAGATCTGAGTAAGAGAGGTCACCAACGATTGGTTATGGTGGAAGAAGGGTGGTGGTGGTGGTGGTGGTTTGCATTGAAAGGATGAAGAAAGGTTGGCTAAGGGATGTAGTGGCGAAAGTGGTAAGGGAGGGATTGGGTATAGTGAGAAGGGGTACAGAAGGAGTTAGAGGCAACAAATGAAGGCTTGGAAAGGGGCTACGAGGCGGAGGGGTATATGGAGGGCTGGCTAGTAGCGATGGTGGCCATGATAGTTGCTGAGGTTAGAGGAAGGAAAAGAAAGAATGAAGAAGGATGTTTTGGTTTTTGTAACTTATGATTATATGATTTTGCAATTCTTTTCCCCTTTCATTTGTATTGTAATTTTAGAAGACATCTCACTGATTTATATTATTTGTTTTGCTTTCATTTTTTTTTAATTTATAATTTTCCCTTTGAAAATTTCAAAAATAACTTTAAAAATTAAAGCCCATCCAATTGAAGATCCCACTTGTTGTAACAACTCTGCTGAGTTTTCATGTCACTCACAAACGGAGTTTATGCCTTGTTTGGCATCTCAGTTGGCGTTTTAGGTTAAAACAGTCACAAAAAGATAAAATATGTTAAAAAATAATAAAACAAAATGTCACATTCAAATCATAATCATTTCATTTTTTCTCTCACCAAAGTCAAAAAAGCCAAAATGTCCAACCCAAACAAGGCGTTTTAACCCCAAGCTAAAAGTCAAAAAATCAAAAAAAACCAACTAACTTCCCAAACAAAGCCTATAAACACAAATGCATGTGCATATAATAAAAATTAAATGAACATGCACATTATCATTGGCCACGACAAATGAGATTTGATGTATATTCTTTTGTCTCTCACTAATCAAAATATATTGTCTTCAATAACACAATGTAAAATTTTCATTAATTGATAATAGGGAGAGTTACCAAGAAATCTTGTATGTTAGAATTATATTCCAGTTAGTCTTATAATATTTTTTTTTATGATTCATTTGGTTCTTTTGAATGTGTAATGACTTATTTGTCATTATAATTTCTATAATTGTTGCTTTTTGTTAGAGTATTACATTAGAGTGTTACATTCGAAAAAAGAACACTAAAGAATTCTTTTAATGTCGCATCATACCCGCCACATTGGAGTGTTATGCTAGAGTGTTATATTTGGAAAAAGTACACCAAAGAGTTTCTCTGGAGTGTTATATTGGAGCATTAATTACATTGGAGTGTGACATTTAAACTATCACGCCCTAAAATTTGAACAATTAAATATTAAATTAGGACTAAATCCCAATCAATATTCAATCATCCAAATCCTAAGAGTGAAACAAATAGAATCTAAATGTTTTCGTCTCAATTTGGTTTAAGTAAAGTTCAATACTCAAAAAAAAAAAAAAATTAAAAAAAATACCAGGGATAAAAATAAAAAATAAAAACAAAACGCCAACTAAACCATCCATTATAAATTTATAACTATCAAATACCTCCAACATTAAAATAACAACAAATAGTCAAAAACAACTTAAATATTGTAAAGTTAGAAAAATAACCCACAATGCCAATTTATCAAAATACTAAGGCTATTGAGCTTGTTGACGAGGAGCCCATCTAAATACTGCATCTGACAAACTTTACCCAGTAACGTCGGCTGCACGGTCAAACTACCAATGTATGCCCTCTCGATACTCTCTATTGGTTGAATATCATGTATCGAAACTAACTCCAAGGACTTACATTCATGAATCATCAAAGAAGCTATAATCCCATGTTACAGACTCTAAGGGAGTAGCAGTTATACGATAAGTTCAGTAAGTGTCACTTTTGGGAGAAAGAAGTTTTGTTTTTTGTCACGCCTTAAAATTTGAACAATTAAATATTAAATTAGGACTAAATCCCAATCAATATTCCATCATCCAAATCCTAAGGGTGAAACAAAATCTAAATGTTTCGCCTCAATTTGGTTTAAATAAATTTCGATGCTAAAATAAATAAATAAAAAAATTACAAGGGATATAAAAAATAAAAAATAAAATTAACAAATGCCAACCAAACCATTCATCATAAATTCATAATTATCCAGTTCCACCAACATTAAAGTAGTAACAAATAGTCAAAACAACTTAAGGAATGTAATGCTAGAAAATAACCTACAATACCAAATTATCAAGATACTAATGTCATTAAATAAATAAATAAATACACTAATATCAACCTTAAACTCAAAAAAATAAAAGAAATCCGAGAAACATATGTCCTACAACCATAGTTATTTTTCGTCACCACCACAGTCTCAACTAATCCTGCAAAGGAAGCTTGACTGCGCTCAAATAGAATGCACTTGAGATGTCAAGAGATAAAATGGGTCAGTATACAAGTATACTGGTATAAGTAAAAGATTTGATACTCACATGTCCACCAGACACAAACAAAAGTACATTTAATTCTTGTTACGAGACAAGACAAGTAGTTCTACCCGCATTGAGACAAGGGTTAGTTTCCCAATATACGGTGCCATTTAGTTTCTCACTTGTATATAACTAAATATAAATTAAGTATATAAAAAAAAATAAATAAAAATAAAAATAAAAATATGGTGAGTCAGCCCTGCATAAAAAGTTAGTAAGTCCCACTATTTTGCAAAAAATGAAGTTAGTATAATTTAATCATAAGTAAATTATTGAAGAAGTATAAAAATGCATCGCTTCATGCTTAAATCATTCAAATCAACCAAAACTCAAATAACAAAAGTTGTACAAAATCATATTTCTTAAAAGGCATTGCCAAAGAAAATTAATTTTGAATTTATGGGTTGGGTTTGGGCCCACCGACCCGCCCAAGGCCCACTGGCCTGCCCAAGACTCGAATACTCCCTGAGTCTGGGCCTAATTTTTTGGCCCATTGGGATTATAACCTAATCACTATTATATAACCTAATTTCTTATTATCACCCTAACACCTTTGATGTATATAAGATGAACATATAATAGTTTTTATATATATAAAAATATATATACATATATAAATATAGAGATTAATTATATATAATTAAATATCACATTAAATTATCTTCTATCCATGTAATTAATAAAACCAAAAAAATAAAGTAATAATAATAAATAAATAAATAAAGATTTAAGAAAAATTAAGGTGGCGACAGAAAAGTACACTAATTTTTTTTTTCCCCAATGTTAATTGAAGTGTTACGTTTGATAAAAGCACACTAAGGATACACTAAAGAATTTTTTGTAGAGTGTTTCATTAAAGTGTTACATTTAGAAAAAAATAATAAAAAAAAAAATTGATATGATACAAAATAAATCTAAAAGGATGTCATGAAATACCGTTTAAAAACAATAGGACTCATGGGATGATAAGAAAAAAAACAAGACTTCTCATAGTAGCAATTTCTAAGAAAAAGCTTTATGATCATTTTAATATCACATAATGTTACTATTGTTCTCATTATTTATATTTCTTTTTAGGAAAATTATCAGAAAGTCCCATATGGGAATTAGTTACTCCAAATTGTCCCATAAATTTTCTCATACATTGCTAGGTCCTCTTTGTTTTGACAATCTTATTATGAGATCATATTTTAAATTTTGGTACGATTCGATGGACGTTTCTATCATTTCTCATTGAGGAACGCCATCTTAGGGAAGTTAGATCCAATTTTTGGATCACGTTTTCCGTCACTCTAATATAAGAGCGTCACACACTAAAAAACTCGGTGTACTTTTAAAAAACGTAACACTACTCTAACAAAACACTAAAAGACACCTTCAACACTATAACATAACACATTAAAAGATCCCTTTAGTATATATATATATTTCTAAACGTAACATTCCAATAACGTAACACTTCAACACTCTAATGTAACATACTAAAAAATTTCTTAGTGTACTTTTCACAAATGTAACACTCATCCAACGCAATACACTGAAAAACTCTTCCAACGTAACACACTACACTAAAAAACTCCTTAGTGTATTTTTTTTCCAAATGTAACACTCCTTCAACATAACACACTAAAAAATTCTGTAGTATACTTTTTCCAAACATAACACACTAAAAGACTTCTTGATGTACTTTCATAAAACGTAACACTCTAATATAATACTAACACACCAAAAAACTCCTTGGTATATTTTTCACAAACATAACACTCCTCCAACGTAACATATTGAAAAACTCTTCAATGTAATACTATAACATTACACACTACACCAAAAAACTCCTTAGTATACTTTTTACAATCGTAAAATTCCTCCAACGTAACATACTAAAAAACCCCTCAAACATAACACTTTGATGTAAAACACTAAAATAGTCCTTAGTGATGTAGCACACTAAACTTAAGTTTCTTAGTCATTTTGCTAATCTTTGATCGGCTATGCTGATGCCCCACACCTTAGCCCGCTTACGTTCACAGCAAATTTACCTTCTCTGCTCAAACTAGGGTTTCACACAACCAAAAATCCATAAAAATTGAAACAATCTTTTCGTAACCAATCCAACGAAACATTCCTAAAATTTCCCCCCAATCTCAATTGTGGGACGCAATCACATGAATTTGAAATTTAAATTACGGGAAAACACAACCAATATGACCTAAGGATATATCACTTTTGGAACGTTCCCCGTTCCCAAATTGAAGTTCACATGTTCCCAATTGTTGGATTAAACCCCACCTTAATATATTGTTATGTGGATCGAGTTGGAACGCCCAATTTTTCGAAATGCATTTAATTAAATGTGTAAGTTCCACATGTATACGGGCAAACAGGTCGATGTGGATCCACTACATGACTTCACACTTCACATATGGAACAAATCACACTAACACATCATGTACACACACACTCATCTACTTCGTCCATAATTCGAAACACAAACAGCATTAGTACGCTTTTTGCGGAAACGTGAAACACATGCACCCTTACTCCTACAGTTTCATTAACAATTTTTTATAATGGATTAATTAATGGCAAATTAATAAACAACCCGTCAAAAGGACTAGATGGTTAACAAGAAAGCATTTGGGACCATATGGACCACAAGACCGAAATATAGGATTTATTGATCAATTTTTTTTTTTTTTTTTTTTATAACTCATTATCCGGCCTAGGAACAGGTATCCTCACTATTTAATTCAATGCACATGGACATCTAAAAATAGCCTAAAGCTTGCTTTTTATTCAATTTTCCTTTTTCCAGCCCTACCACCTTGCCCCTTTACTATTGAGTCCTCACAAAAGACTGAAAAGTCATCTAGAGGGCCATACCCATATATTCCTTACCTCATCGCTCACCCACTTTTGTTTACACATTCTTTCCTCTCTTCCATTTCATTTCTCTACCCACTCTCTTTCCCTCTCACAACATGTCTCCAAAACTCAGCCAAGTATTGCTCTCTACACTAATCTTCCTCTCTACAATTCTCAATTTTCCAGGAACGATGATGGCGCAAGAGTGCCCGTATCCGTGTTACCCACCACCGACAGGCACCACCGGAGACAACCCGACAACGCCACCAACAACTACTAAAGCACAACACATCCAAACAGGGTCTTACCCTCCTCCACCAAGTGGTTATTTACCCTACTCACCACCTTATGTTGGTAATGGCAATGTCCCTCCACCTCCTGATTCTATGCTACCATGGTTTCCATACTACTACAGAAAGCCTCCTCACCAGTCCGATCTGTCATCGTCATCTACACCTCTCCGACCATCGACGGTCGTGATCCATTTCCTTGGTTTTCTTCTCTTTTTTGCTTTTTTTCGTTTTTAGGAAGTAAGAATATTTATATATATATTTTAATGTCATCAAGATATTATGTTGTTTGAGAATTAATGTTACAAATATATAAATAAATTTCTTGTACATAAAATTTATTGAGAATGAGCTTTTTGTTTTTAAGCCAAACACTTATTGTTGTGGCCCAAAATTATAAAAATATTATTGTCATATCATTTAGTATAGATTTTTTTTATCAAAATTTATTTGTAAATTATTTTTTAACTAGAAATGAACCATAAGCGGAAGGAGTCACTATTGTTTTTAGAAAAATGCTTGAGAACATTAAAAAAAAATTAATTTGACTTGCAATGGTATGATATGACATGTTATAAGATAATTTTAATTTCTCATAAATGTATCTCAACTTCTTTGTCATGTTACTTTGATGAATTTAAAACTTAAAATTATGAATATCTAGCCTTTTGGCATGTTTTTATTGCAAAGAGAGGTGACAACTAGGTGATGAAGTTAGAGACATAAGTTTGTTGAAAATGATGATGGCACCAACAGTTCTTTGTTTGTTAAAGTAGATAGCATTTTTCTTTTTGGTCTTAAATTGATTAGTTTTCAAAGCATTTGGTTGTTACATAAACTGTGTTTGGATGATTATAGCCTATTTGAGAGTTAGTGTTTTGAAATCAAATGATGAAATCATTTGTTTGGATGATTATTTGAATCATTATGTCATGGAAGCGGAGTCATGATGAGAATTATTACAAAACAATTGTAACCCAAAAAAAAAAAAATTCAAATCGAATACAAGTTTTCCGTTGTTTAAAATTTGCTATAACTAAATTTTTTTAAAAAATAATAAATAAACTTTAGATCTTATTTTTTGTATCAACATTAGAGAAACAGTTGTTGATGAGACCAAGCCCAATTCTTCTCCATATAGCTTTAGCATGATACTAATACTAAGTAGGTGTTTGGCATGCATTAAAAAAAATATATTTTTTTTTATACATACACTTATTTGGGTCACATCAATCAACATCTTTTTTTTTACTTTTTTATCAATTTTCTCTACTTTTCTACACATTTTTTTTAAAAAAATAAAAAATTAAAAAATACGCTTATTTAAAATTTTCAAAACCACTCTTAAGTCATCAATTTTTTTATACTATTTATGTCGCTTGTAATTGATATAAAATTAACATGAAAACTGAGGCGCTTGAAACCAAATAATAAGGTAAGCTCAATGAATTGAACACTCAATTATGCTGAGTCAACAATGCACGACGAAAGACCATAATAAAGTAAAATTAAATATATAAAAATTAAATTATTTAGATTAATATTACGAAGAACAAAATAAAATTTTACTCAAGCTAAAGGATCCATTAATGTAATTTACCCTAAATTATTTTTATATTCGTAATTAATCCCATAACAAACGAAAAATCATTTAAAAATAAATTGCTTTTTTAAAAAAAGATTGGTGGTGGGCTGAAGCCTATGCTAAGGTAAACAATTCCGATTTAGAATATTTAGGGTGTATTTGGTTTGTATTTGTAGAGTAATTTTTGAAATAAAAAGTACGAAAATTTATTTGATTTATCTTTTTTCAGAAATGATTTTTGAAAATTGTTTTGGAGAGAGAGTTTTAAAAAAAGTAATTGATTTGATGTATATGAGAGAGTGTGATTTTGGAAAGTAGGTAACCAAACAAAATTTTGAGATTTTTTAAAAAAAAATTTGTTTGATTTGATTACTCTTGAAAATTTATTTATAGAGAATTTTTCACAAAAATTTTTCTAAAAAACAAACCAAACAAGGTCTAAATTATAAGTTTTAAAACTACCTTTAATGAGGTGACAGTATAAAGAGAAAAAAAAAATGCCAAGTTGTCACATACATGATGCCAGATATTAATGGTACATACTAAGTTTGACAAGTTTTAAAAAAGTCAAAAAATTAAAAAATCAGTATCTTATTTAAGTCACATCATCTTGTTTAAGTCACATCACTTCTCTAACACATCACTTCAAACTCAATCTAAATCCAATCTATATTTCATAAAAAGTCAAAAAATATACTTATTTAGATCATCTCAAACAACCCCTTAATGGTGCTAAATTTGTTATATCAAGCATTTTTCTCAAGGTAAAATGAGTGTTTCTCATTGAGGTGATGGCTTTGCAGATAATAGTGCAATCTGTGGTTTTGCAGATATAAAATGTTGCTGCAAGGTTGGCACGATTTTGAACACACAAAAGACCAACAGAGACTGGTAGGCAGAATGAATAATATAGAGATCTTTAAAAGTTTATTTTTACTCATAATGATTTGACACGTTACATAACGATTTTTGATTTATTTTTCACAAATTTAATTATGGGTTATGATTGGTGGCACTAAATTGGAGGTACTAATGCCCCTAATTTCCATATAAGGCAAAAAAAAAAAAAAAACAAAACAAAACAAAACAAAACAGTTACCCAGAAAGGAAATTAGGAACATTAGTACCCCCAGTTTAGTGCCACAAAACATTTTCCTTTAATTATATATAAATCAATTCTCTTATCATATCATTATAAATAAATTGTAAATCTCTATTATTTACTATATGAGTTGATTTTTTTGATTATTTTAATCTGGGACTGAAATAATTCCGTTTGAAATAGGTGTTTTGATTTTTTTTTTTTTAAACTTTTGTAAGAGAAAAAAATATAATTATTATGATTTGAATGTTACAACTTTTAATTTGAGACTAAAAAACTTATTTTTTCTTTTTATAACTTAATAATCCTAACTTCACTCAAACTCACATGTCAAACGAGCACATAATAAACTCCATGTATTCATGCAATGGAAAACCATACTCATTTCGCCAAATTTATCAAAATAACCAACTATTTTTAATAGAAGTACACACTAAAAAATTTTCTGCAATGCAGAAACATCAATGATTAGCAGTTTACATTTCATACATAAGTAAATTGGTGCAATTGAAATTTTTACAAATTTTGCATAGAATGGGTAAGCAAGAATTTTCTGTAGCAAGGGTAGCAAGAAAGAACTGCAATTTGCAAAAACTCCTTGAAACACAAGCCACCATTATTCCATATTGACTATATAACTTGCAGTGGTAAGTAACACACTGTTTACACTAGAATATAACTAAAATAATGGACATAGAAGCGATTTTGGTTGATTGCAATAATTTGTCAAGAGAAATAACTTCACAACCATGCTATTGGTAAAGCAGACCGCGACCGCGAATGCGAATATTCACCTCACATAATTAAAATCAGCCACATATCTCATTTGAGTGGTACACCAATACACATCTTGTTATGTTCCCCGTAGATGTGTATGTTTCCAAATCTTGTATGAAGAAGAGAATGGATGTGTCTAGGAGGCAACACCAACAACTAAATGAACTCTTCTCTCCACTTCCACTTTATGCCTTTCCCTCAGGCCTCTTGCCTTTTGGCACCTTGCTACACCCTGCACCCTGATACTCTATGTTTCTGCAAATTTTATCAGTTTCCTTTGTGTGCTCTTTAATGCCAGTTACCTCACTATTGATTTCGTCTCGTGGAGGATGGACCTTGTCGGTTAATGGACTCTGAGAGGAAGCACCGCTTTCAGAGGGCATTGATTTTTTATTTTTTTTAATCAGCAAAAAGAAATCTTTATTGATAATGAAATCATAAAAATGATAGTACATCAAATAAAGGAGTGGGAGAGCATAACTAGCCTAATCCCAACTAGGTTGGCACTGAAAAGAGAGCCTAATCATCTGCAAGCTCGACCACAAAGGGTTGGTGAGAGACCAAGCCCCGCACGAGGGAAAGGTCACAAGAAGCACAGGCCCAAGCACTAACAAACAGAACAGCATACAAAACTCAACCAATAAACCAAGCTCAACTTCAAAGCACACAACATATAGATCACACATCAAATAAATCACGCCAGATCCACCACAAAGCACAGCAGCAGACAGATCAAAGCAGAATGAGCCCAATCAAAGGGCACTGATATCAGACTGTTGTTGGTTGCTGCTGAAGCGTGAGGCGGATCACAAGTTTTTATAGTTTTTTCAGTGTTGAAAGGGTCTTGGTCTCTACAAAAAAAAGTACACTAAAGATTTTGTTTTCCAATATTATATTGAAGTGTTACATTTGGTAAAAGTATACTAAAAATACACTAAGAAATTTTTGTAAAGTGTTTGTTAGATGTATAAATTGTATAAGCCAATCACGATTCAACACGTGGCATGAGAAGGGCAATTTAGGAAAGTAATATAAATCGCCAACCATAGTCAGACACGTGTCAACCCATACTGATAATAATGGGTCTGCATAGCACTGGAATGATCGAGGGATATAAGGTGATGTGGCCTAACAGTTACTCACATGGTTCAAATTCAAAATCAAGAAGGAAGCATAACTGCAAATATGGTGTAGTAGACCTAACTGTGAGAGAGCATGATCAGCGATCATGAAGGGAAGTTTCGATGGTTAGAAGTTCATTTCAACGGTTATCATTGAGAAGTATAAATAGCAGAGAGGGCCCCAAAAAGAAAGATCCCAGACTCAAATCCAGAAACTAGTGTTTATCTACTTTATTTTCCTTCCAGTTTTTACATTACTTGTTCTTTGCATTTCTGTACTTCAAATTCTTGTATTGCACTTTATTCATAGGAGTAGTTTCAAGTATCTTGTTGCTGTAAACCTCTACGAGGCTGGATCAGATCATTGTAAGTTTTTCATTTTTACTTAATGAAATGCTGCAATTGTTCCTCATTTAATTATTGTTTACCAAATTCTCCTAAACAAGCCACCAGTAAAAGTCCTCTTCATTGAAGCTGAAAAAACTGAAATACAATCGTCTGATAATTGGTTGGCAATTAATCTTCTGTAAGGACTGATTGATTTTTGCTGGCACGCTTAAAATTACAATACTAACCTTCGAAAGTCAAAAAAGCCAAGATATATTTTTGGCACGCCCGGTGGGACTAATTGAAATGGCTAGACGTAGGAAACAAAGAGAAAATGAACGCTTGGAAGAAGGAGTGGAAGGAGAGATAGAAATACCTAATCCAGAGGATAATGTGATAACACATCCTGTAGAAGTACCTTTCTTATCAGAACCTATGGTCGAACAGACCAACATTTCGAAGCAAGTACCACATGTTCAAAATATTGGACGAGGCCATAGAGTTGGATCATCCACTGTTCCATCTACTCAGCCAATGAATCCATGGAGAGGCTTAGTAGATGCCATGCGACAGCAGTTAATGAACATAATGGAAAGATGGGCAATATCTTTAAGGATCGGATGAATACCCATTAACCAACTAACACAAGGCACATAGAGGAAATTTCAAATGTCCCTCAGCAAAGATTGGCTAGAGATAAATAGCCTATGCAAAGTAATAGACATACTAATGGTCAAACTAGTAATCAAAATTATGAAAGACCATCATCTCAGTCTTGGTATCAGCCTCTTTCGAGGCCTATGACAAATCAAAATGCCTCATTACTTAACAGTGAAGCCATTCAAATTGGTGGATCTAGGCCAACATAAGAAAATGGCATAAGGATGTTTCCAAATCCCATGTTTGAAGCCATACCTGGCATAAGGGGGTTCACCAATCCTTTGTTCAAATTTGTACCTGAGGGTTTGGAAGGGTTTCCTGCAGCTAGAAGAGACACAACACTTGTTCCAGCACCTTTCGCAGGTCCTTTCACAGGATAGGCTCAGAGAGGTCAACCATACCCTCAACAGCAGCCAGCACCACAAGGACAGCCAGTCCCAAATATACCTCCCTATGGACCAAGAAGACCTCAGGCACAATGTTTTCCACCAAATCCTGTATTTGTTCCTCCAGTGGTGGTTCAACAAGCACAAAATATAGTTCCTAGAGACCACATTGCTGATATTATTAGAGAAATGTATGGACCTATGGCTCAGGGGGTTCAAACTCCTATGTACATAAAACCATATCCAGAATGGGTAGATAGGGTACATGAATACCCAAGAGGGTTTAGAATACCAGACTTTGCTCTTTTTTATGGGAATGGAAACTAGTCAACGGTAGAACATATTGCTAGGTTCGTTGCCCAATGCGGTGAATTTACTAATAATGATTACACGAAATTAAGACTTTTTCCAAATTCTCTAACTGGGCCAACTTTTGTATGGTATATTAACCTTACACCTGGCTTTATCCAAACTTGGCAACAAATGGAGGAGGCGATTCATGCCCAATTCTTCTAAACGGAGCCAGAAGTTTCCATGACAGATTTGGTAAGGTTAAGTCAAAAACCTAATGAGAATGCTGCTCAATTCATTATCAGATTCAAAAGAGCACGAAACAAATGTAGGATCATTCTACCAGAGCCTGAATTTGTGAGATTGGCTCTAAATGGTTTAGAGTTTAGGCTTCGAAAGAAGTTTGACTCAACTGAGTTTAGAGACTTAGTGGAATTAACCTATAAGGTGTCTAGATATGAATCATTACTTAAGGAATAACAAGATCGAAGTAATGCATCGTACAAGACATATTATAGAGATCCTAATTATGAGATTGATACAGCAGAGATCGTAGGAAAAGAGCATGTGATCTGTGAGGCGTTAATTCATAAAGACACGACAATAGATCAGCAGTTTAAAAAGAAAGACCTTCATAGGAAATATTCTTTTGATTTAACAAAGGCAGATGACATTTTTGATCATTTGCTTGCAGCGAATTTCCTAAAGTTACCAAAAGGAGTCAAAATTCATTCTCTAGAAGAACTTAAAGGAAAAATGTATTATAAATGGCAAAATTCTTGGTCTCACTCAACTAAAAACTGTATTGTTTTTCGGGACAGGATCCAAGAACATATTCGAAAAGGGAGTCTAAAATTCCCAGCTAAAGCAGAGAAAGCTATAGGGATTGACACTAATCTATTCCCAGAAATTGGAGAAGTTACAGCCAATGTTATTGTGCTAGACATCCAGAAATTATCCCTGAAGGAATTAGGAGAGGTTAATGTGCAGATACATGTTGCCAATCATACTGTTGTCAAGAAAGATGCTAGAAGTTCACCAACGAACGGGCAGAGCTTTGCAGACCAAAAGGAAGACTCTGATGAGGAGGCACTGGATAATGATTCTTTAGAAGCAGTTGTCATGCAAAGAATGTGTCCCAGATGCAAGTTAAACTACAAATTATTGAAAGGCTCCCGATTGATGGGAAACAATATTACAAGGATGTGCAGAGACGCTCTACACTAACTAGTGCCTACAACAAAAGGCCATACCCAACTGGTCCTAGATAGCAGCCATTCTTGGCTGGACCAACAGCCACTAGAATACATTCCAAGGGCAAGAGACCTCTAGATGAGTTCAGGCCACCCAACTATTACAGAATGGAGGGCAATCATTCTGAGAGAAGACTTGAAGTAGGCTCAAGCTATGGGATCAGAGCTAGAGATTGGCCTCCTAGACCAGCCTCACACAAGATGGAAAGTAGCCACCCTCATGGGAGGCCTGAATTAGGCCCAATACAAGGGGAAGAACCAAGCAGTGGTCTCCACTGGCAGCTTTAAAACTGGCTTCGAAGGTAGAAAGAGACAACTCAACAACTGGACTAGTGGGTTCATGGGTACCTGAGGTTCCAAATTGGTTTGTCATGAAAAACAAGCCTAAGGAAATACCTACCCAGAGAAGTGTTGTTGGAGACCAGAGTAGGATGGTTAAACCTCCCTTGGTGACTCCAAATAATTAGGTGTTACTAAAACATCCAAAAACAAAGGAACCAAATATGGTCCCAGTAATTTCTAGGTCCCAAAGGAGGAAGATCCAACGAAGGTACACTCAGTACCAAAAGAATCTGAAAAAAATTGGGGAAAGTTCTTCATTGGCCCAGCCAAATGGCCAAACAGAAGGAAGAAAAAGTTCTAAGTTGGATCATAGTCCAAAATCGACTCCTCAGGACAAAAGGAGTTGCAGCAAAGAGCAGTTGGCTAAAGTTCACTCTGAACTGAAAGCCAAAGAAAGATCCAGTTTAGTAGGTCTTGAGAAGGCTTTGATGGAAAGCGACAGTGAGACAGAGGGAGAAGTTGACCTAGGCCAAAAGAAAGAGATGGTTGATGAGGAAATGTTTGAAGCCTTCATGGCTGAACAGACATTTTTGGTTGAAAAACCAGTAGAAACAGACCATTTGGAGGAGGTCACTAGTACTGAAGTTCCATAGTGTAGCATGGAGGATGCTTCTAAGGTAACTGAACAAGTTAGCTTGGAAAAGAAACAAGAGTAGCCGACAGTTCAATTTGGCTCATTTCCTCTAGTGTTAGTGAATATAGTGCATATATTGCCACAAGAGTTCCAGGCTGAGGATGGAAACCAAGAAGGTCAGGAGATTGACCCTATTCCAGTTTCTAGTGAAGACTTACAGGTTTGCATGATTCAAGATGAGTCTGAGATAGCTACACCAATGGAAACTGAAGATGAAAGTGAGGAAGTAAGTATTAACCTCTCATACCCTTTTGAGTATCCTACAACATTCATGACACAGCACGTCAAACCCTTGTATATCAGGGCCTTCTTCGATGGGATACAGATGAACCGGGTATTGGTGGATAATGGGGTATCAATAAACCTACTTCCGAAATCTTCTTTGAAGAAACTAGAAAAAAAGAATCCCAAATTAATCCCAACCGCCACAACCATCGCTGGCTTTGCTGGAGATAAACAGATGGCTCAAGGTATTTTGCCCATCAACTTGAGTGTAGGAACCTGAGATTGCATGACAACATTCTTTGTTATTGACAGCAATGCTAAGTATAATGCTCTACTTGGTAGGGACTGGATTCACACTAACAAATGTGTGCCTTCCTCTCTACATCAGAAGATAATGATGGCCTTGTGCAATGGAAAGACAGAGGAGATCAATGCAGACCCTCAACCCTTTGTCGCTTGTGCTGATTTTGCGGAGGCCAAGTTGTATACTGAATGAGTAACACCACTCAGTATATTGAGAAAACCTAATGGTTCAGCTGAAGTGATAGCTGATGAGGAAGTAGCACACTTGAAGCACTTGGTACAGGAGAGTGCTGATGAAGAATTCGTCGTCAAAGAAGATAATGATACTTGGTTGTAGGCAAGAAGGTGAAACCCAAGAAACCAGACCTTTGGATTTAGTTAAGTTCATAGCATTGGACTTAGAAGCAATAGTCCAAAAGGTTCGGGAACAAGAGAAGGAAGCCATGATAGTTGGCTGTAATCATAAACAATAACAGGTCAGACCTTTGACCTTTGATAAATACTGTGCATTGGACATCGAAACAAAAATCCAGGAAATACAGGAGGAAGAAGCCTTATGGACAGACTTTGTCTATGAGGAGAAGGGCAAAGATGTTAAATCAAAGAAACTGGGGGCAAAACAAAGTAAAGAAATTGCTTCGAAGAAAAAAGAAATAAAAAAAAAAAAGCATTAGTGAGTTCTCAGATACAAGACCCTTGGAAGAGGTTAACTTAGGGGAAGGTTTTACACAGCAACCCACCTACATTAGTGCTTGGTTAAGTGCTTTTAACAGGGACCAGTTGTTAGTGGTCTTAAAGAGATATAAAGATTGTTTTGCATGGTCTTATAATGAACTGCCAGGATTGGATATGTCATTAGTAAAACATAGGCTCCCTATGAAGCCTGATTTCAAGCCATATAAGCAAAAACCAAGAAGGATGAGTGTAGACGTCCCCGAACGTCCCGGGAAAAATCCCGTTTTGTTCATTTGGGCTTACTACAGTTCGGACTCAAATGTCACGGTTCTTAATCTGATCTCGCAAAGTGCAATGCAAGATTGATAAATCACCAAAGAGTTCAAATCCGGCAAATCGTTTTGGAAAACTGATTTTTAAGAAAGAAGTGCCAAACAAGGACTGCTTTGCCAGATACAAAGTCGCCACCTAAATATTTTGTTTTTTGGGGAATGACTCGTTGCCTAAGGCCGCGTGTCCGTCATCACCAAAGTTGCCTCGGCTCGGGAACTTGGGTACGATTGGGGAAAGTCAGTTATGAGCACCCCCGCTCGCCTGATCAAAGATTGGCCACTACTAAACATGATATCTCATTTTTGAAAACACATGCGTTCTTATTCCGGTTAATTAGCTAGAATTACTAGGTGATACGCACAACACACAAGTATAGACCAGATCGCCTAATTTGAGACAAAGCATTGCGTATCCGTTTGTTTGGAAGGCAATTTGAAGCTTGCTACTCGCAAGTAGGCTAAATCATGGATTTCAATGAATTGTCCCAATTCAAGCAACCCAACCTTCACCCACAGGCATTCAGGCAGTTATATCACATAAGCAATTAGCCTCATGGCAAGCATGCTGTCATGTTAACACTTACACACATGCAAGATGCTAAAGCACAAACACTCACAGTGTACTCCGAGCCAAAACAAGAAACTAGTTAGAAATCATGCATGATCCTAGTTCATGTTAAGATGGCTAATGCAACACATGCAAAATGCAGTTAGAATAGGCTCGGCTAATCTAAGAATGGCATGTGAAATGCGACAACTTGATACACGTATTCAAGTTGGAATTGAAATACTATGCAATTAGTATGATGCGCTGAGCCTGGTGCGTGAAATACGAATGAATGTATGCAAACATGCTGACATAAGTATGCTAATTGAAACATGACCTAAAACTAACCATTAAAAGCAGGTAAGTAAAAGGGAGAAAGACGTAGGGTTGGAAGACATTCACACACGCACGCACACTTATTACAAAGTTCGCCCTCTCGACGGAGGGTCCGAATAAATAATACAAACCAAATGATTAAACAACTATCCTGGCTAATTAATTATTACAAACCCTTAATTAATTAACAAATTAATTACAAAAGGAGGCCGCCGCAGCTCCACCTCGGAATGATTGAATGATGCATGCTCGATCGCCTCGCTCGGAAACCCGTTGCCATTCCACATGTTGCCTCTATTTGCACTGTTTTGCTCCTCTGAAAACTGCACAAGTCCCAAGGATACTTCTGAACCACTCCCTAAGCATTGTGTGATGCAACCGGCCAAGAGATAGGACCACCGGCCATTGGAAAATGGTTATCGACCCTTTGTAAGGTTCTCGGCCAGATTTTGGTAGCCGGCCAGCACTGAAGATGGCCGACCGGCCATATCTTCCTGCAGGATTCTGTTTTTGCTGCAGCAGAGGACAGACAGTGCATGGCAAGGCATTTACAAGATAATGTATGCACAACCATCCTCCCTATCATGCTATAAACTCAAGGGAGTATGGGTCTCGACCCTCGGACCACCAATCATGCATTTTGATGCATGATGGCCAAAGGTGCCAAGTGTGCAAATTAATGTGGAATGAATGCAACAAAACATATGAATGCCTAGAACTCTATCATGCTTGATCAAGAGCGTCGGCAACCGAGGTTGAGGCATATTTCGTCACTTCAAGTACGAAACGTCCCTCGGCCCTCATGTTTGGTTTGACACCCCAAACCAAACACAATACAATGTATGCAACCAAGTACAATGCAACATGTAAATGTAAGGCCATGTAACATGAGCATGCCAAGTGCAATGTGATGCAACCTAACATGCAAACAGCATGGCAATGCAACAAGTATGCAATGCTACATTGCAACCTAGATATGGAAATACACGAAGTAATAGGCATGCAACAATGACACCAACCATAAGGATGCAACAACATGCAACACGATAAGCGTACAACGATACACAAATGCATGATCTATGGACTTGCACTAAAGATGGATAGACCTCAATCGTACCAAAAACAGTAACCAAAACACCCAAATCAAGGTACCAAAAAGGGAGTCATGCATGCACATACATGGATCCGTAAGCTAGGCAACGATGCACAATCCTCAACCATGAACAAAATGGGATAAACATGGGAACATGACAATGCAATGAGCTCTGAAATCATGTGAAGAATGATGCCAAATCATATACACAAGTGAAGCATAGCATGCTAATGGGCTCAATGCCCAAAGCTAGTCAAGGGGCTCTCACCATGGCCATGTCAACCAAGCCCCAAAGGGTCAAAGTGACCTCAGACAGTCCTAGGGCAGACCAAAGAAAGGCTAAAACATGCATGGGATGTGGTTAAAACATGCTAGAAAGGTGAGCACAAAACAAGACGCATACAAGACCAAAAGGGGGAATTGCACTACACCTATTACAACCAAACATGGCATGACTCAACCAAGGAAAATCAGAGCTATAATATGTTAAAACAAACCCCAAAACCCAATGAGATGGCATCCCAAAGACCTAATCATTGAGACATACACAATGGCCCAATCTTAAGGCACAAAACAACAACTCTTCAAAGCATTGACAAGATGGCAAATATAAGTGTGTGGCTACACTACATGGACTGAAATGTGATTTCAAATGATGCCAAATCATGAGAATGGTCAAAACAATGCATGCCAGCAACTTGGTGCACAAAGCTTAACAAGCTAGGATGAACTAAGGCTATACAAAGCAATGCACATATGATCAAATCAACACCAAACAGAGCTTAAACATGGTGAAACATGACTAAATGTTCCTTGGAGTTGAGCCGAAGTATGCAAGCATGATGGTCCAAATGCAAAATACATGTTAAGGCAATAGAAGGGATTACAAGGCAAGTACATGGTGTATGCAAGAGACCAACAAACCAACTTAAAACAGAGGTATATCATGCCAAGATAACACCAAATACTTGCTGAAATGTGGCCAAAACATGCTAAGCAAACATGCTACTATGGTGAGCCAACAATGTAAGCAAATGAGACACAAAAGGAGAGGGGTGTCCCTCCCCTATTCAAGACTTCAAAACCACTTCTCCACCATTGAAAATCCTCTGGATTTCAGTGGTGAGAAGGTCAAAACAAAGAGGCTTCAAAGCTCAAGAAGAAGGTCACAAAATAAGGCCACACAAGGCCTAAGAGGGGGTAGACAATCCCCAACCCAAAAGTAACCTTAAACAAACATATTTAGCATACAAAAACAGAACTTTTTTCAGTTGGACACTAAGCTTAAAACAGTATGCAAGTATTGCTAAAAGCTTAAGCAAAAATGGGGAATAAAAGAGTAGTTTCTCACCCTTGAAGAACACTTCAAGAACATCAACTCTAGCACCTCCATCTGATCAAAACCAACTCAAAAACTCCTTAGCACCTCAGTGTACCACTAGGTGCTTTAGTGCAAAAATATGAACAAAAACACCCTTTAGAACACTATTACACACACAACTATAGAGAGAGAAGAGATATAGAGAGAGAGTGATATATATCTTCTATATCAGTTGGCTAAACCTCTGGTAAGGGAGGGGAGGCCCTCCTCTTATAGGAAGTCCAATTCAAAGCTTCCAAGAGAAGCTAAGTGTTGGTTCAAATCCCTTCATACACGTGTATGGAGGGCAGAGTCTGTGCTCACCAGCTGGCACAACTGGCATGCACAATGCCCGAAAAAGGCAAAGAAAAGGCATCGGCTAGAAAAAGTGGCTAATCGACCAAAGCAATGGCTGACCGACCAACTAAAGTGCCGATCGGCCAACACTCTTAGCTGATAGCAAGAAAACAAGGCCGGTGGGCTCAGGCTATGGTCGGTGGGTTAAGGGGATGGCCAACAAGCCACTTCCTACCCTCAGGTGCAAAAAGCACAAGTCCTTGGTCCACAACCAAGCACAAAACAGTCAAGTTGAGAGATCCTAAGGCGAGGCGCGCAGGCGAGACCTTCGGGAACTCAAAACGAACACGAGCATGGATGATCATCGAGTGTTCAAACGATGACGTCCAAGTCTTAAGGACGGTCAAAAATGGGGTGTCTACAATGAGTCCTGAAGTGATTCAGAAGGTCAAGGAGGAAATTCTTAGGCTCCTTAAGGCAGGCTTCATTAGAACAGCCAGGTACGTTGAATGGTTATCCAATATTGTGCCTGTAGTTAAGAAGAATGGTAAAATGAGGGTATGCATCGATTTTAGAAACCTGAATTTAACAACTCCAAAAGATAAGTACCCCATGCCCATAGAAGATTTATTGGTGGATAGTTCTGCAGGGCACAAAATTTTATCAATGATAGATGGGCACTCTGGTTATAACCAAATCTGCATTGCAGAAGAGGATATCCATAAGACAGCATTCAGATGTCCTGGGAACATTCGCACCTTTGAATGGGTTAAAATGCCATTTAGCCTGAAGAATGCTAGGGCTACATATCAAAGGGCTATGAACACTATCTTTCATGATCTCATTGGAGGATATTTAGAGTGTTACATTGATGACATTGTAGTGAAGTCTCAATCTATGGAGGAACATTTGTTTCACTTAGAAGCAGCTTTTGAAAGAATGAGAAAGTTCAAATTGAAGCTTAATCCTCTCAAATGTGCTTTTGGCGTATCAGCTGGAAACTTCTTGGGTTATGTAGTACACAAGAAGGGAATACAGATTGATCAAAATAAAACCAAAACTATCATTGAAGCCAGGCCACCATCAAGTAAGAAGGAAGTACAAAAATTCCTTGGACAGGTTAATTTTCTTCGAAGATTTATTTCTAATACTGCAGGGAAAACTAAAGTATTTTCTTCCTTATTAAGGTTGAAAGATGAAGAGGAGTTTGTGTGGACAGCAGAGCATCAAACTGCTTTCAAAGGAATCAAAGCCTACTTGGCCAAGCCTCCAGTACTGATGCCACCAAAGGGTGATAAGCCCTTGAAGTTGTACATTGCTGCAACAGAAGATTCATTGGGAGTTTTCTTAGCTCAGGATAATGAAGAAGGCAAAGAGCAAGCAGTTTATTACCTTAGTAGGTTCTTAAATTCTTGTGAATATAAATATTCAGTTGTAGAAAATCTGTGCCTTACATTGTATTTTGCTACAATGAAACTAAGATATTATCTTTTGCCTACAACTATCTTGGTAATTACAACCACAGATTTGGTTAAATACATGTTGTCTAGACCTATGTTGAGAGGAAGAATTGGCAAATGGATATTAGCTTTATCAGAATTTCATTTAGAACATGTCCCCCAAAAAGTAGTAAAAGGACAAGTTTTAGCTAATTTCTTGGTAGATCATCCATGTCAGATAGAAAACCAAGAAATAATGGATCTTGGTATGGTTAGTATTGAACCATGGCAAATGTGGTTTGATGGATCAAAAGCCAATGGTCTAATTAGAATTGGTGTGGTAATTAAATCACCACAGGGAGTAGAAACCACACATGGTTTCAAAGTGGATGAAATTACCTGTTCCAAAAATCAAGCTAAATATGAAGCTTTAATAATGAGACTGGAAATACTCATTGGATTACAAGTTCATGTAGTTGATATATTTGGAAATTCTCAATTGGTGGTTAACCAAGTGAAAGGGATTTTCAAATGTCAAAGTGCAAGCATGTTGCCATACTATGTTGTTGCATCACATTTGCTTTCTCAATTCCAGATAGCAAATGTGACTTATGTCCCAAGATTCATGAATAACAAAGCCAATGATGTGGCTCAAAAAGCTTTGAATTTCAGGAGAAGGGATAACACTCAAATGAACATAAGTCAAACGATATATCAAAAAGTAATACCACCCTTAACTAAAAGGAATGTGGTGTTAGAAGTCAATCATAATGACTTACAAGAACAAGATTAGAGGTATCCAATAATGCGGTACCTAACTGGCCCATCTTCGAAGGCTAGCAAAAAAATCAAATTACAATCCATGCAATACATAGTGTATGGTAATGCTCTTTACAAAAGGGGAACAGATGGGTTATTATTGGACTGTTTGAGGCCAAATGAGGCATTGACAGTCATGGCTGAGGTTCATGAAGGCATCTGTGGTGCTCATTAGCCTGGTGTGAAGATGAGATGGCTGCTTCGAAGATATTCCTACTATTGGCCAACCATCCTTAAAGATTGTATAGGATATGCTAGAGGTTGCTAGGCATGCCAAAAGCATGGTACGATAAGACATGTACCAATAACTGATCTACATGCGGTTGTGAAGCCTTGGTCGTTTAGAGGATGGGCTATGGATATGATAGGAAAGATACATCCACCCTCTTCGAAGCATCATTGTTTCATCTTAGTAGCCACAGATTACTTCACTAAGTGGGTCAAAGCTAAGCCATATAAGGGGGTAGACCAGACTGAAGTTATTGGATTCATTAAAGATCTGATCCACAGATTTGGCATCCCACAGACCATAACTGTTGATAATGGGACTGTATTTGATAGGAAGATGGTAAAGTCTTTGTGGCAGAGTTTGGAATTAGCCTTGTCAATTCTACCCCTTATTATGCACAGGCAAATGGTCAGGTAGAATCATCCAATAAATCCTTGAAAAAATGAATACAAAGAGTTGTGGAAGACAATCTCAGGGATTGGCATAACTTACTGTTAGATGTATTATGGGCTTATAGGACTTCTCTAAGATTAAGTACAGGAGTTACTCCTTATGCTTTAGTATATGGGCATGATGCAGTGCTACTTGTAGAAATTAACATCAAGTCCTTAAGGGTAAGATGCCAGGATCAGTTAGTTTATGGATAGTACCATCAAAATATGTGCTTGGAATTAGAGAATGTGGATGAAGTTAGAATTTTGGCATTAAATAGCATTTTTTCCCAAAAAAAGAAAGTAGCCAAAAACTATAATAAGAAAGTCAAGCACATTAGCTTTGATGAAGGTGATTTGCTATGGAATACAATACTCCCAATAGGGATTAAAAGCCATAAGTTTGGCAAATTGTCACCTAATTAGGAAGGACCATATCAAGTTCAGAGAGTTTTGCCTTGGGGAACATATCATTTGAGAAATTTGAATGGATATGTGCACCCTAAGAAAATTAATGGCAGATATTTAAAGCCTTATTATCCAACTGTGTGGGAAACACAAGGAATATAATAAGTGCTAAACAAAAGAAGTATGAAAACACTCA
The DNA here is from genome assembly GCA_030407325.1 of Camellia japonica. Classification (NCBI taxonomy): domain Eukaryota; kingdom Viridiplantae; phylum Streptophyta; class Magnoliopsida; order Ericales; family Theaceae; genus Camellia; species Camellia japonica. The sequence goes on from JAPPVO010000017.1 coordinate 118,075,240, forward strand.
AATAACAAATAAAGATTTTATTTCATAAGGAGTTGAATACATATAGCCATAGATTGGCCCAAAAGTCAGTACAATGTTTCAGTTGTTCCTTTACAATTGACTCTTTACTCTTAAGAGATGGAAACAACTGAATAGCCGTAGTCATCTCCTGCTTTCGATCAGCCAGTCCTTGGTTGGTAATTTGCGGCTTGGTGGTAGTTCGATCCAAAGCCAGGTTGACTGCTGATAACTCCTCTTCTAGCTGAACTTTCTTCTCCAACAGTTGAGCTCAAAATTGAGAGACAAAGGAATGTTGTTCTTTCAATTCAGACACTTTAGCATGTATCTGGGAAACAAATTTCTAGTCTCTCAACAATTTCTCCTCTGCAGCTTTGGCAACATGGCAGATGTTAATACAAAAGTCAATGGTAGCTACTGCCTAAGATAAGTGACTTGAAATAGTCATGTTGGATTACTCAACAACTTTGCAGCACTGGAGGAAACCATTCTTGATAATAGGCCTTTGCAAGGCTTCGAAAGGGATCCTCGAGAAGAATGTTAGCAACTCTAAACAGCTGTCCAAATCTAATGAAGGCAAGGAAGTCCTACTGGTAGAGGAAGAGCTCTCAAAAATTTCTAAGAGAGAATCAGCCAGAACTAATGGCTCAGTTTCATTGCTAGCTATTGGGATGGTAGAAGGCATGTCAAAAAGGCTAGCTAGTCTAGCTTCGAAAATGTCCACATCTTCCGTTGACATGGTTGGTGCAAAAAGGGCTCTAGAAGAAGGAAGAGATGGCTACATAGGGATAGGAGAGAAAGATGAAGTATCCTTAGCAGTTTCCATAGTCTTGGCTACCAGTAAGTCAAGAGAAAAGGGACTGGAGCTAGGTAGGGATGGTGGACAAGGAACTGGTGAGCCACCAGTGTCTTCTCTAAGGGAATCAACTATCACTGGAGATGAAGTAATAACTGGAATTTCCTCAGTAAGAGAAGGAGCAACAAGGCTTGAAGGAAGAATAAATTGGGTAGAGTTAAAGGATAGAAGAGGAAGGTATGGAGTTGGGCCAAAGGATAGGGATGTAGGAATGCTTTGCCTCAAGAAATGTATGAAACATGTAGAACCAGGGAGTGGGAGTATTGCTTGAATAGGCTCCACATTTTGAGGTTTGTTAATTTCAGATGAAACCGAAGTAGTCCTTATTGAAGGAGAATGCAGAGTAGTTGTTGCTGCAAAAGAAGAAATACAAAGCAATGTTAAGTTTCACAATCAAGAACTTGAGAAAGGAAATTAGAGACACAAAAGGAAATTACTGGTTTTAGAGGTGGTAGTAGTGATTGGAAAGCTGTGAAGGGTATAATGTTCAGCAATTTGTTGTTTCCTTGTAGCTTCTCTTTGGAGTTCATTAGCAATAGCAGCTTCATCCCTAAGCATTTGTTGTTGCCTCATCTTCTCAGCCCTCTGGAACACAATGATTTCTTTAGAATGTTCCGCTTCCACTACTTTAACAGATGCTTCGTCAATGAGGTCCCCAGTGAAATTAGAGAGAGAGACTGTCATTTTCTTCTTCCTTTTTAAAGGAGCCTCTTGCTCTTTTTCTACTTTATTTTCCTCCATGTGAGCCTCATGTACATTTTCTTCAGGATCAAGAAAAAGTTTCCATTTCCTTTGTTGTTTCTGCTTGCTCTTAAGAAGATTTAAAGCTTGAGCTCTTTGAGGAGAGTCTCCCTGTGAGTCGCTTACGCCACCTACACCAAAGAAGGAACTATAAGTAAAAAACAAAGGTGTCATAAAAGGAGAAAAGAAAAGAAGCAGCATTGCATACTTTTCTTCAAAGTAGCTTGAGTAACTCTAGGAGGAGTTGAGGCAACAGAAGCAGGCTTTGTAGTAGCCAAGGTAGGAATTGGAACGGTATGAGCAGTGAAGGAAGTAACCACTCCAGTGCCTTTAGACTTGGCTTGAGGCACGTCTAGTACCATTAATAGATCTTGAGGAGGAATGGCCAGGGGCACTTCCCTATTGGCCATCCACTAGTTCTGGTACCTTTTTAATATATTACTTTGAGGTATGAAGGGTAGGTACTCAAAGTCAATTAGATCTTGGATAAATTTAGAAGTTGCTTCTTCTAATCTGGATCTTCGAATCTTCAAATCTCTGCTGGTAAGGCTTAAATTGGACTAACTGCAGAGAGGGATAGGGACCCCTTGTGAGAGTCCAAATTGCCTAGCAAATTGGGCAGGACAATAGGGCTCAGAGATGCATTTATAAGCTCTGGGGTTCATGGTACCAATGAACAATTCCCAAGGGATCATAATAGAGGCCCACATGTTTTTGTGTTGGGGCATAGAGCAAGACCTATCACTCAAAAAGGTCCTCAGCCAAGCTGGACCAATATTGGTAGCTTTGAAAGGGTGGAAAATGTGAGAAGAAGGGGAAGCTGGGAGTTGATGGAAGAAGGAAAAGTAGAAGGCGAAGTTAGAAGGATAAAGTGAAACATTAGCTAACTTCATACCATGAGTGGTAGGGTTTGGCTCCAAAAACTTTAAGCATTTAGACTGCAAATTAGTAAAGTATGCAAAAAGCCAAAGTTGGAGTATCCACAATGGGCCTCATTGATTGGCATCCAAGGGTTTTTCACAAAAAAAAAGGGAACAAACTCTATAAACATAACCCAAAACGTATGGAGCTAAGGCCATCTTTCTTTGTAAAACAAGGGCTTTGGCAAGAGGGGCAAATTCAGGCATGATCCTCTGAGAAGAGGTATAGAAAAGGAAATTGCAAAACCAATACAATAAAAAATAGAAAAATTCCCTATCAGTCACAGGGTCTTCTCTTTGTTCTCAACCTTGACAAAGTCACTAAAGAATGAGTTTAGAGGGGGGAGAGAAAAAGAGGCTTTGAGGTCAGGATAGTCTGGACCAATGGAGGTACCAATAGGGGATAATCCTAACAAATGGCAGATGTCAAGGATACTAGGAGCCATCATCCCACATCTAAATTGAAAGAAATTGAAAGCAGAATTCCAAAAACAAAGAGCAGCAGGTATTAACAATGGGTCCTCTGAAATGGTGAACTTGGACAATTGAAGGGCGTCAAAGAGGTAAAGCTCCTGAAGATCCAGTGTCCTATCAGGAATGACCCGATCATACCATTCCTCCCACTCTGGTCTTACTGTGGGCCAACAACAATGGGGTCGGTTCATCCTCCAACTTTCCTAATCAAGACTGCTTCCCCAATCAAGGCTGCTTTCCCAATCAAGACTGCTTTCATTCCTCCCACTCTGGTCTTCTAGACGTGGATACAGAATTGGAAGCTCAGTGGAAATCTCCTTAAAAATGGGCCCAAGTACGTATTCTTGTTGTTCATGGCGACGGGGAATGAAGATGCGCCTGTCGATAGCACTTTTCTCACCAGCCTTGTATTTCTCACACTCTTCGTCAATGATTCTTTTTAAGGCTACGGACGAACTCACACGTTCCACAACCAGTATTTTCAAGGAGGAAGAAGCCATTGACAGGAGTTTTTTCAGAAGACGAAGTTAAGAAAGAGGGTAAGGGAAAGAGAAAGTCAATAGAGATAAGGAGTTTATGTGTTAGGCAAACAAGTGAATTGGAAGCACAAAATAAAAGGGTTTTTAAACCTTTCTGTCTAAAAAATACCCAATCGTTTTAAGTAGGTAGAATTCATAAAGAAGTGCTAAAGGTACGGATGCAAAAAGTTTCTTTCAATGTTGATAATTTGGGAGGGAAACGTATCTCAAATACTAATATTGGCTTCGAAATCTAATGTTTGGCTTCAAAGCCAAGCTTTGGCGCCAAAATCAAGTGACAAACAGTTTCGAAAGTAGGAAGTTGACTTCGAAGCACATTTCACACCTAAGAGTACAGGAGTGCCCCAGTATTTGTTTACTTCAAAAGGATTAAAAACCTGTTTTTTGGTTTCTTGGTGAAAGTAAAATCCTTCGAAGCAAAGTTTGAAATACCCTACGATTAGAATTTGTTTGTTCTAGGCTTCGAAGTAACGTAAAACCAATAGTTGGTTAAGTAGTATACAAAAGGAATCACTCTGTTAGAATAAAACAGTGTAGTCCTTAAAGAAAGTTTCCATACTTCGAAAAATGTAGACTGTTTGTTCGAAGCAAAAATAGTTGATTCGAAACTGTTGATTGTGTTAACCATATGATTGGAAAAAGAAAACCTAAGGCAGATGTTGTCAATTACACACCATATATTGGTGAAGTTCAAATTAGGTCTTTAGTATTCCATTGGATATGTTTAAATCAGGTTTCAAATGACAAAATTGGTGAATTCGAAGCTCTGATTTTCTTTACTTTGGATAAATAGAATGAAATCAGACCATGCCGTAAAGAAAGGAAAGCCTAGCTTTATTAAGGTAAAAGTAATTACATCAGAAAGCCCTTTTGGTTACATATTCAATTTCATAAAAATAAGGGATAAAGAAAATGACAAGGTCATGGAACTTGTTCCAACAATGGTCAATGAATTTCTGTTCCTTTTTATTATGTCTTCTATCTTCTCCAAGCTAGGTTGTTGAAGCTGATATGCTCTTATTTGATGAAAAAGTTGTTCGGCTTTTATTTCGAACTCTGTTTCCTTCAATCCTTGTTCTATCTCATCCATATCCAAGTCATTCCAGTGTGCAAAGTCTTTATTCTTGAAGTTATTATACTCATCGATAAGGTTCGCTGCTTCATACTAGGTGTGAATTCGACGGGCTAAGATGTTGTCCAAGGATTGAGTGGTGGCCACAGAAGTTTGGTGCCAATGAAAAAGCAGCGGGAGTTGATCCAAAAAATCTGAAGCTCTGCTTGGGCAATAGAATTGAGGACATGACTTCAAGTCATAATGTCACAAGCCCATCGAAGATTCTTAAGAAGAACATTACCCTCAAGAACATTGAAGGGCAAGTGAGAAAAGGCCGCAAGCAGAAGCTGAGCTTGATATCACTTAAATATAGTGGGAGAAGTTGGAGGTTGATATGAAGGAAGAAACTGATTCTCAAATAAAGTAAGTCTCAGCTCTTCCACCTAATGAGGGTTTTGCGGAAGAGGAGGTGCAGGAGGATCCATCTTGAAGGAAGGAGGGACCTGGGGGTTGTTTATGCAGTCAAGCCAGTCAGAAGAGCAAAATTTTGCCCTCTGGGCTAAAAATGATGGGATGTACCCTTGTGCTTCCTCTAGACGACGAGTGGCTTGCACAATCTTTGTAGACATGGAGGACGTGTACCATGCGATGAGTAAATTGTCTTCCAAACTGCATCGGCAATCGATGGATACATATGGGTAAACCACCGAGCTCCGAACGAAAGGAGGGAAAGATGGAAGATCAGTGAATTCGACGAAGTGATGGTTAATACGCTCTCTCAGCTTGGATTCCTCAGGTTCTGGCCAGCCTCCCCAGTCAGAAGCCTTAGAAGAAAAAGAAGAAGTTGCAGCCTCATTCCACGCAGAAGGTTTTTGGTTGGAAGAAGAGCTTCCAATATCCATGTTTTCAAAGTTTTGGGCTAGAGAATTATGAACAATAGATTCGTAATCCAAAGGTCGATAGTTTGCAAAAGTTTCCATGACTTAAATATAGGGAGATGGATAGGAGTGGCTAATAAATGCATGAAAATTCTTTCGAGAGCAAACATTATTATTTAACAACTCCTCGTATGCTCGATCTATGTCAAAACAAGTTTGTTTGGCCATGCGAGCTGTATCAGACCTTTCGAATACTCAGATAATGGGAAATGTTCAAGGTGTGGAAAAGAATTTAATGCAGGCAGTTGCAGTTCTAAGAAGATATGAAACCCATGCACATCCTAGGACGTGGGTGAAGTTTTTTTGATCCACTAATATCACCAAGTATTGGGCATATTAGTGCGGGGGGGTAATGTTGGCTGTATAAATTGTAAAGTCAATCACGATTCAACACATGGCATGAGAAGGGTAATTTAGGAAAGTAATATAAATCGTCAATCATAGTCAGATACGTATCAACACATACTAATAATAATGGGTCTGCGTAGCACTGAAATGATTGAGGGATATAAAGTGATGTGGCCTAACGGTTACTCACAATATTCAAATTCAAAATCATGAGGGAAACCTAACTGCAAATGTGACGTAGTGGAGCTAACTGTGAGAGAGCATGATCAGCAATCATAAAGGGAAGTTTCGACGGTTAGAAGTCTATTTCGACGGTTATCATTGAGAAGTATAAATAGCAGACATGGCCCCAGAAAGAAAGATCCCAGACTCAGATCCAGAAACTAGTGTTTATCTACTTTATTTTCCTTACAGTTTTTACATTTCTTGTTCTTTATATTTCTATACATCAAATTCTTGTATTGCACTTTATTCATAGGAGTAGTTTCAAGTATGTTGTTGCTGTAAACCTCTACGAGGCTGGATCAAATCATTGTAAGTTTTTCATTTTTACTTAATGAAATGTTACAATTGTTCTTCATTTAATTATTGTTTACAAAATTCTCCTAAACAAGCCATTAGTAAAAGTCCTTTTCATTGAGGCTGAAAGAACTGAAATATAATTGTCTGATAATTGGTTGGCAATTAATCTTTTGTAAGGACTGATTGATTTTTGCTAGCACGCTTAAAATTACAATACCAACCTTCGAAAGCCAAAAAATAATGTTACATTAGATTATTACGTTTAGAAAATATATATATATATATATATAAAGCCTTAATATGATATAAAATAAATATAAAAGGATGTCATGAAATACCTTTTAAAAACAATAGGACTCATGCGATGATAAAACAAAAAAAAAAGGAAAAAGAAAAAAAAAAGGACTTATCAATGTAGCAATTTCTAAGAAAAAGCTTTATGATAATTTTAATATCATCACATAATATTACTATTATTCTTAATATTTAATTTTTTTTTTATAACTCAATGTGCAGCCTAGGAGCACATCCTCACTATTAATTCAATGCACATGGACATCCAAAAATAAGCTAAAGCTTGCTTTTTGTTCAATTGTCCTTTTTCCAACCCTACAACGTTGCCCCTTTACTATTGAGTCCTCGCAAAAGACTGAAAAGTCCTCTAGAGGGCCACACCCATATATTCCTTGCCTCATCACTCACCCACTTTTGTTTACACATTCTTTCCTCTCTTCCATTTCATTTCTCTACCCACTCTCTCTTTCCCTCTCACAACATGTCTCCAAAACTCAGCCAAGTATTGCTCTCTACACTAATCTTCCTCTCTACAATTCTCAATTTTCCGGGAACGATGGTGGCGCAAGAGTGCCCGTATCCGTGTTACCCACCACCGACAGGCACCACCGGAGACAACCCAACAACGCCACCAACAACTACTAAAGCACAACCCATCCAAACAGGGTCTTACCCTCCTCCACCAAGTGGTTATTTACCGTACTCACCACCTTATGTTGGTAATGGTAATGTCCCTCCACCTCCTGATTCTATGCTACCATGGTTTCCATACTACTACAGAAAGCCTCCTCACCAGTCCGATCAGTCCTCATCATCTACTCCTCTCCGACGATCGACGGTCGTGATCCATTTCCTTGGTTTTCTTCTCTTTTCTGCATTTTTTCTTTTTTAGAAAGTAAGAATATATATATATTTTTTTAATGTTTTCAAGATATGATGTTGTATGAGAATTAATGTTACAAATATATAAATAAATTTCTTGTACATAAAATTTATTGAGAATAATCTTTTTGTTTTTAAGCCAAAACATAGTGGCCCAGAATTATAAAAATATTATTGTCAAATCATTTTGTATAAATTTTTTTATCAAAATTTATTTGTAAATTATTTTTTAACTAGAAATGAACCATAAGCGGAAGGAGTCACTATTGTTTTTAGCAAAATGTTTGAGAACATTAAAAAAAAAAAAAATTTAATTTGACTTGTAATGGTATGATATGACATGTTATAAGATAATTTTAATTTTTGATAAATGTATCTCAACTTCTTTGTCATGATGAATTTAAAATTTAAAATTATGAATATCTAGCCTTTTGGGATGTTTTTATTGCAAAGAGAGGTGAAACCTTGGTGAAGAAGTTAGAGACATAAGTTTGTTGAAAATGATGATGGCACCAACAGTTCTTTTTTTGTTAAAGTAGATAGCAATTTTCTTTTTGGTCTTAAATTGATTAGTTTTCAAAGCATTTGGTTGTTACATAAACTGTGTTTGGATGATTATAGCCTATTTGAGAGTTTAGCGTTTTGAAATCAAATGATGAAATCATTTGTTTGGATGATTATTTGAATCATTATGTCATGCGAAGCAGAGTCATGATGAGAATTAACAAGTTTTCCGTTGTTTAAAATTTGCTATAACTAATTTTTTTTTTAAATAATAAATAAATTTTAGATCTTATTTTTTATATCAACATTAGAGAAAGAGTAATATGTTGATGAGATGAGACCAAGCCCAATTCTTCTCCATATAGCTTTAGCATGATACTGTGTTTGGCATGCATTAAAAAAGTATATATTTTTTTGTACATACACTTATTTAGGTCACATTAATCAACATTTCCTCTCTACTTTTTTATCAACTTTTTCTATTTTTCTACACATCATTTTTTTATAAAAATTCAAAAAAACACTTATTTAGAACATTCAAAACCACTCCTAAGTCACCAATTTTTTTATACTATTTATGTCACTTGTAATTGATATAAAACATGAAAACTGAGGCCCTTGAAACCAAATAATAAGGTAAGCTCAATGAATTGAACACTCAATTATCCCAAGTCAACAACGCATGACGAAAAGACCATAATAAAATAAAATTAAGGCCTGGTTTGAAATTTTTAAAAAAAATTAAAAGTCAAAAAGTTATTCCTATTTATAAAATAATAATAATAATAAAAAATTAATATACATAATATTAAAATACAAATCAACTTCACGTGGTGCTAGGTACTGACGTTAAAGCAAAGACAGTGAAAGCAAAAAAAAAAAAAATTACTTATGTATATTCACTAAGTTTGATGGTAAGGTTAGGCCCATGGGGGCCCACCATGAGTCCCGTTTTGATAATCTGAACCGTTTAATATGTAGAACTCGTCTAGTACTATATGTCTGTAAAAAATCTCGTTTATCGGATATCGCTAACTACATGATCAAATCAGTTTTGTATAAAAAATGGATGGTGTTATAGTTAATAGTTGACAAAAAAAACTAACACGATCAGATAGCTATCGATATGCAACCAATGTGATTTTTTACAAGCAAATAGTACTCGACGAGTTTTACATATTGACGGTTACGATTAGAAAAACAGGACCTGTGGTGGGCCCCCATAGGCCGAACAACACCATCCAATTAAAATCCGAAAAGGAAGCAATCTTTTCCCATCTCTTAATCAACCGACTGCACTGCCCAACCTGTACGGCCTACTTCACTAACTTCTCCTATACACTTATTTATATAATTTTTTAATACACATTTTTTTCGTAAAAAGTCAAAAAGTTAACTTAAATATTTATTTTTTTCCTCAACTTTTTAGTCTAAAAAGACAAAAAGTACATTTACTTAGGACATTCCTAACAACTCTTAAATATATAAAATTAAATTATTTAAATTAATATTACGAAGAACAAAATAAAATTTTACTCAAGCTAAAAGATCCATTAATGTAATTTACCTTAAATCATTTTTATATTCGTAGTTAATCTCATAACAAATGAAAATATCATTTAAAATTAATTTATTTTAAAAAAAAAAAAAAGATTGGTGGTGGGCTGAAGCCTATGCTAAGGTAAACCGTTGTGATTTAGAATATTAAATTAGAAATTTTAAAATTATTATTAATGAGGTGGCAGTTTAAAAAAAAAAAAAAAGCATAAAATAAATGTCAAATTATCATATTTGTGGTGGAATTTACATAATGGCCCGTCATTAATAATACATTAATGATGTTAAATTAGGGATATGAAGGGTTCGTTTGGTTTGAATTTTCCAAAAATTTTTGGAAAAATTTCTCTACAAATGAGTTTTCAGAAAAACTCAAACAAAACAAATTTTTCTAAAAAAATTTCCCAAAACTTGTAAACCAAACAAGTTTTCCAAACAAATCTCTCTCTCATACACATCAAATCAATCACTTTTTCCAAAACTCTCTCTCAAAATAATTTTTCAAAACATCTTTCCAAAAAAAACCAAACCAAACAACTTTTCGTACTTTTTATTTTCCAAACTCATCTCCCAAACTCAAACCAAACATATCCGAAGTATTTTTTCTAAGGTAAAATGGGTGTTTCTGATTGATGTGATGGTTTTGCAGATAGTAGTGCAATATGTGGTCGAAAAATGCTTGGGAGCACTAATTAGTGCTCCCACTAATTAGGTGGCAGTGGGTCCCGCCAGTAATGATGTGATGTTTTGGTCTTGGAGTTGTATTTTTTTTTTTTTTTTTACTTTTTTAATGCATTAGTGCTATTAGTAGGGGTGTTTTTAGTGGGATGAATCATTGTTGTATGTGGTCATAGGTTTTCTAGCCAACTGTGTTTCATCTTTTGGTTTTGCAGATATAAAATTCTGCTGCAAGATTGGCATGATTTTGAACACACAAAAGACCAACACAGACTGGTAGGCAGAATGAATAAGATAGAGATCTTTAAAAGTTTATTTAGGGGAAGTGTGGAAAATCTAAAAAAAAGTTAAAAAGTTAAAAAGTTAAAAAATTATTTAAAAAATTAAAAATTTATTATTATTTATCAAAAGTTAATAATTACGGTTGCACAACTTTCAATTCTAATTTTTTCTTATAAAACAATTTTTTATTACACATTTTTTCATAAAAAGTCAAAAAATTAACTCAAACATTCATATTTTCAATCTCAACTTTTTAGTGTAAAAAGACAAAAAGTACACTTATTTAGGTTACCCTAAACAACCCCTTAATTTTACTCATAATTATTTGACACGTTATATAATGATTTTTGATTTATTTGTCACAAATTTAATTATATATAACTCATTTCTCATATCATATCATTATAAACAAATTGTGAATCTCTAATATTATTTAGGATGTTAGTTGATTTTTTGACTATTTAACTTTGGATTAAAATAATCTCGTTTGGAATAGGCTTTTTGATTTTTTTTTTTTTTAAACTTTTGTGAGAGAAAAAAAAATATAATAATTATGATTTGAATGTAACAACTTTTAACTTGAGATTAAAAAATCTATTTTGTTTTTTTATAACTTAGTAATCTCAACTTCACCCAAATTCACTTGTCAAACGAGCACATAATAAACTCCATGTATTCATGCAAGGGAAAACCACAACCATTTCCTCAAATTTATCAAAATAACCAACTATTTTTTATAGAAGTACACACTAAAGATTTTTCTGAAAAGCGGAAACATCAATGATTAGCAGTTTACATTTCATACATAAGTAATTTCGTGCAATTGAAATTTTTACAAATTTTGCATAGAATGGGTAAAGTCCCGTTTGGAAACAAGTTATTTTAATAATTTTTTAACTTTTTATGAAAGATATGTAAAAAAATAGAGAGAGTGATGTGATAATTTATATTGACTTTTTAACTTTTTGACTAAAATACTAAATTCCCAAACGAGGCCTAAGGAAGAATTCTCTGTAGCAAGGGTAGCAAGAAAGAACTGCAATTTGCAAAAACTCCTTGAAACACAAGCCACCATTATTCTATATTGACTATATAACTTGCAGTGGTAAGTAACACACTGTTTACACTAGAATATAACTAAACTAATGGACATAGAAGCGATTTTGGTTGATTGCAATAATTTGTCATGAGAAATAACTTCACAACCATGCTATTGGGAAAGCAGACCGCGACCGCGAATATTCACCTCACATAATTAAAATCAGCCATATATCTCATTTGAGTGGTACACCAATACACATCTTGTTATGTTCCCCATAGATGTGTATGTTTCCAAATCTCGTATGAAGAAGAGAATGGATGTGTTTAGGAGGCAACACCAACAGCTAAATGAACTCTTCACTCCACTTCCACTTTATGCTTTCCCTCAGGCCTCTTGCCTTTTGTCACCTTGCTACACCCTGATACTCTATGTTTCTGCAAATTTTATCAGTTTCCTTTGTGTGCTCTTTAATGCCAGTTACCTCACTATTGATTTCGTCTCGTGGAGGATGGACCTTGTCGGTTAATGGACTCTGAGAGGAAGCACCGCTTTCAGAAGGCACTGATAATCTCTACAAAAAAAAGTACACTAAAGATTTTGTTTTTCAATATTATATTGAAATGTTATGTTTAGTAAAAGTATACTAAAAATACACTGAGAAATTTTTTTAAAGCGTTATATTAGATTGTTACGTTTGAAGGAAAAAAAGAAGTATAAAAAAGTCTTAATATGATATACAAAGGGACTTATCAATGTAGCAATTTCTAAGAAAAAACTTTATGATAATTTTAATATCATCACATAATATTACTATTATTCTTAGTATTGAATTTTTTTTTTTTTTATAACTCAATATACGGCCTAGGAGCAGACATCCTCACCATTTAATTCAATGCACATGGACATCCAAAAATAACCTAAAGCTTGCTTTTTGTTCAATTTTCCTTTTTCCAACCCTACCACATTGCCCTTTACTATTGAGTCCTCACAAAAGACTGAAAAGTCATCTAGAGGACCATGCCCATATATTCCTTACCTCATCACTCACCCACTTTTGTTTACACATTCTTTCCTCTCTTCCATTTCATTTCTCTACCCTCTCTCTTTCCCTCTCACACCATGTCTCCAAAACTCAGCCAAGTATTGCTCTCTACACTAATCTTCCTCTCTACAATTCTCAATTTTCCGGGAACGATGGTGGCGCAAGAGTGCCCGTATCCGTGTTACCCACCACCGACAGGCACCACCGGAGACAACCCGACAACGCCACCAACAACTACTAAAGCACAACCCATCCAAACAGGGTCTTACCCTCCTCCACCAAGTGGTTATTTACCGTACTCACCACCTTATGTTGGTAATGGTAATGTCCCTCCACCTCCTGATTCTATGCTACCATGGTTTCCATACTACTACAGAAAGCCTCCTCACCAGTCCGATCAGTCCTCATCATCTACACCTCTCCGACGATCGACGGTCGTGATCCATTTCCTTGGTTTTCTTCTCTTTTTTGCATTTTTTCTCTTTTAGGAAGTAAGAATATATATATATATATATGTATATATTTTTTAATGTCATCAAGATATTATGTTGTATGAGAATTAATGTTACAAATATATAAATAAATTTCTCGTACATAATTTTTTTTGAGAATGATCTTTTTGTTTTTAAGCTTATTGTTGTGGCTCAGAATTATAAAAATATTATCATCATATTATTCTGTATAGATTTTGTTATCAAAATTTATTTGTAAATTATTTTTTAATTAGAAATGAACCTAGTATTATGGTTAGACAATATAGTGGAAGGAGGCACTATTGTTTTCATAAAAATGTTTGAGAGTATTAAAAAAGATTAATTTGACTTGTAATGGTATGACAAGACATATTATAAGATAATTTTAATTTTTGACAACCGCATCTCAACTTTTTTGTCACGTTATTGTGATGAATTTAAAATTTAAAATTTAAAATTATGAGCATTTGGCCTTTTGTGATGTTTTCATCAGTTGTGATTGAGAGTTTTAAAGGAGTTGCTCTAACAGCAATTCTAATTAATGAGCTGGCATAGAGTAAAAAGAAATCAATAAGGAACATACGTCACATCAGCAGTGAGTAGGATCAACTACCAGCTCATTAGAGCTGACTTTGGAGCTCAAGAATTAAAGTTTTAAAGTATTTTTCTATTTTTATTGCAAAGAGAGGTGAAAACTTGGTGATGAAGATAAAGACATAAGTTTGTTGAAAATGATGATGGCACCAACAGTTCTTTGTTTGTGGGTTGTTTGGGGTGTCCTAAATCAGTGCATTTTTTGACTTTTTAGACTAAAAAGTTGAGAAAAAAAATATGATTATTTGTGTTAACTTTTTGACTTTTTATGAAAAAATGTGTATTAAAAAATTATATACATTAGTGTGTAGGAGAAGATTAGAGTGTGAGTTGTACGGCTGTCATGTTTGCAAAGGTGGAATAGATGCTAAGAAGTAATTGTCTACTTTTTGGGCATTGCACTGAACGGTGTTGTTCGGCACATGGAGGGCCATCACGGGTCCCGTTTTGATAATCTGAACCGTTCAATGTGTAGAACTCGTCGAGTACTATATGCCTGTAAAAAATTACAGTAATCGGATGTCGATAGCTATCTGATCAGATTTATTTTTTTCAACCGTTAATTATAAATCTCTTTATTTTTTTTATACAAAACTGATTTGATCATATAGTTATCGATATTCGATCAATGTGATTTTTTATAGACATATAGTACTCGACGAGTTCTACATATTGAACGGTTCAGATTATCAAAACGGGACCCGTGATAGGCCCCCATGGGCCGAACAGCAGTGTGTTAAAATTGCACTCCAACTGTGCAATTTTTGTTACACAACGCAGCACAGACCTGAGGCTGTCAAATTGATGTGTTGTAATTTTGTGTATAAAATTAATTTTTTAATATTTTTTTGATGAATAGTGATAACTTTTTAACTTTTTGAGTAACTTTTTGACTTCTTATTTTTTTTTTGACATGCCAAACTTGGCATGTAGATGGCATTTTGCTTTTTGGTCTTAAATTGATTAGTTTTGAAAGGACTTGGTTGCTACATAAACTGCGCTTGGATGATTATGGCCTATTTTGGGAGTTAGTGTTTTGAAATCAAATGATGAAATCATTTGTTTGGATGATTATTTGAATCATTATGGCATACGAAGCGGAGTCATGATGAGAATCATTACAAACCAATTGTATCAAAAATAAAATAAAATAATTGCAAGTTTTCCATTGTTTAAAATTTGCCATAACTCAAAATTTTTTTAAAATAATAAATAAATTTTAGGTCTTAGTTTTTATATCAACATTAGATAAAGAGGTATACGTTGAAGAGACCAAGCTCAATTCTTCTGCATATAGCATTTTTTTTTTTTTTTTTTTTTTTTTTTGATAAGCAAAAGAGAACTTTATTGATGAAGAAAGCCGAACAAGCATAAAACTTACATCAACAAAGAGGGAAGATTGGCGAGAGGCCAATCCAGAGAAAGCAAGAGGAAGGGAAAAGAAAATTAAAAAATCAGGGCAGCCACCTATAGCAGGCTCATATAGCAGCAAAGCAACAAATCCTATAGCAGCAAATCATGATACAATCCTCATAGCAGCAAAGCATGAGCAATGCCACACTACAGTCCTCATATCAGCATAGCATGAGCAATTTGAACCTGAAAGAAGCCTTACAGCCAGCCCACTGCAGCCTTACAGCCAGCCCACTGCAGCCTCAGACCATTCCAACTGCAGCAGCCATAGTCAGACACATATCAGCAAAACATGGACAATGCCACACTAGCAGCAAGAGTATGGTCCTTGCAGAGCAGCAGAGTATGATACAATCCTGCAGCAGCCACAGTCAGCCACATATCAGTGTGGTCCTTGCAGCAGCAGCCACCACTCAGGTTTGACCACAGTCAGACTTGAATAGTAGATTTTCAATGCACCAGACCAAGCCTGATACAATCCACACAGCAGCAGCCACAATTCTGCCTTGAGCATAATCCTTCAACCTCCATACTGATACAAACTACACAGCAGCTTCAACCTCCAATAATTCCAAGGGAGCCCACTTCACAGACAGGTCAGACCAGCATCAGCATGGCAGATCAGCATCACAGACAGGTATTAGCATTAGCATGATAATAATACTAAAGTCACCTTATACTGTTTATATGTCGCTAGTAATTGATATAAAACATGAAAGATAAGCCCAATGGATTGAACGCTCAATTACCTTGAGTCAACAATGCATGACGAAAGGATGACAATGAAGCAAAATTAAAAGTGTAAAGATTAAATTATTTAAATTAAAATTATAAGAAAATAAAGTGAAATTTTGATTAAATTAGAGGATCCATTAGTGTAATTTATCCTAATTCCTTTTTATATTCGTAATTAATCTCATAACAAATGAAAAAAAAAAAATTTGAAATAAAATTTTTTTTTTTTTTTTTTTGAAATATTGGTGGTGGGCTAAAGCCGATGCTAAGGTAAAATGGGTGCTTCTCATTGATGTGATGATTTTGCAAATAGTTCCATTAACTGGAGAGTGCAATGCGTGGTCATAGGTTTTTTAGCCAACTGTTGTGTTTCATCTTTTGGTTTTGCAGATATAAAATTTTGGTGCAAGGTTGGCATGATTTTGAACACACAAAAGACCAACACAGACTCCCCAGTTTAGAAAGGAATCTACTGTAGGCAGAATGAAAAAGATAGAGATCTTTAAAAGTTTCTTTAATTTTACCTTTGACAAGTTAGAGTATCTCCAATAGTACCGCCAAAGGAGTTGCCAAAGCTATAATTTGGCAAGAGTGAAAAAAAAAAGGGTCTCCAATGGCATGTTATTTCTTTTGCTAAACATAGCAGATGCCATTTTTGTTGTCAAATTTGACAACAGAAATGGCATTTGCCAAACATGCCACATCATCAAGAATCAACAGATTTTTTGCTCCAAATTTAGTTGACAAAACAAAATCCATTCACCCAAAAAAATTGAATTCGTTCATCAAATTTTTTAAACAATTTGGCAATTGCCAATTTCTTTCTTCTTTTTTTTTTTTTTTTTTTTTTTTTTTGAAACAAAATTCACCATTAACCCAAAAAAAAAAAAAAAAAAAAAAGGTTAAAAACAACAACAATCAAGCAATTTCAAACAAATTTGAAGTAATCTCAACAAATCTGAAACAAATCTCAAGTAATCTGAATAAATTTGAAGCAAATTCTAAACAATAAATACCTAGATTTCAAGATGCTTGATGGATTTCAGATGATTTCAGCATTCTGAAGCTTCAACTTGATCTTCTTCGTTTTCATCTTCATCTTCTTCATTTTCATCTTCATCTTCATCTTTTTCATCTTCTTGCTTAGGGTTTGGCTTGGGGTTTTGGGTTTCTTCATCTTTGATTTAGGGTTTTTTCATATTCGATTTAGGGGATAGAGTGATTAAAAGGAAGAGAGACAACATGGTGGTAACAGAGAAAGATTGAGGGGAGAGAGAGAGAGAGAGAGAGAGAGAGATATGGTGTTGGTTGTTCTAGGTTGTTCAGCCTTTGAAGCTCAGAAAAGCAAAATGAAAGTGGGGTTTTATTTCCAATGGGTTTTATCTCATATGGGTGGAGAGTTTGGTATGAAGGTTCTGGAATGGAGAGAGCGAGTAATTTTTTTTTTTTCAAATAAGAGTAATTTATTTTTTTAATTTTTTAAATTTTTTTTTATAGAATATAAATATTTAATCTTTTTAGAAAAAATTTTAAATGGTCACAAAAGACAAAATAAAAAAAAAATTACTAAAAAACTTATATTCAAATAACATTTACAAATTTGAAGGAAAGTTGGTTGAGATTTGCTTAAATAGCATGTGTACCATTGGAGCACCATTACTATAATTTGACAAATTACTACTATTCATTGCCAAATTATAGCAATAGCAATAGTATTATAGCAAATGCCATTGGAGATGCTCTTACATAACGATTTTTGAACCCTTTTACTATTGAGTCCTCACAAAAGACTGAAAAGTCGTCTAGAGGGCCATACCCATATATTCATTACCTCATCACTCAGCCACTTTTGTTTACACATTCTTTCCTCTCTTCCATTTCATTTCTCTACCCTCTCCCTAAGATGTCTCCAAAACTCGACTTAGTATTTCTTTCTACACTAATCTTCCTCTCTATAATTCTCAATTTTCCAAGAACGATAATGCGCAAGAGTGCCCGTATCCGTGTTACCTACCACAGACAAGCACCACTGGAGACAACCCGACAACGCCACCAACAACTACTAAAGCACAATCCTTCCAAACAGGGTCTTACCCTCCTCGACCAAGTGGTTATTTACCGTACTTACCACCTTATGTTGGTAATGGTAATTGTGGTAAAAGGATTTGGAAATACTCTTTGATCCAAACAGACTTCCTTGATCCTTGATTTGATACCTAAAATGGGAACAAACAGACTTCCTTGATCCTTGAATTGATACCTAAAATGGGAACAAACACCCCGATTGGGGATGCCGGACTCAGCACTTCGATGAGCAAGTTAGTATTCTCTCAAGTTTTCTTTTATCACAAGTTATCACCTTTTTTTTCACATACCTCCACTTTGGCTGATGCTTCTCCTTTTTATATTGTTCTCCAAGGGCCCACTCTCTTATTATGGACACTCCGCCCTCATAGCTGGGCCCCCAGGCGTTCCATAGGACTTGTGGCCTATTCGGCCCATAAGCTAGGTTCTACTCGACCACGGCTTTGTTCAAGTGGACCTGGTTACAGGCCGAATCATATTCACCTATCTTGGCAATCCTATTTTGAGGGTAAAACCTAATTTAAGCCGACTTACATACTGCTCATTCTGAACTCGGCCTCCACAATTGCCCCCTAAGCATCCGAGTAAGGTCATTCTGATCGGCATGTTTGGTTAATTGCTGCATTTTTCTCAGTTACCAGATCAGACAGAAAACCCTTGAAAGTCGAAAATACGACGGTCGCACTCCTTTTAGTACTGATTCGTCAGAAGCTTCACGTGCCCATCGTATTTGACATTCATTTAATGTGATTTGAAAACTCTCTCTTCGTATATTTTTTAAATCGAAAGGCTATCAACCTCTTTTGGCATTCTTCACACTAACCTCCTTCCTCAAAATTCCTACAATTCTGCTCCCCACTGTTCATTTTCTTCTTCGACCTGTAAGTTTCCCTTTCTCTTCTTGTTCTGTTCTCATTCCAGTCCTCTACGTGTTTTATTTCTTAGTACACATTTTGTTTTTATTCTTGAATGGCGAGGCATTTGAAAGCTCTCCTCTTAGAGGAGCGAGTTATAGCCTTCCGTCGTCATTTTTCAATCCCAAACGACGTCCACTTGTCCCTTGTTGCAGACAATGTGGTCGATATGGAGAGGGTTGACACAAATACCATTATCTTCCCTCTTTTATCAATCGTTGAGGGTGGAGTCCGATTCCCCATCCATCCTCTTCTCAGGACAGTCCTGCGTTATTAGGAACTAATTCTTCTCCAGCCTAACGTGAACTTCTATTGAATAATCAGGCCTTAACCCAGGAATCCTAGCTATTCGGTATTGCTACGTTATGGAGAAATCAGCTGGTCGACAGTGCCGTTACTTTCTGAGGGCCAAGGACGTAGATCACCGCTGGTGACCAAGCTCGCTAGCGGTAAAAGGGTTGACGATGTCATGGTCACCATCTGAGGCAATTGGGAATTCGGCGAAGGAGTAAATCACCTGGACCTAGTGTCGAGGCAAAAAGGCGAGCCAGGTGGCTAAATAGAATTGTTATCATGTTTTAAATAAATGAGTTATTCAGCTTAAATACTCTGTTGATTGTTATTTTTATGTCTTGCGGGCAATGATTTAAAAAGAGCACTGACCTCAGCAGACAAACCGTTGTTGAGCAAGTGAAGACAGTTGTTAATTACAAAGGACATGCAAATCTTCAAGGACAAAGAGGAGCCACCCACATTTTGCTGAGGTATGACCCAACCTATTCCATTTTCTCGGCCGCAGATAATATCCCTGTACCAAGAGGTGAATGGCAACACACTGCACTTATATTCCCTAGTTACAAAAGTCTAAGGGATATTTGTGTCAAGGGTTTCTATGTCGACGAACAAGTTGGCAAAGATGCACAATCAGAGGGTTGTGCAGAGGACCAGAAACTTAGTAAAGAAATCGAATTAGCATTTGAGAACATCAGCCCTGAGCATCATACTGATCATCCCTCCACCTCTGGCCGAATATCCTTATCTGCTCTAGAGGACGACATCTTCACTAGTTTAAAGGATTTACCTAGGGCTGAATCCGAGGCCGAAGAGATAGGCAGAGAATCTCTTGGCTAATTTTCCAGAAGACCAAATGTAGAGAGGATGACAGCCAGGAGACAAGCCAGTGGTACTGGGGGGAGCCAAGTAACTATACCACGCAAGGTTCCTCTAGAAGAAATGGTCCGTGAAACAGTTGTGGCCGAATTAGTCATAAAAGTGCGCTAGCCTGAAGCCTTGGGAACCGATCGAATAGGGAAGAAACGACCTACCGAGATCATTGCCGATTTGTTGGAGGCGTCGATTGATAAACGGCCAAGGATGGAGATGCCTTCGACAGATGTTTTGTCCGAGCCATTCGTTATCCAACCACGGATGAAGAATACGACGGTTCTCACTAGTGGGTCGGCTATCAAAGATCCCGCCGTGGTCCTAAGTGTGGCTTCAGCGCTTTCTTTCCCAGCAGACAAGGTTGCTTTCCATGCCAAATCGAATGTGGTCTTGATTGCTTTGGCAGCGCAGTCGGCCATAATGGTAAGTTCAAAAATAAAAAATAAAATTTCCTTTCCCACGCCGACTAACATGCCTTTATTTTATTGTTTTTGTTAGGCGGTGTGAAGGATTGCTGAAATCGGCCGTCGTCAGTACGATATCGTAGAGCGACTCGACATTCTTAAAGTCCAGCTAGAAGAGGAGAAAGGCAAGGCCATAGCTGCTGTAGCCAATTTGGCTATAGCGACTTCGAAGGCCGAGTCTGAAGCTAGGAAGGCAGAAGAAAAGCAATCAAGGGTCATTGCTGCACAAGAGAAAGCGCTACATGCCAACCTGCTCCATAGGGCCGCTGAAGAGAGGGCAAACTTGATAGATGGCTCCCTGAAGTCAGCTCAAGAAGAAATTTCAAAACTGAAGGCCGAACTCGAGGCAGAGAAGAAGGCAAAAAAGCTCACTGAGGTAGATGCGGCCAAAGCGTTTGATGCCGGAAAGCTTAAGGCGAAAAAGTTATACACAAATGAAGCCTTGAAGTTCGAGAATCGAGGTTTCAAGCATAGATGGCTCAAAGCTTTAGCAGATGCCAAGGTGACTCTCGATCGGCCGATTCCCTATGAGTAGTTGGAAATCGAACCGCTGGAATCAGACGTAGAGGAGTTAGATTTTTGATCAGCCAATTTCATAATAGATATATTTACCTTTGTTTTTGTTAGCTGTTTATTTTGTTGATTCCGTTATACTGTTTACTTTTTGCACTAGGGCCGTTTTCATGTATAAAGTGACGAATGTACTCGTGCAATTTAATAATGAAAATGCCCATTTTTCTTATGATTGTGTGCATGATTATGCTTTGCGTGGTTGGTGGAAATGCATCGAAACCAAAATGTGTCACATCACTAAACCAAGACTAAGAATTTGAAAACAAAGAGATTAATAAACATTAAAGCAAGTTCATGGGGTCAAGTGGGGCTGCGTCTTAATTCGACCAAATATTGAAACGCCGACTAGATTAATAAATCTACCCTTGCCCTAGTTGACCACTGAACGTCACCGCCGAATACGATAAAACAAAGCAAAGCAAAGCAAGTTCATGGGGTCAAGTGGGGCAGTGTCTTAATTCGGCCAAATATTGAAACGCTGACTAGATTAATAAATTTACCCCTATCCCAGTTGATCACTAAGCATCACCGCTGAATACATAAGGAGGAGGCGGCGACCGCGGGCATTTCGTAATTATTGCATCCATAATTAATAAGTGGGGTAGCCAGGCGTGTGTGGGGCCTGTGGAATCTTTAAATAGACACTAGCTGAGTGTGAAAGAGAAGAGAGCACTGCGTCGACCTGAGCAAGTTCATATGTCTAGCAGATTGTTCTTCAACAGTAAAGGTGAAGGAAAGACATTAGCAGAACTAGACGTAGAAATGAATTGCGGAGCTGGTACGAACCCATCCCAACAGGAAATATGGCGTCAGAGGAGTGAGAAAGGCGTTGATCCCCCCGTCATTGAAGTAGGTCCCCAAAAAGGGGCGAGGTGGAAAAATCGCCAAGGGGAGTGCAGCAACAAGGGAGCTCAAGGATTAGGAGTGCACATGCCTTAACGCGAAATGAACCGAGCAGGCCACCATGCCAGCTAAGCTTTTTGATGTTTATTGGAAATAAACCAATGACCGATGAGGATTCAATTATCTGCGATCCGAACGTGGCAGTGGAGTTTACTCAACAAATCTTTTCACTCGAAGTGCAATAATCAATGATCAGACGGGCTGATTACGAAATTTTCAAAGAAGGTGTCCATGAGGCAGTCAAAGGACTCTGTAGCTCATTTGAAATTGGCATGCGCCTTTGTGCCGCGCAAAGAGAAATTGAACAAAAAGAAGGGCATATTCGGAACTTAAAGCGTCGCGCGGAGAAGGCTAAGAGTGAGTTGAGAAGAGCCAAGACCGCCAATACGCAGTCAGCGGGTGCAATGAACCCAGTCGTAATAGACAAAGTAAACCAACACCTGCTAGATCATGCCATAGCCAATCGGGATACGGCAAGCATGTTCGTAAAAGAAGCAATAAGAACATGAGCGTATGAAGAAGGCTTTTTGACGGATGAAAAATCGACATTGAGAAGACTAGAGAAAAGTTGGTGGATGATGTTTGCCAATGCGAGAACTATGGCTTTAAGCACAGATAGATTAAGGCTTTGCAAGCCGCTGGTATCGACTCGGTGTCTCCATTATACCAAAATTACAAGGTTCCCTTCGAGGCTTATGACGTCGAGAAGACGGATGATGAAGAAGAAGGTGTCGATCCGAAGAAGGCCTAAATAACGAGAAACCATGTATTGTACTTTTATTCTAGCAGGATCCATGTATTTGTAACAAGAAACCATGTATTATTGTTTGAAATAAATATTTATTGTGCTCGTTTGATTCATATCTTTGCTAGCTTTGTTAAAACTGCATGTTTATGGTCCTATGTGAGTCTATTGCATTTAGCTCAATGATGCATCTGTAGAACTGCTTGTTTATTGACCCCTATAACTCCATTATTAGAATCTGTCGATTTCAAAAATTCTTACCTCAAAATCTTGCAGTGGGCGCTCCGAATCCGGAGGTTTATTCGGCCAATCGTGTCGAGCATGAAAGGCGCTTCGGATTCGGCATCTGTGTAATGGCCAAACGTGATCAAGCACGAAGGGTGCTCCGAATTTGGAGTCTCTGTTCAGCCAATCGTGTTGAACACGAAGAGTGCTCTGAATTCGAAGTCTTTGTAATAGCCAAATGTGATTAAGCACGAAGAGCGCTCCGAATTCGGAGGCTTTATTCAGCCAATCGAGCCGAGCACGAAGGGCGCTTTGAATTCGGAGTCTCTATAGTGGCCAAACGTGATCAAGCACAAAGGGTGCTCCAGATTCGGAGGCTTTATTAAGCCAATCATGATGAGCACAAAGGGCACTTCGGATTTGGAGGCTTATTCGGCCAATCGTGCCAAGCACGAAGGGCACTCCGAATTCGGAGTCTTTGTAATGACCAAACGTGATCAAGCACGAAGGGCGCTCCGGATTCGGAGGCTTATTCAGCTAATCGTGGCAAGTACGAAGGGTGCTCTGAATTCAAAGACTTTTATTAATTGGCCATTTGAAATGAGAAGAAAATGAGACGAGAAAGGCATACTGTATTGCTGAGTAACTACATAGATGCATACACAGCTGCATAGTAGCAAAAAAAAAAAAAGAACTAGAACATTGTACAAGTTGGTCTAATGATAAAATTTGCTCAAGTAGGTCGAATTCTAGGGTCAATGCAATTTTCTGCCAGTCATGTCTGAAAGTCGATATGCCCCTACACCGGCAATTGAATCAATCTGATAGGGGTCGTTCCAGTTGGAGCCTAGTTTTTCGTTCGCTGGGTTTTCTAGAGCAGGAAGCACTTTCTTGAGGACCAATTCTCCTGGGGCGTAGTGGCGCAGCTGCACGCATTGGTTATATGATTTGGAAAGTTATTGCTGATATCGTGCTATGTATGCAAGAGTTCGATCTTGGCGCTTCTCGATTAAATTCAGGTCTAAGGCTAGCATCATGTCGTTCTGCCCCGTGTCAAACGTCTTTGATCTTAGAGTGGGCAGGCCGATTTTAAAAGGAATGATGGCTTTTGTCCCAATACATAAAGCAAATGACGTTTCTCCGATGGACCAGATCAGAGCAGTGCGATGAGCCCACAATACACTGGGCAGCTCTTCCACCCACTTACTCTTGGCCTTCTCCAACTGCTTCTTGATTCAGTCCAGGATCACTTTATTTAAGGCCTTAGCCCAACCATTACTTTGTGGATAAGCCAGTGAGGAAAAGTAAGGCCTAATACCATACGTGTCACACAGCTCCCAATAGATGCCACAGTCAAATTGGATGCCATTGTCGGATATGAGTGCTCGAGGTATGCCAAATCGAGTTATAATATTTTTTCATACAAAGCGTTAAACATTGACGTCACGGATATGTGCTAGCGACTCTACCTCGACCCATTTTGTGAAATAATCTGTTACAACATCAAGAATCACTTATTTCTCAAAGCTCTTGGCAGTGGTCCAACGATGTCCAGGCCTCATTGAGCAAAAGGCCAAGGACTAGTAATGGAATTTAGTTCTTCGGCAAGCATGTGAGTTAAAGAGGAGAACTTCTAGCATCATTCGCACCTCTTTACATAATTCTCAGCGTTGGTACGCAAGGTCGGCTAATAATATCTCTGAGTGACATCTCAGTGGGCCAATGAACGCCCTCCAAAATGGGCACCGCAACTGCCTTTATATATTTCTACCAAGAAATTCTCTACCCTACCAAGATGAACACATTTCAAATATGGCCCTGACAGTGATTTTTTGTAAAGCTTTCCATGGAGATCCAAATAATATCGTAGGGCTTTATTCCGTAGCTTATGGGCTTCCTTCTTGTCTATTGGCAGCTGTTCAGAGGAAAGAAATGTAGCAATGGGGTCCTGTAGATCGCTCGAAACTCTGCTCCGTGCGTGAAGGCGCGAATTGTAGTTCTAGCTACTATAGTTCGGACTCCTGTCACAGTTCTGAATCTAATCTCACAAAGTGCAATGTAAGACTGATAAATCACCAAAGAGTCCAAATCCGGCAAATCGTTTTGGAAAACTGATTTTAATCAAAAAGCACCAAACATGAACTGCTTTTCCAGATTTCAGAGTCGCCACCTAAATATTTTATTTTGAGAAATTTAGGAAACCCTGACTCGTGCCTAAGGCCACGTATCCGTCATCACCAAAGTTGCCTTGGCTCGGGAACTTGGGTACGAGAGGGGAAGGTTCTGAAATGAGCACCCCCGCTCACCCGATCAAAGATCGGCCTCTACTAACATGATATGTTGTTTTTGAAAACACATGTATTCTTATTCTGATTTATTAGCTAGCTTACTATGTGATGCGCACAGCATACAAGTATAGACTAAATTACTAGATTTAGAACAAAACATCTCATGTTTGTTTTTTAAAATGGTTTGGAGTTGCTACTCGCAAGTAGGCTAAGTCGCGGATTTGCCACCCTCAAGTGGGCTTAAAACATGATGATTTGCCACTTCAAATGGGCTTAAAACTCGCACTTCGATGAATTGTTCCAATTCAAGCAATGAAGCCTTCATCCACAGGCATTCATGCAGTTAATCATTTAGACACATAGCCTCATGACAAGTATGCTATCATGGCAGTCACTTACACACATGCAAGGATGCTAAAGCATAAACACTTACAGTGTACTCCGAGCCAAAATAGAAGCTAGTTAGTAATCAATGCATGATCCTAGCTATGTTAACAATGCCTAATGCAACACATGCAAAAATGCAACTAAAGTAGACTCGGCTATCTAGAATGGCATATGAATGCAACACTTGATAACATGCTGTTAAACAAGTATTCAAGAAAGTGTATTGAAAGACAATGCAGTTTGAATGATGCGCCGAGCTCGGTGCATGCAAGACAGATGAATGGATGCACGCATACAAGCATAAGGTATGCTAATCAAAATATGCCCTAAACTAACCATCAAAAGCTGATAAGTAAAAGGGAGAAAGAAATGGGTTTGGAAGACATGCATCACACACACGCACACTTATTACAACATTTGCCCTCTCGACGGAGGGTCTGAAAGAATAAGCTAAGCTAGCTACACTAAGCTAAGCTATCTAACAAATCTAATTAATCTAATTAAACTAGTTATTACACAACAAAATAAATAACTAGCTACAACTAATTATTACATCACTTTAACTAATTAACAAATTAATTAAATTACATAAACATGCTAATTATCAAGTAAGCATTAAACTACACTAATCAGCTCTGCTATGGAAAGTTGAACAATGCATGTACTTGGTTTCTCACACGGAAATCCATTGCGATGCCCAGACTTGTCTCTGTTTGCATTTGATCTCAGAACACTGCACAAACCTCCAGATAGCTTCTACTCCAACATGAAGACCTCCAGGAGGGCTGCCGACCAGAAAATGGTGCTGTAGACCACCTGTAGACCACCTAAACATGCTGCAAACCAGAAAAAGTGGTCGGCCAGCCACTTTTACTAGTCTGCCGACCAGAAAATTCTGCCAAGCTCTAATTTGCTGCAACAGAGAACAAGAAGGGGCACAGCAGTGTATTTGCAAGGTATGTGTGCACAACCACCCTCCCTATCATTTTTCAAGCTCAAGGGAGGGCGGTACTCGACTATCGGGCCACCAACCGAGCATCACAATGCACGATGGCCGAGAAGCCAAGTTTGCACAATTCAATGTCAATGAATGCACAAATAATACATAAGGGCCTTAACCTCTATCATGCATGATCAAGAGGGTCGGCGACTGAGAAATGAGGTACGTTTCATCACTACAAGTATGAAACGTCCCTCGTTTCTCGTGTTTGGATCAACGCCCGATCCAAACATAATGCAACACATACAACATGATCAACCTATCAATGCTAATGGCATGCACAAGATTCCAACACATGAACAATGCATGCATGGCAGGTTAGAAGCTTAAGGCATCAAAGTTATGAAAGAGCATCTCACAAGAGGCATGCAATATAATGCTCAATGGACTTGAACTACATATGGACAGACCTAAATCATGCCAAAACAGTGGCCAACACACCAAAACTTAGGCACAAAAAGGCAAGATATGCATGCTCATGTAATGGCTCATCAACTAGGCATAAGAGTACAACTCTCAAACATGATGAAGAAGTGACAAATGTGAGAGTGTAGCTACGCTATATGTCATGACCCGAACCCGCCCCTATGGGTTAAGGACATAACCGGCCAGTAATCAAGGGATTACCTACGGCCTCAAACCAAACCAGACGTAACTCATCAGAGTAAAGGGGCCAAACGGAAGCAAACTTACAAATTGTCCATAGAGCTGTGCTTACATGGCACATCATAACAAATCATATACATACATGTTAATAGCTCACATCAAAATAGGTAATAACACAAAGTTCTATACATACAGGATCATTAAGTCTAAGTCGGTCAAACCCAAAGTTTATATACAAAAGTGATTCAATGTTTTCGCCAATATAACAAAACCATAACAAAAGAGCAAAAGAGGTGAAGACAAGTCTCGTGCGCGAGACGTTTGGGCTGACTCTTCAAAACCTTGACTGTTTCACACAAACTTCATTGAGGCTGGGTTTGGACCTCCCTTGGCTCACCTACAGACACATGAATGAGTGTGAGCGAAAGCCCAGTAAATAATATCGAATAAAGAAGATACACTAGGACAATATACAACAGATAGCCTTGGGCCTAATTCATATTCTATCTAAATATATATATACATACATAGGTCAAGTGACTGCAGTTCCAAACACATCAAACGGCCTCGAGCCTAATTCATTCATATTCGACAGCCTTTGGCCCAACCGTTCCTGTCCGACGGCGTGTGGCCCAATCATTCATGTCATACGGCCTCTGGCCCATTCATTCGTGTCATACGGCCTCTAGCCCATTCGTTCATGTCATACGGCCTCTGGCCCATTCTTTCATGTCATACGGCCTCTGGCCCATTCATTCGTGTCATACGGCCTCTGGCCTATTCATTCGTGTCATACGGCCTCTGGCCTATTCATTTGTATCCGACGGGCTTTGGCCCAACCACATGGCATAGCGAACATTTGTCCATAATTCGAATTAACAGACTTATAAGACTTATAGGGAAATAAGCAATCAGACAAATAACATACTTTGAAATATCTTTACTAAGATATTACTCACAGTGTTATGCCGGTGGATTCACCCTTGCGCTTAACCCTACACATTACATAACACATATGGGTCACAAACGATTCAATCCGTTCTTAATTCATACATCCCTCTTAGGCTTCTTTCTTATCCTTTTTAATTCATTCATAATGCTCAATGCATGCCTAAGAGTACTTAGAAGTGAAAGAGAACGGAAAATAAAACACAGAACTCCTTTATAAATTTTCTGAAATAGGGGTCCTCGCTTGAGCGTGGTTTTGGCCGCTCGAGCGGACCCCTTGGGTCTGCAAAAATACTGGTTGCCTCATTTTTACGCTCGAGCGTGAATTTGGACGCTCGAGCTGAAGGTCACGCTACATGGCTCCTTGCTCGAGCGTGAATATCCCCGCTCGAGCGGACATCCATGTCTGCAAAAAGTTTTAGGAGCTCGTATTTCCCGCTCGAGCGGCGCTTTCCCCGCTCGAGCGGACATGCCAAATTTTGGAAAATCCAGAATTGTTCTTGAAGCTCAAACTCGACCTTCGAAGGTCCAAAACTCATAATTTCGATCCAAAACATGCAAATACATCATATAGCATATGGATGTAAGCAACATGAGGCCAATCATTCAAAATCATGGTCCAATTCTTCAAAATTACTCAACATTCCTTTGTATAATAATGGCTCATGCATTCAAACCTCATATGAGCTCCATATCTTTAATAATCAAACATGCATGCCAATTTTGACTTCATTTCTATTTCAAATGATGCAAATGGTGTTCATTCTCATGAAACTCAACAAAACCATGCTTGCATGTATGATCCAACTCTCAATCTTTTATAATTGACATGCTACATGTTAGATTATACAAATTTATGGCAATTCATAGCAATTCTATGCATGCATGTGCATATCTCATCAAAATTAACACAACTCATGTTCTTGATTACCATTCAATCTTTAATTCATAAAATCACAATTGAAACTCATGAATTAGGGGTTGATTACTCACCTAGGAGCTTCAAACACTCAAGTTCTTTGAGTTTAACTTCAAATTTTCAAGCCTTGAGCCAAAATTGCACAATTCTTCCCCTTTCTCTCTCTAGAGCCGGCCTCTCTCTCTCACTAAAGTATAAACTCAAATTTTGAACTCAAAACAAATGAGTGTGAGTGCAAGTTGGCCTATTTATAGGCTCCCTTAATTCCCTTAATCAAATCACTTAAAATTAAGTAATGGTGCTTTAACTAGTCATTATGAATCTGATTATTTTGATCCAAATCAATTTTCAATTAAATTTCACCGTAGGCTCTAAAAATTACGCCAATCACAATGGCAGAGTCAATTTTGATTTCTATGGCCGATAGGGCCTTCAATTTAAATTCCAAAGCAGAAAGCCAAACAGATTTTCCTACGGTGAACAGATAGAAATTCAAAACCACATATATTCATATAAATGGTACTCAAAATCATATCAAACACATAATCATATTCATAATAAGGATCAATTAGCACAATACGGAACAGGGTTATCACACTATATGCACTGAAATCATGTATGAAATAATGCCAAACCACTTAAACAACACAAGTATAGCATGCAAGAGGGCCCAAGGCACAAGGCTACTAAAGGAGATTACACAAGAAGCATGCAATGCATGGCACAAATGATAGAACCAACCATAGATAGAGCTCAATTAGGTCAAAACAAAGACCAAAACATGCTGAGATGGGAGCTCAAAAGCCTAGACAAACATGCATACGCATTGGCCCATAAACGAGGCACAAAGGCACAACTCTTAAACGCATTGAAAGAGTGAAAGATGTGAGGGCATGGCAGTGAAACATGCTGTAAAATCACATACAAAATGATGCTAAATCATGCAAATTGCCCAAGCAATGCATGTTAGTGGACTCAAAACACTAAGCTAGTGAGCAAAATTGCACTATGGCTATACAAAGCAAGGCATGCATAACCCAAAGCACATGAAATAGAGCTTAAGCATGGCAAAACATGAGTAAAAGCTTGCTGGAGTTGAGCCAAAATCATGCTAAAATGGTGGTCCAAAGCATGATGCACACAAGGCTAAATGGCAAAATTACACTACAAGTATAAAAAGCATGCATGTGGTGATCAAACCAAGCCAAAACAGAGGTATGCCATGCTGAAATAGGGCCAAAAATGGGCTGAGACTAAGCCAACACATGCTAAAATAACAAGCTCAAACATGAGGCCAACAAGGCAAGCAACCAAGACACAAGGAGATGGGATGACCCCCTCCCATTTTGAACCTCAAAACACACTTTCTACCACTGAAAATCCACTGGATTTCAGTGGCTAAAAGGCCAAGAGAAGGTGATCTCAAAGGCCTAAAGAGATAGCACAAAACAAGGCAAATAAGGCACACAAGAGGGTAGCACACCCTCAACACCAAAGAGGCCTTAAACAAACATTTCAAACACTTGAAAATGAAGCTTTTTGCAGTTGAAAGTTAGGCCTAAAACAACATGAAAATAGGGCCAAAGACTTCATCAAAAACAAAGCTTTAAGGGGCTAGTTTCTTACCCTTGAAGAACAAGGACAAAGCAGCAACTCCAGCAACCTTTTTGGACCAAAAGCAATCCAAAAACCCCAAAACCAGCTTCAAGGTGATTCAGCTCCAAAGCAAAGGTGTTTGAGTAGGTGTTTGTGTGCAAAAGTGTGAAGAAACTACACTTTTAAGCATAAATATGGAGCAAATAGAGCAATATAGAGATAGAGATATATCTATAACCCTAATGCAAAATTCTGAACCTCAAGCAAGAGGGAGGAGGCTCCCTTATATAGAAATCCATGCTCCAAGCTTGTTTGACAAGCTAGAGGCTCCAAGCAATCCCTCCATACACGTGCATGAAGGATGCTTTCTATGCCCAACAGCTGGCACAGCTGGCAAGAAAATATCTGCAGAAAAATGCAAAAAAGGTGCCGACCAGTTGAGGTGGTCGGCCGACGACTCCCACTAGTCGACCGACCAGAACAAGTGGTCTGCAGGGAGAACAACTGGTCGGCAAGGGGGGAAAGATGGTCTGCACAAAGAGAGGAAGGTGGTGGCATGGCTGTCGACCACTTTAGGTGGTCCACAGACCACCCACCCTAGCTGGCCGACCAGAAAACTGGCTGGCTGGGAAGAAAAGTGGTCTACAGGGGGAGAAACTGGTCTACACCCCTGTTCCACTCTCCAGGCAAGGGATAAGAAGGTTTGGTTCAAAACCAAACCAAAAAGGAAGCAAGACAAGAGTCTGCAAGGCGAGGCACTCAGCCGGAAGCCCCTAAAACTAGTCTATGGGCACAAAAAGTGGCCTACGAGAGGGAAAGGTAGTCTACGACTACAAAAGGTGGTCTACAGGCCTCTGTTTCCCTCTAGGCAAAGGCAGCAAGACATGGTCCAAAAACCAGGCCAAGAGGAGAACGTTAAGAGGCTCCGAGACAAGGCGCTCGGCCGAAGGCTCCGGAAACCGGAAACCAGTCTACAAGAGGGAAAAGTAGTCTACGACTACAAAAAGTGGTCCACAGACCTCTCCCTCCCTCCAGGCAAGGTCAACAAGGCATGGTCCACAAACCAAGCCAAAACACAAAGAGTTCAGAGGCCCGGAGGCAAGGCACTCAGCCGAAAACTCCGGAAACTCGAAACAAGCACAAACATGCGCGATCATCGAGCGCTCAGTCAATGACGTCTGAGTCTTAAGGTCGGTCAAAAATGGGATGTCTACAGTTGTCCCTCTTTGACAGAACTCGGATGTCAAGAAGTGACGGGAGTGAATGTCCAAGCCCAAAGACGACCCATTTTTGACAAGGCCGAAGACTTAGACAAACAGGCAAGATAACAAAGAGATACGCCCGCAGGCAGGGGCAAGATGCGAATGACATGCACAATGCCGAACATAACTTATGATTATGCAAAGAGGGCTGTAATGAAACATCTAGATTCAAATGTTATGCAAAGAAATGCTACAGCAAACTCGTACACAAGCAAATAAGTAAACACGCCACGCGTGGGAATTACAGACCGAACTACATTTCGTGCAGAAAGGATGTAAGAAAATTATGCAATCTCAGCGAACATGTGCGATAGATGCACAAAGCGAGCGTGTGATAGATACACAAAGTGAGCATGTGTGATAGATACACAAAAGCGAACATGTGATAGATACACAAAGTGAACATGTGTGATAGATACACAAAAGTGAGCAAAGTGTGATAGATACACAAAGAGAACGTGTGATAGATACACAAAGTGAGCAAAGTGTGATAGATACACAAAGCGAACGTGTGATAGATACACAAAGTAAGCGAACGTGTGATAGATACACAAAGCGAACGTGTGATAGATACACAAAGTGAGCATCTGTGATAAATACACAAAGTGAGCAAAGTCTGATAGATACACAAAGTGAACATGTGTGATAGATACACAAAAGCGAACGTGTGATAGATACACAAAGTGAGCATGTGTGATAGATACACAAAGCGAACGTGTTATAGATACACAAAGTGAGCAAAGTGTGATAGATACACAAAGTGAACGTGTGATAGATACACAAAGTGAGCAAAGTGTGATGGATACACTAAGTGAACAAAGTGTGATAGATACACTAAGTGAAGAGAGTGTGATAGATACACTATATGAGCAAAGTGTGATAGATACACTAAGTGAACAAAGTGTGTGCGATAGATACACAAAGTGAACGAAGTGTGATAGATACACTAAATGAAGAGAGTGAAGAAAGTGTGATAGATACACTAAATGAACAAAGTGTGATAGATACACTAAGTGAAGAGAGTGTGATAGATACACTAAATGAACAAAGTGTGATAGATACACAAAGTGAGCAAAGCATGTGCGATAGATACACAAAGTAAACGAAGTGTGATAGATACACTAAGTGAGCATGTGTGATAGATACACAAAAGGTGAACGAAGTGTGATAAATACACTAAGTGAACAAAGTGTAATAAATGCACAAAAGGTGAACGAAGTGTGATAAATACACGAAGTGAACAAAGTGTGATAGATACACTAAGTGAGCATGTGTGATAGATACACAAAAGGTGAACGAAGTGTGATAGATACACTAAGTGAGTATGTGTGATAGATACACAAAGCGAACGCGTGATAGATACACAAAGTAAGCAAAGTGTGATAGATACACAAAGCGAACGTGTGATAGATACGCAAAGTGAGTTTGTGTGATAGATACACAAAGTGAACGTGTGATAGATACACAAAATGAGCAAAGTGTGATAGATACACTAATAAGCAAAGTGTGATAGATACACTAAGTGAAGAGAGTGTGATAGATACACTAAATGAGCAAAGTGTGATAGATACACTAGGTAAACAAAGTGTGATAGATACACTAAGTGAAGATGTGCGATGGATGCACAAAGTGAGCATGTGCGATAGATACACAAAAGGTGAACGAAGTGTGATAAATACACTAAGTGAGCATGTGTGATAAATACACAAAGCGAGCAAAGTGTGATAGATTACACAAAGCGAACGTGTCATAGATGCACAAAGTCAGCATAGTGTGATAGATACACAAAGCGAACGTGTCATAGATACACAAAGTGAGCAAAGTGTGATAGATACACAAAGCGAACGTGTGATAGATACAAAAAGTGAGCATAGTGTGATAGATACACAAAGCGAACATGTGATAGATATACAAAGTGAGCATAGTGTGATAGATATACAAAGCGAACGTGTGATAAATACACAAAGTGAGCATACATGTGCGATAGATACACAAAAGGTGAATATGTGCGATAGATACACAAAGTGAATATGTGCGATAGATACACAAAACATAATCAATCTTAAACGGAACTTCTTTGAATGAAACGCACATCCAATATCTTCTGGTTGCGCCAGCTTCAAATGAACCGTACATACAATATCGTGCATGAATGAGAAAGAAACTTGATAGGCACAATGCAATACAATGCATGATGTTTAAGGAATGCAATAAACAAACACAGCAGCGCCTTAGAAAGCACCTCACAGGGTGAGTGGCGATAAACCGCTTTACTCTGACGGGGATCTCCCCTTGTGTTCTTCGAACTCTTACCTTGCGTTCTTCGAACTCTTTCCTTCAACTCACAGTATAAAGGTTCTGAAATGCCGACAAGGATTCTTCACGTAGAACACTTTGGATGCCACTTTTCTTCCTGACCATATTCACAACTTTCCCTATTCTCCAACGGGGTGACAGACTAGGTTGGTCCAGTATTCAGAATTGAGGTGCATACACGCTATCTCAACCTATGGGGCTTCCATACAGATTTCAAGCCGGGGATACACCCCTGGGTATTTAAACCAGACTTTAGTCTCAGAAATCCCGAGCCTTTGCATTCTAGGCAACAACCATTCGAACTCTAGTTTCCACCGTCGCAGTTGGTCTCTTAGGAACTCATTGCAAACACAGCCAAGATACATCTGGTAGGAAATGGTACTCAGGAAAAGCACTTCTGATCGCCATTCTGGCTTGAAGCAAACTTGATCTTGAGCTTGAGGTAGAGGCACACTCATACTTCGAAGCATTGATAAGGCCTAACGAGGTGCATACGGAATGCAATCTCGGAACTTACTGAAGTTAAAACAAACTCAGATGCTCCAACATTTTCCCTCTTTTCTTTTGCCTTGCAGTCCGGAACCTATATAGCTTCAGATAGGTCCTGGTTTTACTATTCTCACATGACCTGGGTTGAACCCTACAGTTTTATGAAAGAACAAATCCTGTTTTGCATACATGTAAAGAACAGCACGGCACTCTGAGCACAAGATGATTTTATTTTTGAAATTGAAATGAGAAAAGGGTTCTCAACTGGGTATTGAGCCTACGACTGACCACAGCCAAAACGACTCAACAAAGGAAAACAAAGGTAAAATAACCTAAACACATATATTGGCACTCGAAACGACTCAAAACAATAATCGAGACAAACAAAACATAACAAAACACAAGATTCAAATGTGCACAGGGAGCCTGTTTTTTCAGGTATTGTTTCCTACCCTTTCTCATTTGTGATTCTTACATCACTCTGGCACTCAATCTCTATTTTTTTGAAAAAAAAGCCCTTTTCTCACTTTTTCTATCAGCACACATCTTTCTATTCTTCAATCTCTCTTATTTTTTATGCCTCCCTTAGGTGGTTGATGGATAAACAGGAAGTTGTGGGCTCTTGCCCCTAGCATTCTGCTAGATTATTCTTCTTCTGCTCACAACAGTGAACTTTCCCACAGAGGGGTTGCGCTACAACTGGGTGTGTAGCAAATCTGCAGCTGCCATCGATTGATGATGCCCTTGGCCAGTTCGGATGTGACCAGACCTTTTCGAATAAGGGAGTGGAATATCTTGCTCCTTTTCCAGTTCGTGCTTCGCACTTGACTTGATACCTCGCTGCTCGGAGGATGAGAAAGCGTTTGGCCCTTTGCTGTTTGCTTCAGCTGTGCCCTTTTTGGCAAGTATGGTGCCCTTTCTGGCAAATGCATTGATAATGGGGAACAGACAGAAAACCTGACTCAACTGTGCCCCTAGTTCATCATTTTGACCATTTTTTGTTTTGGCTTTCTACTAAAACAATTTTGACTAACATGAGAGTTTGATTAACACGCTTGTTCGATTTTCTGATTTAAAATCATGCAAGTTAGGTTATGAGCACTGAAAATTTTCCTTTTTGGGTCCAAGATATGGTCTGGTTTTTGGAAAAAAAATGGAGCAAATTTTTGAGAAAATTACTCAACTTCATTAAAAATTCTCAAAACTTGTTTTTACAAACGGCCACTGCTCGACCAACGTAGAATTTACTCTTAAGATGCACAACCTTAGATCCAAAACAATGGAAAATTGCCCCTTGTCTGAATGACACGGTACGGCACCAAATCTAGCAACGAAAAGTTGTCCCTTGTTTGAATGACAACTCACGGCAACGGAAAGTTGCCCCTTGTCTGAATAGCGCCGCAGCATACTGTAACCCGCTCTCATAATGAAGTTCACAACCGAACTCTTGGATAAAGAAGCGACAAAGATGACCCGTTCAATCTCATGGACAGGACAGTTGAATTTGAAGTGTTTTACGACTGGACTTCAGAATGAAATTGCCTACGTATCCCAAAGGTGGGAATCAAGCCTGACGTAGTTCCGGGTTAAGGTACACTCGGGTATTAACCTCTTCTTTTGCACTCTAACTTTTGACAAGGCCGCCTTTCCGGATTTTCAACCTTGCGAGCTCTGTTTTGTTTTCTTTTCATTTCTTTTCTTTTCATTTCTATTTTTGTTCTTTTTCTTTGCATTTTTTCATTTTCTTTTCTTTTCATCTTTCATTCTCTTCATTTTTTTTTTCTTCTTTTTTTTTGTTCTTTTCTTTGCTCTAACTTTTGCCTGGGTCGCCCTTCCGGGTTTTCAGCCCAACGAGCCTCTCAAGGGTAAAAGTGTAACTTTGTCCATGTTGATCGGTTTGAGATCTCGAAGCAATCTGAATTCAGGAGAATGGCGGCTGTTCGCTGATGATGTAGAAGTCCATCCAATGGGGGCTGAATTTGCCTATAGTGTTGTGGATAGGAACTCAGTTGTCCTTCAGCAAAAACTTTCTTCTTTTCTCCCTTCTGGGATTTGGCTTTCTTGCCAGTCTTCATTGGTTTACAGAATGACCCCTATTTTGAATCTTTGAGCACATTTGACATTTTTGCCCCTAGTTCAAGGGCTACTTCTGATCTAGCTTTACAAGTTTCTTTTGACGACGTCTGAGCTTCTTGATCTGACTTTCTTGCCACTAGTTCGAGGGCTGCTTCAAATATGGCCTGACGGGCCTCCTTTGATGGTTGACCATTGAACATTCTAAATCCAAGTTCAAGGTTTGAAAGAAAAAGGGGTCGAGTCTTGAGGCTGAGAGTGATCCTATGCTGCACAATCTCAAGAGCGATTCCACACAGGTCTTCGCAGGATCGCGCAAAACATTTTCTGAAATCTTTTAAGAAAGCGACTAGTCGCTCGCGCTGAAGACCATGTAGAACCAATCTGGATCAAGCCAGGATCCTTTTCAATACTCACATTAACAAACATGATTTGATTCATTAAGGGCTTAGCATGCCTCTCTTTCTCTCAATTGATCAAATTTTTGCAAATACCGAGGAATTCCTTCCTCTTTGTTTTCACCACAGTGTTAGAAAAATAGTTTTGAAAAACTTAGGTCAATACAATGATTTCAGGGCACAGAAAAGACACAATTTTGGTCAAATACTGCCATCTCATTCAGAACTTCTGGCACAACTGGCTCCAAGGCAGAAACAAATGCAAAAGGGTAAAAATCACTGCCATTTCATTCAGATCTTCTGGCACAATTGGCTCCAAGACAGGAACAGACGCAAAAGAAAGGGTGTAAAAGACAAACACAAAATGATAGTGATGTCCGAGGTAACACTCCCGAAATCACCCGACTCCGACACAACAAGACTGACTGGATACAACAAGACTGACTCGACTAACTCAGTACAAAAAGACTGACTCAATACAAAACAACAAGACTGACCCAATACCCAAGTCAGAGAATAAAGTAAACAGCATTCGCAAGTGCTCAAAATAGTGCGTGCCATCCATCACATCTGGAGTAAACTGAACACCATCCGCAGGTGGTTCATCCCCCGATCACATCACATTATCTCCCAAGTTCACTGATCCAGTGCTAATAGACTTTGCAAGACTGGTGCGGCGATGACCTTGTTGTCAATTAGATCTTGTATATCATGGCGAAGATGAAAGCAACTGTCAGTGTCATGACCGGTTTGTTGATGGAAGGCACAATACTTAGCCGAGTCATGCTTTGGAGGGAGAGGATTGGGTAGAGGCCGTTGTTCCAACGGTTTCAGATGTCCTTTCCTGAGTAGGACCCCTAGAGCTTTAGACAAAGGCATATAGAATGGGGTGAAAACCCTCTTGCCTCGGGGTGGATATTTGGCTATTTGTGAGCTGGTTCCGGACGCACCGGTGAATGGGGTGGCTGTTTTTGGTGTGGTGGTGGTGACCATGCCCACGTCTGAAGTTCTAGAAACTGCATCACCACTGGTGGTCGCATTCGAACTGCGGGTAAATGCCCTCCTGGGCTGCTCCTTCTCCTGGTCAATAAGGCCCTACTTCATAGCGTCCTCAATCTGTACCCCAATGTCGTGCAAGTCGGCAAAGGTGGGGAGGGGTAAGACTATCATTTTTTGCATCAGCCTGGGTTGGAGGTTGCGCACAACCATCCTTATCTGATCTTTCTCGACCGGCCTGGTGGTCATCATAGAAGCTTTAGCCCTCCAACGGGTTACAAAGTCAGAGAAGCCCTCTTTCAGCTCTTGCCTGGTTGTCTCGAGATCACGAGTTGTGACCTCGATTTGCGTGTTATATGAATACTGGGCAACGAAGGCCTCAGCCATCTCCTCCCAACTTCTTTTCACTGAGTCCTCCAGTTTAGCATACCAGATGGTCGCGATACCCGACAGGGTCCGACCGAAGAGTGAAAGCTTTTGCAATCTGGAGAGGCCCATTAACCGTAGGATATCCGAGAACAACTGCAGATGTACCATAAGATCTCCAGAACCGTCAAAACGGTCTATATGCGGCATCTTGAACCGGTCCGGCAATGTCACCGCTGAGTCAGTGTATCCATCCTCTATGTCCGCAATGGAATTAGCGCCTTGAGCTCTTTTGAACAGCTTTTCCAGCTTGCTCACTTTTAATGCAGTTGGATTCACTTCGAACTCGAAAGCGGCCTCAATTGGGTAAGCCTGTGCTTTGGAAGTCTGAGGTGGAGTGGGATCCACTGGGACATCTGTATTCTCCTGGGCATTGGCGGTAGGGGCAGGAGCCCTCGGTACAGGAATTTCTACTGGAGGTGGATGGGACGCAGAAGCTATTCTCTGTTGTGTTTGTTGCTGTTGTTGTTGCTGTTGAAGTCGGGCAATGAGGTTAGCCTGCTAGGCCATGACCTCGGTCTGGCGAGTTGTAGCCTCCGCTTAGCAGACAGCATCCCGCTGCATAGCCTGCATGGTCTCTTGGAGCTGATGCATCATGTCCTCCATATTAACTAAAAATTGCTGATCTAACTGAACAAGTGTGTATTCCCTTTCTGAGATGGAAGCAGATATCTCAGCCCTACTGTGCACAGGTGAGATAGATAATGACCGCTGAACTGGAGACTGTTGAACTAGTGATCTGTGCCTGACTGGCCCTTCTTTGCCTTACCACTGGCGAAGGAAACACTGGTTGCTCTGTTGCACTGAATCTCTGACCTAACAAAGTCTATCAATACAAGTCCAGTGTACCCGGGAGATATCGGAGCCTTCTGAAGCTATGGTTCCAAGACTACCTTGCAAAAGAAGAAAACAGAGAGCATCTCAGCCTGATTTCTCCAAAATGAATATGAGCATAGCTGAATGACTGTGCCCCCTACAGAATTCTGCCCAAAATTCTGCTTGTAAACTGATACCCTCAGGCCGATACTCAGACTTGCAACTGATACATACAACCTACAGAGACGCACTCTGACAGCACATACCAAGCAAGTAAGAGCTAAAACATCCCTATCGTGGGGTAGGATTTCCCTGTCCTATTTTGTCAGGAGTTAGGGTTTCACTATGCACACAGCGGTTTCAAACAACCTACAATCGAGTAAGCAACCTGTCCTAGTTTGGAATGGTCACTATGGTTTCCGATATATAACTAGGTCGAATGGTCGAAAAGGGTGCCTCGGTGAAAACCAAGGTTTGTGTTCCCATCGTGGCAGAGCCCGTAACCGATCAGCCTTATGGAACGCTTTTCTAAGCAAGCCTCCGGCAAACCGTTCAGGAATAGCAGATGGCAAACACTGTGACTTAGGCGCACCAATGCAAATGCAATGCAAAGAAACACATAAGTGTAGACAAAACACGATATCATGAGTTCAAGTCAAGTTCTCTAAATCCCCAGCAGAGTGGCTAGAAACTGTAGACCGCCCCAAACTCCGCTCCGCGCACGAAGGCACGAATTGTAGTTCTAGCTACTACAGTTCGGACTCTTGTCACGGTTCTGCATCTAATCTCACAAAGTGCAATATAAGACTGATAAATCACCAAAGAGTCCAATCCGGCAAATCGTTTTGGAAAATTGATTTTAATCAAAAAGCGCCAAACATGGACTGCTTTGCAAGATTTCAGAGTCGCCACCTAAATATTTTATTTTGGGAAATTTAGGAAACCCTGACTCATGCCTAAGGCCATGTGTCCGTCATCACCAAAGTTGCCTTGGCTCGGGAACTTGGGTATGAGAGGGAAAGGTTCTGAAATGAGCACCCCCACTCGCCTGATCAAAGATCGGCCTCTACTAACATGATATGTTGTTTTTGAAAACACATGTGTTCTTATTCTGATTTATTAGCTAGCTTACTATGTGATACGCACAGCATACATGTATAGATTAAATCACTCGATTTGGAACAAAACATCTCATGTTTGTTTTTGAAAATGGTTTGGAGTTGCTACTCGCAAGTAGGCTAAGTCGCGGATTTGCCATCTTCAAGTGGGCTTAAAACATGATGATTTGCCACTTCAAGTGGGCTTAAAACTCGCATTTCGATGAATTCTTCCAATTCAAGCAATGAAACCTTCATCCACATGCATTCATGCAGTTAATCATTTAGACACATAGCCTCATGGCAAGTATGCTATCATGGCAGTCACTTACACACATGCAATGATGCTAAACCATAAACACTTACAGTGTACTCCGAGCCAAAATAGAAGCTAGTTAGTAATCAATGCATGATCCTGGCTATGTTAACAATGCCTAATGCAACACATGCAAAATGCAACTAAAGTAGGCTCGGCTATCTAGAATGGCATATGAATGCAACACTTGATAACATGTTGTTAA
The DNA here is from genome assembly GCA_030407325.1 of Camellia japonica. Classification (NCBI taxonomy): domain Eukaryota; kingdom Viridiplantae; phylum Streptophyta; class Magnoliopsida; order Ericales; family Theaceae; genus Camellia; species Camellia japonica. The sequence goes on from JAPPVO010000017.1 coordinate 118,116,336, forward strand.
ACACGTATTCAAGAAAGTGTATTGAAAAACAATGCAGTTTGAATAATACGCTGAGCCCGGTGCATGCAAGACAAATGAATGGATGCACGCATGCAAGCATAAGGTATGCTAATCGAAATATGCCCTAAACTAACCATCGAAAGCTGATAAGTAAAAGGGAGAAAGAAATGGGGTTGGAAGACATGCATCACACACACGCACACTTACTACAACATTTGCCGTCTCGATGGAGGGTCCGAAAGAATAAGCTAAGCTATCTAACTAATCTAATTAATCTAATTAAACTAGTTATTACACAACAAAATGAATAACTAGCTACAACTAATTATTACATCACTTTAACTAATTAACAAATTAATTAAATTACATAAACATGCTAATTATCAAGTAAGCATTAAACTACACTAATCAGCTCTGCTATGGAAAGTTGAACAATGCATGCACTTGGTTTCTCACACGGAAATCCATTGCGATGCCCAGACTTGTCTCTGTTTGCATTTGATCTCAGAACACTGCACAAACCTCCAGATAGCTTCTACTCCAACATGAAGACCTCCAGGAGGGCTGCCGACCAGAAAATGGTGCTGTAGACCACCTGTAGACCACCTAAACATGTTGCAAACTAGAAAAAGTGGTCGGCCAGCCACTTTTACTGGTCTGCCGACCAGAAAATTCTGCCAAGCTCCAATTTACTGCAACAGAGAACAAGAATGGGCACAGCAGTGTATTTGCAAGGTATGTGTGCACAACCACCCTCCCTATCATTTTTCAAGCTCAATGGAGGGCGGTACTCGACTATCGCGCCACCAACCGAGCATCACAATGCACGATGGCCAAGAAGCCAAGTTTGCACAATTCAATATAAATGAATGCACAAATAACACATAAGGGCCTTAACCTCTATCATCCATGATCAAGATGGTCGGCGACCGAGAAATGAGGTACGTTTCATCACTACAAGTATGAAACGTCCCTCATTTCTCGTGTTTGGATCAACGCCCGATCCAAACACAATGCAACACATACAACATGATCAACCTATCAATGCTAATGGCAAGCACAAGATTCCAACATATGAACAATGCATGCATGGCAGGTTAGAAGCTTAAGGCATCAAAGCTTGGAAAGAGCATCTCACAAGAGGCATGCAATATAATGCTCAATGGACTTGAACTACATATGGACAAACTTAAATCATGCCAAAACAGTCACCAAAACTTAGGCACAAAAAGGCAAGATATGCATGCTCATGTAATGGCTCATCAACTAGGCATAAGAGCACAACTATCAAACATGATGAAGAAGTGACAAATGTGAGAGTGTAGCTACACAATATGCACTAAAATCATGTATGAAATGATGCCAAACCAATCAAACAACACAAGTATAGCATGCAAGAGGGCCCAAGGCACAAGGCTACTAAAGGGGATTACACAAGAAGCATGCAATGCATGGCACAAATGATAGAACCAACCATAGACAGAGCTCAATTAGGTCAAAACAAAGACCAAAACATGCTGAGATGGGAGCTCAAAAGCCTAGACAAACATGCATACGCATTGGCCCATAAACGAGGCACAAAGGCACAACTCTTAAAAGCATTCCAAGAGTGAAAGATGTGCGGGCATGGCAGTGAAACATGCTCTGAAATCACATACAAAATGATACTAAATCATGCAAATAGCCCAAGCAATGCATGTTAATGGACTCAAAACACCAAGCTAGTGAGCAAAATTGTACTATGGCTATACAAAGCAAGGCATGCATGACCCAAAGCACATGAAACAGAGCTTAAGGATGGCAAAACATGAGTAAAAGCTTGCTGGAGTTGAGCCAAAATCATGCTAAAACGGTGGTCCAAAGCATGATGCACACAAGGCTAAATGGCAAAATTACACTACAAGTATAAAAAGCATGCATGAGGTGATCAAACCAAGCCAAAACAGAGGTATGCCATGCTGAAATAGGGCCAAAAATGGGCTGAGACTAAGCCAACACATGCTAAAATAACAAGCTCAAACATGAGGCCAACAAGGCAAGCAACCAAGACACAAGGAGAGGGGATGACCCCCTCCCATTTTGAACCTCAAAACACACTTTCTACCACTGAAAATCCACTGGATTTCAGTGGCTAAAAGGCCAAGAGAAGGTGATCTCAAAGGCCTAAAGAGATAGCACAAAACAAGGCAAATAAGGCACATAAGAGGGTAGCACACCCTCAACACCAAAGAGGCCTTAAACAAACATTTCAAACACTTGAAAATGAAGCTTTTTACAGTTGAAAGTTAGGCCTAAAACAACATGAAAATAGGGCCAAAGACTTAATCAAAAACAAAGCTTTAAGGGGCTAGTTTCTTACCCTTGAAGAACAAGGACAAAGCAGCAACTCCTGCAACCTTTTTGGACCAAAAGCAATCCAAAAACCCCCAAAACCAGCTTCAAGGTGCTTCAGCTCCAAAGCAAAGGTGTTTGAGTAGGTGTTTGTGTGCAAAAGTGTGAAGAAACTACACTTTTAAGCACAAATATGGAGCAAATAGAGCAATATAGAGATAGAGATATATCTATAACCCTAATGCAAAATTATGAACCTCAAGCAAGAGGGAGGAGGTTCCCTTATATAGAAATCCATGCTCCAAGCTTGTTTAACAAGCTAGAGGCTCCAAGCAATCCCTCCATACATGTGCATGGAGGATTCTTTCTGTGCCCAACAGCTGGCACAGCTGGCAAGAAAATATCTGCAGAAAAATGCAGAAAAGGTGTCGACCAGTAAAGGTGGTCGGCCGACCACTCCCACTAGTCGACCGACCAGAACAAGTGGTCTGCAGGGAGAATAACTGGTCGGCAAGGGGGGAAAGATGGTTTGCACAAAGAAATGAAGGTGGTGGCATGGCTGCCGACCACTTTAGGTGGTCCACAGACCACCCACCCTAGCTGGCCGACCAAAAAACTGGCTGGCAGGGAAGAAAAGTGGTCTACAGGGGGAGAAACTGGTCTACACCCCTGTTTCACTCTCCAAGCAAGGGATAAGAAGGTTTGGTTCAAAACCAAACCAAAAAAGAAGCAAGACAAGAGTCCGCAAGGCGAGGCACTCAGCCGGAAGCCCCGAAAACTAGTCTACGGGCACAAAAGTGGCCTACGAGAGGGAAAGGTAGTCTACGACTACAAAAGGTGGTCTACAGGCCTCTGTTTCCCTCTAGGCAAAAGCAGCAAGGCATGGTCCAAAAACCAGGCCAAAAGAAGAACGTTAAGAGGTTCCGAGACAAGGCGCTCAGCCAAAGGCTTCGAAAACCGGAAACCAGCCTACAAGAGGGAAAAGTAGTCTACGACTACAAAAAGTGGTCCACAGACCTCTCCCTCCTTCTAGGCAAGGTCAACAAGGCATGGTCCACAAACCAAGCCAAAACACAAAGAGTTCAAAAGCCCGGAGGCAAGACACTCAACCGAAAACTCCAGAAACTCGAAACGAGCACAAACATGCGCGATCATCGAACGCTCAGTCAATGACGTCTGAGTCTTAAGGTCGGTCAAAAATGGGGTGTCTACAGGTCCATCCAACTTGGTTTTGAGTCAATGATGTTGATACAAACAGACTTAGGGGAGCTGAGGCTGATATTCGGCTCTGGGACGAATCCTACTTTAATTGTCCATTTGATTTTCGAGTTAATGGCAGAAGCTAGACAAGCAAGGGCATCAGCATAAGTGTTCTGATCTCGGGTTATCTGATTCAGCTCGTGGTGGTTGAACTTTGTGAGTAAAGCACTTGTCGTTTTCATATAAGCTGTCATTCGGTCATTTTTAGCCGCATATTTCCCTTTTAATTGGTTGATGACCAACTTTGAATCACAGAAGACCTGTAATTGTTTAGCGCCTAAGTGAAACGCGTTACGGAGGCCGGTTTGCAATGCTTCATATTCGGCCTCATTATTTGACGTATCGGAACCAAGTTTGACTGTCTGTTTGATTATCACCACTTCGGGCGTCATGATTACTACTCCTACCCCATTGCTACGTTGGTTAGATGATCCATCACAATACATTTTCCAAATGTTCCCGATATACATTCTCCAATCTAGTTGAGGTCGCAAGGTCAGTTGGTCGGATTTGAAGTCGGTATGGTATCTTGTAAATTTGGCTACAAAGTCAGCCAACACTTGCCCCTTGATGGCCGTTCTGGGTGAAAACTAGAGGTCGTACTAGCCGAGTTCTAATGCCTATTTCGAAACTTATCTTGACGATTCCGCACTACAGAACACAGCTAGAAGAGGGAAGTTTGTTAGTACCCCAATGGTATGAGCCTGGAAATAGTGCATCAGTTTCTGGGCAGCCACCACAAGAGCCAGGATGAGCTTTTCCAGTAGTAGGTATCATGTTTCAGCGTCGACCATTGCTTTGCTTACATAGTAGATGGGTTATTGCTCGCCGAGTTCTTCCTTTAGTAACACGGCGCTGACCGCGCGATCAAATACTACAAGATACAGGATGAGCGAATCACCTGGCGATGGGGTTGCCAAGAGTGGTATGGAACGGAGATATGTTTTCAATCCGTTTAGCGCGTCCTGGCACTCAGGGGTCCGCTGAAATGCCTTGCCCTACCGAAGTATGTGAAAGAATGGTCGACAACGATCTGAGAAACGGATGATAAACCTGTTGAGGGCCGTAGCCATTCCCATCAACTTCTGAACTTCTTTGGTCGACTGAGGTGAACCAGTTCTGTAATGGCCATAATTTGTCTCAGATTGGCCTGTATTCCACGATGATTTACGATATAGCCGAGGTACTTGCCGGATCCGATGCAGAATGTGCACTTCGAGGTGTTGAGTTTCATCTTGTATTTTTAGAGAATGGCGAAAGTAGGCCTGATGGGCATCCTTTTCCTTGGATTTTACCACCATGTCATCGATATAAACTTCCATGGTGCGGCCAAGTTGTTCTTTAAACATAGTGGTGACCAACCTCTGGTATGTTGCCTCCGCATTCTTTAGTCTGAAGGGTATGACCTTATAGTAATAGATGCCCCTTGGAGAGAGGAATGCTGTTTTCTCCTCGTCCGCCGGATGCATGGCAATTTAGTGGCAATCCTTGTATGCGTCCAGGAAGCTCATGCGTTGGTGGTGCGTAGTGGCATTCACAAGTTAGTCGATTCTAAGTAGGGGGAAACAATCCTTGGGACAGGCTTTATTCAGGTCCGTGAAGTCCACACAAATATGCCAGGATCCGTTTTTCTTCTTTACAACCACGGTATTGGATAACCACGTGGGATAAGCTACTTCACGGATTGCCCCAACTTCCAACAGCCTATCGACTTCGTCGATGACAGCCGAAGTATGCTCCGCTGCAGACCGACGGCTCCTCTGAATAATGGGTTTGACTTTTGGGTCGACATTTAAACGGTGTTGGGCCACACTTGGATCCACCCCCAACATCTCATATGGTCTCCAGGTGAATACATCAATATTGCCGAGTAAGAAGGAGACCAACTCATGGCGCTTGGCTGGATCTAGAGAAGTGCCGATCATAAAGAACTTGTCAAGTTCCCCAACGATTCTGGCTCGATCGAGATCTTTGGTTGCCTTATCGGTGGGGACCTTTCCAATATCCTCGAGGCTTTCTTGATCTAGAATCTCGATCGAGTTCACTTCTAGCTCTCTTGGCTTTTTTGTCGATGCGGTGAGATAATATTCCTTCGCCGATTTTTGTGAACATCAAATTTGCTCGATGTCGTATGTCATTGGAAAGCAGAGTAGCTAATTACGTGCTTGGTATGGACTTCATTGCATGCAACCAAGTTCGCCCCATGATAAGATTGTATGGTGACGGGATTTTGATGACCAGAAACTCCACGTCGATTGACTTGGTTCCAGCACGCACTGGTAGCATGATCTTGCCCAAAGGGTATTTGGGGTTGGCGTTGAAGCTGAATAGGGGGTATTCGGTCGGTAATAAATCCGAATCGGTGAAGCCTAACTTAATAAATGTTTATGATACATTATCTTTGAGGTGCTCCCCTGATTAATCAAAACTCGTTCCACGACGAATCTATTTACACGTAACTCGACGACAAGAGCATCCTCATGAGAGAGAGTCACCCCTTCAAGATCGGCGTCGTTGAATCTAATCTTGCCAGTCTCATGAGGCCGTTTGGCTGATATGAACGGCTTAGATGGGCAGGGTTGCAGCAGAATTGTATGTACTTGATTTGGCAGCGAAAGACTATATATCATGTGAATTACGCTAAGTGAAGGTGAGTCCGAGCGAAGAGCGACCGTGGTTGGTGGATTGCCCTTGCGGACATGCTATGCCAGTCAGCCATCTTGTACCAATTCCTCGAGATGGTCTTTCAGTGCATAGCATCTAGCTATCTCATGGCCACGGTCCTTGTGGTATTTACACCGCCTATCCCTCCGTCTCGTGTCAGGGGCCCAATAATCTTGGACGGTCATTTAAAGAATGGTAGATGTTGGATTTTGGGCAGGATCTTGCTGATTGGCTCGGCTAGCTCCGTATACTTCTTGTTTGAACGTCTGGGGCGTCTATTATCCACCTGATACTACTCGTTCAAATGGCGTGAGGACTGCTCATTTGATTGGCACGAATCCCGCCGATTGTCTTGCTTTGCTCGACCCCTCAACTTAGGGCTTTCTGGTGACGCAGCACTTATCGGCTGTATCAAGCCGGGTGGTGCCATTTTCATGACTTTTTTCCTGGCTTTGACATGGAGGCAATCATCCTCTACCTTGCAATACTCCTCAACTTTCTTCATTAGCGCCCAAACTATTTTAGGAGGCTGTCTAGTCAACGAGCTTTTGAGTGGACTGTCGAGGTGTAACCCCATTTTAAAGACAATGACGGCCATGGAATCATTGCAGGCATCATCCACTAGGTTAAAACATTCCCAATAACGCGCTGAGTATTCACGGGGGGTCTCTTCTGGTTTGATTTGAATTGCCCAGAGCGAGTCAGCTTGCTTTGTTGGATATCGTTGGTAATGAATCTTGCCTGAATGATTTTTGGAGCTGATGGAAACTTTTCACTGAGGCAACCTCCAGTTTATAATACCATCTAACGGCCAATGGTCCCAGGCTACTCGAAAACATTCGGCACATGAGTGCTTCATCATCAGTATGTAATGTCATTGCTTGCTTGTAATGACGAATGTGATCTGTAGGATCTAATTTGCCATCTATCACAACCCAAACCCGCCCCTATAGGTTTAGCGCCGTAATCGGCCAGTAATCCGTGATTACCAAAGGCCTGCTTAACAATAATGACAATAATACAATATAAAGGGGCTGGCGGAAGCCAATCAATAATAAGATAATATCCAATGAGCTATGAGGACCTAAATGGAAATAAACTTTCATATACATAGCCATATCCATAACCATTTATGCCCATAAACACATATGTACAAGACAAAATACAAGTTAGGGAATTAATTCCATCATCAAAAACAGTATAAACCAAAGTCTTAAAACATTCTTTACACTTAGCGAAATCAAAAGGGTGAATTTGAGCCACCCAAAAAGCCTTGACACATGCTAGTTCGGAACCTTGCAATGAGGCACAATAGCTAGCTTGACAAAACAAGGGTTCGGGTTGATGCCTCTAGTTTTGATCTGGTGCTTGGCCACCTACATATACATAATAAACTGTGAGCTAAAACCCAGTGAATAATAGATGTATAAAGAGGTTAAGAATGATGTCCTTACAGTTTTTGAAACCATCGATTATCAATAGAACATTTTCACTAAATAACTTTTGGTCAATCAATCGTTCAATCGTTCAATTCAATCAGTTCATGTTCATATAGGTCATATATAGTACATCCAATAGCAACAATACAATAGGTCTTAAAGATCGAACAATCAATTGATGGCCATCAAATAATAGACAATAGTTCCAAGGATTGGAACTGACAGAGATCTCAGTAACAATAACAATATCAATAACAAAGACAATAACAATACGCTATGGATGCCACGAATACAATTCAAAACAGGATCTTCATTCAATCGATAAAAATAAACTGTTCATAAACAATTTAATTTATCATTTAGAAAATAAATACAATTTGAACATATCTTTACAACATTGTTACTCACAGTAGGCTTCTCGATACACGTACTATTGGTTCGGCATCCGACCTAAACAAACAAATTCAAGCACAACAATTCAATGACATTCATATCACTAGCCAATTCTATTTGATTCGGTTGTTACTTATTCAATAACTACTCATCTTTACTAATTTGGTTCTAATTTTTCGTTTATTCAATCTAATGCACTCGTGAGATGCAAATGATCATGAAAACACTTTAAAACCATGCAAACGGAGGCCCGGAAGGTGGAAAAGAGAAGCGAAAAACAAAAGCCGAATTACCCTAACTGCCACACGTACAGGGGTCTTTGCCGCACGTGCGGGGCCACCTCTGCACTTGCCTCTCGCACCTACAATTTAACCAGAATGCTTCTCAAATCTGCCCTATTTTTCACACGTGCGGGGCCCTAGGCCGCACATGCGGCGATGCTATACAACTAGTCCGAAAACTTCTCTGTTTGGGCAGTACATTTCTTTGCAAATTTAAGCTCATTTTCATGCAATTCACCTTCAAAAACTTAACTCAACACTTTGAATGAAACATATTTGGTTTGAAACAAAATAAATGACTTCAATTTAAAACTCAAATCCCTGTAAAGGTTCAAATTCTTAAACTTTAATACAAACACATTAACTATACAAATTGAGCTTCAAGTTTTGAATTCATGGAGCTTCCTTCATAGTTCTCAAAACTCATGCAAGAAACCAAATGTAAAAAGAAGGTTTTTATGGAATTATGCCATGCAAGGTGAAATTAAGAGTGAATTCCTTCTTTTCTTCTATATATCTACTTGCATGTCTTAATTGTAGGTAATATGAGTAAAACCTTAATTTGATCATCAATTCTCATAATTTAACCTTGAATCTTAGATGATGATGCATGCACAAGTCTCTATATCATGAATTTAAAAAGAAAAGCTACCTTTGATAATTAGGGAGAATTCAAGACAATTCTCTACCTTCTTCCTAAGTTCTTCACATCTCCTTTCTTTCTTCTTTTCTGACTCTATGTTGAACTCTCCAAAAACTCTCTCTCTCTCTCTCTCTCTCTCTCTCTCTCTATGTGTATACACCCAAGCTCACCAAGGTCCACTACTCTACTCTCTTAACTATCTTCTACTAAATTAATCAAGAATTGTCCCTTATATGAGTTAGGTTTTAAGTTTCTATTAATATTCTAATTAAATTAACCAAGGCTAATAAATCATTTCTAATTAAATTAAATTAATCCATATCACAATATTATATCAATTACACTAAATTAAATTATACTAATGTAGATTAGGCTTTAATTTCTATCTAATTTTCTTAATTCTAACTTGTTAAAATTAACGAATCGGACAGTTTTAATATTCACTCTAACCTATCTGTCTACAATAACACATTTCAAATAATCACATGGTATAACATTAACACTTCATAACATACAATTACATACATAATTAGTAGTAAGCACATAATCAATTTCATTAATTTGTATTAATTTGCTTAATTAAAAAGGTGGTTATCACTCCATCATACAGAGTGAACATTGGTGCTTTAAACTTTTTAGGCAAAGCAGCCCTTACGACGCGTCGTATGAAAGGATCATGTTTATCTTCTTTATCTAAGTCATCATCTCCTTCCCCTCACCTGTGCCGCACATATGGACTTCCCTCAGATGAGCTGAACACGTCAACTCGCCACTTTTTCCTGGGTTCCTGAGATGATGAGTCGAAGGTGCTGGTACTGTCGTATTTATGATGCCAACACCGTAGAGTTTCCTCCTCTTCCCCTGGCAACCGACCCCGGTCATGGTGTGGTACGGTTTGTTGGGGCTTTGCTAACTCCACAGCCAGTTCCTTGCATAGACGCTCGTTATCTGCCGTCATATCTTCCAGACGTTGCTCATTTCACTTTGCTTGGTCCATTATCATCTGTATGGTTTCCTGTGTCGAGGTCGAAGGCAATGATAAAGCTAGCGAATCAGAGTTCAAAGCTCTTCGTGTGGTGATATTTTTCAGACCAAACATGGTTCTTGGTGTAACATCATCTGCTACGAGCGGAGGATCATCTGTTGTTGTGTTTGCCATGGACGAGCTTGAATATTCCCACAGACTGCACCAATTGTGGTGAAGGGGTTTGGAAATACTCTCTGATCCAAACAGACTTCCTTGATCCTTGAATTGATACCTGAAATGGGAACAAACACTCCGGTTGGGGATACCGGAATCAACACTACGACGAGCAAGTTAGTATTCTCTTAAGTTTTCTTTTATCACAAGCTATCACCTTTTTTTCACACACCTCCACTTTGGCTGATGCTCCTCTTTTTTATATTGTTCTCCAGGAGCCCACTCTCTTATTATGGACACTCCGCCCTCATAGCTGGGCCTCCAGCCGTTCCACAGGACTTGTGGCCAATTCTGCCCGTAAGCTAGGTTCTACTTCCCCACGGCTCTGTTCAAGTGGACCCAGTCACAGGCCGAATCATATTCACCCATCTCGGCAATCCTGTTTTAAGGGTAAAGCCTAATTTAAGCCGACTTATATACGGCTCATTTTGAACTCGGCCCCTACAGTAATGTACCTCCACCTCCTGATTCTATGCTACCATGGTTTCCATACTACTACAAAAAGTCTTTTCACCAGTCCGATCAGTCATCATCATCTTCCTTGATTTTCTTCTCTTTTTTGCATTTTTCTTTTTTAGTAAGAATATATTTTTTTTTTAATGTCAACAAGATATTATGTTGTATAAGAATTAATGTTACAAATATAAAAATAAATTTCTTGTACATAAAATTTATTGAGAATGATCTTCTTCTTTTCTTTTCTTTTTTAAACCAAAACACTTATTGTTGTGGCCAGAATTATAAAAATGTTATTGTCATATCATTTTGTATAGATTTTTTAACCAAAATTTATTTTGTGAATTATATTTTAACTAGAAATGAACCTAGTATTATGGTTAGACAATATAGCGGAAGGAGGCACTATTGTTTTTAGAAAAATGCTTGAGAGTATTCACTACAACATATAGGAGTTTTAGAGACCAAATATTTTGGTCTCTAAAAGTGAAAATTTTGTTACAAAAGATATTTAGGGACCAATTTTTATCGTCATGAGGATAGTCACTAAAAGGTCATCCCGAAAGTCAAAAATAAGGTTTTTAGCGACAAAATTTTGAAAATGTCACTAATAAATAGACGTTTAGGGACAAAATAATTTCGTCACAAAATGATTTATTTTTTGAGAAAAAAATTTGGTCCCAAAAGGATAATAATTCATCACTAATGTCTAATTTTCGTTGCTAAAAATATAATAACGACACTTTTCGTAACAAAAATATTTGGTCCCTAAAAAATAATTGTCCCTAAATTTTGGTTCCTAAAACTTTAATTTTTTGTAGTGATTAAAAAATTTTAATTTCACTTACAATGGTATGACATGACATGCTACAAGATAATTTTTTCTGATAAACGCATCTCAACTTCTTTGCCACGTTATTGTGATGAATTTAAAATTTAAAATTATGAGAATCTAGACTTTTGTGATGTTTCTATTGCAAAGAGGTGAAAACTTAGCGATGAAGTTAGAGACATAAGTTTGTTGAAAATGATGATGGCACCAACAGTTCTTTGTTTATTAATGTAGATAGCATTTTCCATTTTTGTCTTAAATTGATTAGTTTTCAAAGCATTTGGTTGTCACATAAACTGTGTGGATGATTATAGCCTATTTTAAGAGTTAGTGTTTTGAAATCAAATGATGAAATCATTTGTTTGGATGATTATTTGAATCATTATGGCATGTGAAGCGGAGTCATGATAAGAATTATTACAAAGCAATTGTACCCAAAAAAAAAAAAAAAAAAATCCAAATAAAATACAAGTTTTCCGTTGTTTAAAATTTGCTATAACTCAAATTTTTTTAAAAATAATATATAAATTTTAGATCTTCTTTTTTTTATCAACATTACAGAAAGAGGTATATGTTGAAGAGACCAAGCCCAATTCTTCTCCATATAGCTTTAGCATGATAATAATACCAAGTCACCAATTTTTTTGTACTATTTATGTCGCTTGTAATTGATATAAAACATGAAAACTGAGGGCCTTGAAACCAAAATAATAAGGTAAGTCTAATGGATTGAGCGCTCAATTATTCCGAGTCAACAATGCATGACGAAAAAATTATACTGAAGTAAAATCGCAAGTGTAAAGATTAAGTTATTCAAATTAATATTACAAAGAGCAAAGTGAAATTTTGCTCAAATTAAAGGATCCATTAGTCTAATTTATCCTAAATCCTTTTTATATTCGTAATTAATCTCATAATAAATGAAAAAACCATTTAAAATTAGGGGGATGCACCAATAAATCCCAAATTAATAATTTATGCACTGTTTAGTCCTAAAAGTTTTTTTATAGACTGAAAGGTCCCATTACAATGTTAATAACATCAGATACAATGTTAATAATATCAGAGTCATGTTACAAACATTAGATTTCAAACATCTAATGTTCATCAAATTTTAATAATGTTTGAAAATATAGGATGAAAAACATCTAATGTTCATCAGATTTCAATAAATTTTGAAATTATAGAATGAAACATCAGATCATTTACATCATTTACATCATGCTGATGTAAAAATGGGACTAAATGGAGCATAAGAAAACTTTTAGGACTAAATGGTTCAACGTTTCAAAAACTAGGACTTATGGGTAAATTTTCCTTAAAAGTATTATTTTTTTTTAAAACAAGAAAAAGATTTATGATGGGCTAAACCCTATGCTAAGGTAAAATGGGTGTTTTCTCATTGATGTGATGGTTTTGCAAATAGTTCCATTAACTCGATAGTGCAATTTGTGGTCGTAGGTTTTTTAGCCAACTGTTGTGTTTCATCTTTTGGTTTTGCAGATATAAAATTTTGGTGCAAGGTTGGCATGATTTTGAACACACAAAAGACCAACACAGACTCCCTGGTTTAGGATTCTACTGTAGGCAGAATGAATAAGATAGAGATCTTTAAACGTTTCTTTAATTTTACTCATAATGATTTGATAAGTTACATAATGATTTTTGATTTATTTATCACAAATTTAATTATGTATAACTTAATTCTCTTGTCATATCATTATAAGCAAATTGTGAGTCTCTAACATTGCTTGGAATATGAGTTGATTTTTTGATTATTTTAGCCTGAAGCTAAAATAACTTCGTTTGGAATGAGCTTTTTAACTTTATTTAACTTTTGTTAGAGAAAAAATACAATGATTATAATTTAAATGTGACAATTTCTAACTTGAGGCTAAAAAACCTATTTTATCCTTTTATAACTAAAATAATCCTAACTTCACCCAAACCCACATGCCAAACGAGCACATAATAAACTCCATGGATTTATGCAATGGAAAACCATGCTTGTTTTGCCAAATTTATCAAAATAACCAACTATTTTTTATAGAAGTACACACTAAAGATTTTTCTACAATGCACAAACATCAATGATTAGCAGTTTACATTTAATACATAAGTAATTTGGTGCAATTGAAATCTTTACAAATTTTGCATAGAATGGGTAAGCAAGAATTTTCCGTAGCAAGGGTAGCAAGAAAGAACTGCAATTTGCAAAACTCCTTGAAACACAAGCCACCATTATTCTCTATTGACTATATAACTTGCAGTGGTAAGTAACACACTGTTTACACTAGAATATAACTAAAATAATGGACATAGAAGCGATTTTGGTTGATTACAATAATTTGTCATGAGAAATAACTTTACAACCATGCTATTGGTAAAGCAGACCGCGACCGTGAATATTCACCTCACATAATTAAAATCAGCCACATATCTCATTTGAGTGGTACGCCAATACACATCTTGTTATGTTCCCCATAGATGTGTATGTTTCCAAATCTTGTATGAAGAAGAGAATGGATGCGTTTAGGAGGCAACACCAACAGCTAAATGAACTCCTCTCTCCACTTCCACTTCCACTTCCACTTCCACTTCCACTTTATGCTTTCCCTCAGGCCTCTTGCCTTTTGGCACCTTGCTACACCCTGATACTCTATGTTTCTGCAAATTCATATCAGTTTCCTTTGTGTGCTCTTTAATGCCAGTTACCTCACTATTGATTTCATCTCGTGGAGGATGGACCTTGTCGGTTAATGGACTCTGAGAGGAAGCACCGCTTTCAGAGGGCACTGATGTCAGACTGTTGTTGGTTGCTGCTGAAGCGTGAGGCGGATCACATGTTTTTACAGTTTTTTCAGTGTTGAAAGGGTCTTGGTCATTTGTCACCTTTGAATAAGATGGAGATCTTGCAGAAGATCCGCCCACTGGAGTTGACTTGCTTCTTAGTTTACTGGACTTGGTGTTACTTGACACAACCTGCAATAGAAATAGATAAAGCTGTAGACATCAGATTTGCATTCGTTTACTTGATACTCTCATCTTTGAAAACATAAGAAAACATTTTTATCTTTATTTTTTGGCTCCTTTAAAAAAAAAAAAAAAAAATAGAGAGCAACCAGCTCAAAACTATGCAAGGCACTAAATAATGCCCCTACGAAAGACACTTCCATTTAGACCAACAAAGGTATAAAATATCTTCCCGTTGAAATCAACTACTAGAAACAGTATTCAGAATCAGAAGCTATAGCCACAATGTCACAAGAGCACAGACAGATTATTTAACTCCAAAATAAAGATCTTGAGCTCGTTGTGTCCTGTCACCCATAATAGATATGAGATATCAGGTGGTTCTAAAAAAATTAATAAATAAATTGAATATTGGTCAGTAAGAGAACAGCATTTGGTCTGATCATAGAACACAGGCGATTTCAATTCAATTCATGACAACAAAAAGCAAACAACCTTGTCAACTTTCTAAAATGGTGTACTATCTTTCTGTCCCCATTAGCTTTCTTAATGGTTCTACGTATTTTTGCTGCAAACTTTCACCCTTTTAAATGTAAAAATGTTTCTTTTTTTGTTTCTTTGCAGAACTTCCTAGTTAAAGTTTTCATTTGGAAAGTGAGAGAAAAAAATCAGTCCATGAATATACACTAGGAAGGTTATGATCCCACAATTGACTTTGTAGAAAATGAAAAATAAAAAATAAAAAATCTTAATGCAGATGTAATAAAACTAAAACCAAATATCAAACAATTGCAATATGATTCCATAATAACTTGATGCTGTAAGCATCAAGCGTTTGCTGTATTTTAGAGTAAGCAAACTATTAGTAAGAAAAAAGATTGATGAAACAAAAACCTTAAGACCTGATAATATATACTACTTTTAGTTTGATATGTCTAGGGATACATTAGTTCATATAACCTCTGAAAATCTGTAATTACAGTTGAAAAGTTTAAAATCCCGGAAATATTAATTTGTAATTATGTATCAATTTTAACCAGTAAATAGCAATCTCAATCAAACAATCTAAGACAAATCGACACAACGATTTTACGTGGAAAAACCACAATTGGAGCGCCTCCAATTGTGATGAAAAAAACCACAAGCAAAAGCCACAAAACAATCTACTAAGAAGACACAAAGGAATTACACAAGTTTACTCTCAATTACCTAGCGAATCTACGCCCGAATCAAACCGACCCCTATGTGTCTCTTCAAGCCTCGTCTTCACCTCGGAATTGTCTTGCCCAACGTTGAATCCACAATGCCGATGTCGAATCCACGACGATGAGCCACTCAGGAATCCACCAAAGCTTCAAGCCCAAATTCCCCAGAATTCACCGAAGAACAACTTTCAATTTTGTGAATAAAACAAACTAAACAAACCCTTTGATAAAATCCACTCAATTCATGATTAAACTCTCATAGATATCAAAAAAAAAAAACAAAGAAGCTGCAGATGAAAACCCTAATACTTAAGAAAAAGATCTGGAAGCCGTAACCCTAAAATCTGATAGAACCACATATTTATAGAAAACAGGGCCGCGATTGTTGCTTGAGCGAAGGAATGCTCGCTCGAGCGAGGAGACTAAAACGCGTGTTTTTCCAAGTGTCTCGCTCGAGCCACCAAAGTGTCGCTCAAGCGAGAAAAGCATATTCTCAGTATTTTTACAGTTAGTGAAAACTTCTAGGACCAAAGATTCTTCACTCGAGTGCACATTCCTTTGCTCGAGCGAACAAACAACTTTGATTGCATTTTTGCATTAAGCTCAATCTCCAACATAGTCAGCAAAGTGGCAAACATGATAGGATTAAGATCACAAACTCCTCTGCATAGGCACAATTCGGGTTGGATTCCTATCTAAATACTCATACCCTCACTTCAATAAAAGATTGAATAAAATTACACTAAAAGGAGTTTTGTCAAACAGGATTGCCAATAATAAAAACCTAACAACAGTGAAAGGGTATGTTGAGGGATTTGGGAGGAAGGAGGAAGGAGGAACGAGAAAGGGAGAAAGAAGATTGCATATGTATCCACTTGTCTCATATTGATAATTGAATAGATTAAAGTGAAGCACAATTTAATCCAAGAAGCATATGAATATAAGCTTCTGTATGTACTTCTGTTAAGCCTAATTTCTAATTTCAAAAATTCAGGTCCTCTATGCATAGCCCTATTTTCTTCAAGTGAAAAACTTTTCTAGAGAAAGAAAGAAAGAAAAAGTATAGCATAAAAAACTACTCCCAAGTCTATCTGGGATATATTATGAACTCTACAGTTGTTTCGTGTTAGAATCATCATAAAATTAAATGAACATCTATGAAGCATTGATGCTTCAAAATGGGTGCCATGTCCGTGTTGGCCACGTATAGGATACCAACACTCCGAGGACATAACAGGCCAAGTGGTGTGTCAATTTTTTTAATTATTATTTTTTTTGCAAGACACTTTGGGGCATAGTTTTCAAATCGAAATTCGTATTGTGAATTGAAATGGCTTGGTACTGAATCGCAAAGCGAATCGAATCGAATCGAATCGTGAATCGTAAAGATTCGGTCACTTTTTCTAAATTACTTAAAAACATATATCTACACATTTAGATATTAAATATATCTTATAAATATGAAATATTTAAGGCCAAGTTTGGCATGATTGAAAAAAGACAAAAAGTCAAAAAGTCACTATCCTATTTAAGTCACATCATCTTATTTAAGTCACATCACCTCTCTAACACATCACTTCAAACTCAACCCAAACCCAACCCATATTTCATAAAAAATCAAAAAGTGCACTTATTTAGTCTTCCCAAACTAGGCCTAAATTAATGAAAATGTTATTTTGAATGATAATCACGTAATTTAATAGGTAAGAAGTTAACAAAGGTTCCTATATAAGATTATCATCTTACTTTTTTTCTTCTTTTTTTTTTAATTTTTAATTTTTTATATATAGATATTTCTTATCAACCGTTCTTAATAAAGATAATAACCACATAAACAAAATCAATTTCCAAGTAACAATAATTAACAACGATATTGATATTTGGACAATAAGCATACATAAGTATCAGTGAGCAAATAATAAGAAAGAATTATTTAGAATCTTTTATTTTAAAACCTAAAACATTTTAAAAGGATAGCTAACCTCACACATGTAATATTCAATTATATTCAATTTAATAAAATAGCAATAGATAATTCCTAGTGTAACTTTAATCTCAAATATCTTTAGAGGATATATTATGATTTTTTAAAGGGGAAAAAAAAAAAGGAAGAAAGGTTAAAAATATATTGAGTCCAAGGTTCTACAAAGCGGTTGCGGTCGTCGTAACGGTAGCGGAGACGCGGTTGCGGTTGCGGGGTGTAAAGGCCGTAGTTTAACGGTTGCGGTAACCGAAATTGTGAATTTTTTTATTTTTCGCGTAATTTGAAAAAAACTTACCGATACGCATATTTTTTTTCCATGATCATATTTACTGGGTTCAAAATAAATATTGATCAATTTTTGTAAATTTTTTAGTATGATCTAATATATTTCATATTTTTAAATCGCTATAAACTGAGTTTTCTACATTTTATTTTAATAATTAATGACTTATATTATACAAAAAATCAATTACTAAGTATTATATATAAGATAAACAATGACAAAAGTAAGAGAATAAATATATATATATATATACATATTTTAACCAAGCCAAATAGATAATGACCACACTTATTATTATTATTATTTTCAAACAATATATAGATAGACACACACAAACAAAATGGTTTAGTGATAGCAGTTGAATAGAATAGCATAGGTCTTACAGCTTAAACAAATCAATAACATGTTCTTCATCTTCTCTCTTCTCTCTCTCTATCTCTTGCTTCTCCATTTTCTCTCTTTATCTTCCCTTTTCTCTCTATCCCTCTTCCCCCATTTTCAGCCTTTTTTTGTGTGTTTTTTCGAAAGAAACAGTTTGAAACCGTTACGTAACGGTGCGCAACAAGCCGTTACAGCTGTTACGGCACCGTTACGACCGCTACGGCAGCCGCTACGGCCGACACACCTGTGAATCTCAATCACACTGCAAAAGCGGCCGTAACGGGTGGCAGTAACCGCCAAAACCATTACGTAACGGCGTTACGTAACAATTGCGGCCGCTTTTTAAAACCTTGATTGAGTCTGACTGAATCTGATTGGATCTTATTAAAAGCTCCACGATCACTAAAATAAACAAAAAATCATGTACATATATTGGTTATTTTAGTATTAAACGCTATTACAAGTCGTATTATGTCATTTTCACTAAAAAGATAGAGAAAAGAAGAGTCGAAAATATGTTAGACAGAATAATTTTAAAAATTGCATGAATCATAAAAAGTAAATCGAATCGAGAATTGATTGTGAATCGTACGATTCACTAGAGATTCACTTCCAAAATAAATTCACCCATAGATTTGTATCGATTTTACAAAAATGGTGAATCAAATCATGAAATTTATTTTTATAATATAAGAAAGATAATTTGGAATCAAAGTAAAATATATGAAAATCGAGAGGAAAGTGAAAATAAAAAAAATAAAAAATACAACCACACAACATTAATACCTCTTATATCTCTATGCTCTAAATTTATATTCATATATATATAGCAAAAATAAAAAATAAAAATTCCATACTCGATGTGTCGTGTTTGTATCTATGTCCGTATCCATGCTTCTTAGATGAAAGTCATTAGGAAAAAATTAGAAATATTTTTTAAAGATTAAATTAGCATGGAAATAAATGGAACTGTATTTATGAACTTTTCAGTCTCTCCGGATATGAGAAGATAGCATGCAAAAAGTCAGTGTTGCAGAATTATTACATGCCTTGTTATTATCTGAGTCACGTTGTACAGGTTCATGATAAAAAGAAGGCATGGGTGTTGCTTTGAATTTAAGGCTTTTCCGAAATTGTTTAATCTCAGCTTCAGTCTTTTCCTGCAGATACAGTAATTTCCCATCAAAGCAACTTCAAATTATTCTTAATGCAAACAAGTAGTCAATATAGAGCATTTGATTCAATGTGACTTAAGTTATTTTTCCAACAACTTATCATAGTTTGGTTGCATTCCTAGTATATTTGCTAGACTATTTGACAAACAGAAATTAAAGAAACGCTCCCAATCTGAGGCAGGCATCATAGCAACTTGACATTGATACAAAATCAGCTTATTCACTGAATTTTGTTTAGTCACAAATAACAAAATATTTATGTACCAGTTTTTTTGCTTGGATTTGATTCAACTCAGCTTCCTTAGCTTGCATTTTTTCCTCCATCTTCATGTAAAACTAAAATAAATGAAAACCATATAAATAAGCCACATAAACCTGATTCTATTTTTATTCGGTTCAAATACCCGAAGAATAAATAAAATTAGCATGCTATCCTTGCCTCTTTCCTCCTTTCTGCTCGTTCATCACATTTGAAATGTAGCCCTGGTGAGCCCTGTTTTGTGCCTGGTTTAGTTGAATTCTCAGCTTGCTTGGGCCTGCATAAATAAAAATAGCTGACCATCAGACCTCCAAAAGTCAAAACGTCTATGTAATGAAGCATTGCATACAACGTAGCTCATAAACCTGTTTTCTGTTTGCCGTGCTTTAGGGATAACCTTCTTTGAGGCAAAAGGCTTAGGTTCAATAACCCTTTTAGTGTTTAATTCCTTTTCACTGCTAAAAGAGAAGCATCTTTAAGTTCCGTACCCATGGAAGATATGAATTTAATTTATGCATAAATTAAAAAGGAATAAATACCTTCTGTTATCCTGAATTACTTGTAACTTATAATTTTTAGAATCCTGTGAATACCAGCCAATAACCATGAGCGAAGAAAAATATTTTAAAACAAGGAAACCTTACTTCAAATATCAATAGAATAAAAACTAAAAAATGCATAACTAACGTATTAAAATGATTAAGTGCTCGCATTAACATCCTTGTTATCCAACCACTAGTATAGTATTTTCAATGGCATGCTACAAACCAATACTTGCCTCTGGTTTTGAAGTTCTGTGTACTGATCGTGTCATTAGAGCAGCTGTTTGTGATGAATGTTTTTCTGCTTTTATAGTCCTTGAAACTTCTCTACCTGTTCTAATAGGTTTCTTTGCAGGGTCTTTAGATGGATCACTTGAAATTCTTCTCTGAACCCGAGTAACATTGACTGGAGATTTTGACTTAGGCTTCATAAGTTTGCTTCTCAATTGGGCCCCCACCTAGAGTCAGGAGATCAAGCAGTGTACGTCACAGGAGAAGTACATGGGGCAAAATATAATATCCCATTCAAGAAATACAGAACAACCGTTTTTGACAAACAAATAAATATAGAAAGAAAGATTTGCTACCATAATCACAAGCTACCACACAAACCTTGGGAGAAGACTCTAGTTGGTGTTCTGAACTAGCACTACCATCTTTCATGGTGGTGTGATTATTAGTAAACAGATGTATATCTCTACATGTCAAATCCACATTTATAACTTCATCATTAAGGTTCTCTCTTACTTCATTTCCTGGTTCATCATCAATAACAGGTAAGCTTTGAGTTTGAGGTTGAGTTTGATGTGCTTCCTCAGTGTTAACAAGTCCAGAAACACTTTGCACAACACTGGAAACATTGAGAGCAGGTTCAGACTGGGGTTCAACATATGAAGCTCCAATGTCTTCTTTATCCAATTCCATCACTTCACTGTCTCCATCATATTCTGAACCATCAGAACTCCTGTCAAATTGTACAGATTGGCTACCCTCATTAATGTGCTCAAATTCTTCTCTGTAAGCCGTATTCTCTGTGGTGTCATTTTCACTAGTTCGGTACTCGATACCAGTTTGGCACTCAGATGAACTTTGGCTCAGAAGCGCCTTTCTTTTAAAGTGAGCTTCAAAATAAGCCTTCTTCTCAGTAACTGAACCTGGTTTTGAATATTTCTCCACCTCTTCAAGATACCTGTTGTGTGAGAAGGATGACCGCCTTTCCCACGATAAGGATTCAGCTTCAAACCTTCCAAATGAGATTGATCCAGAATGTAATGAATCTGCCTGCCCATTCTTAGGATAACCATTGTTAGAAAGACTTAGAGCACAACCAAGACACTATAGTTGAAGACCATATAAGTTTAATTTATTTATCAGTCATATTTGCATTGATGTAAAATATATGTAGAAACAACTGCAAGAACTGTCACTATGTGTGCTTTTGTCATGAGTCAACTGAGACATAATAGTTTATCAAAATAAATAAACTGCAAGGTTTCAAAATTTCATTTAATTTAATTAAAGATGTCTTGGATTATACAAAAATAATACTAACAAAAAAATAATGCCCATGGTTAATGGTGTCCTAATCATTAGCAATTGTACCAAAAACAAGCCAGAATTTTTCATAAAAATAAATAAACTGCAAGATGTCAAAAATTCATC